>OX352699.1:14219344-14819344 GCA_947095575.1 Electrophaes corylata | reverse complement strand
TAACGGTCTACCCTCTTCCAATATTGATCAAAACCATGATAGTTTAAAAAGTTATACCAGTTCTTTTGTTGCAAAAAACTAGTGCTCAATGTGATCCTTTGGTAAAATTTTGAGTGATGGAAATTTCAGGCCGCTGGAAGGTAACTAGCCCTGGGTTATCGGTTTCATAACCGTTTTAGCAGTAGTAAAGCTCTTAGTGAAGGGCTCGTCCAGGAAATACTACCTCCATGCCTAGTTCTGCCGTCAGGTAGCGCAGTGTGTTCTGGTTTGAAGGGTGTGGGTGCCGGTATATATACCTTTCACAAATCTCTATCTGTTTTCTGTCGTGTCGTCGTACACAAACAAATATTTACGCTTATTACACTGCACTAATTCAATTTATGCCACTTATAAGAATCTTTGTCCAGAGAAATCCAGAAGAATCTTTCTCGTAACGAAATATCATATAATTCAAGTTTTAATAGTGTCTCTAAATGGCATTCTTTGAAACAGACATTTAAGCATGCCCAGTTTTGACAATAAAATTCTTGTTTCAATCTCGTTTCTCATTTAAAAAAAAATACAAAATTTGACTTTTGACTGACTGACTGACATATGGACAACGTACAGCCCAAACTGCTGGTCGTGACTTGAAATTTTCGTAGTTTTAGAAGTGTACTAAGAAACAAATTTCGGGGATTCAACCCTTAAAGAGGTGTTGAAAGCGGGCATTAAAATTTTTATGAAAATAGCTTCACTCGAAAGAAGATATTTGTATACAACTCACTCACCGTCATCTAGCCCCAAGCTAAGCAAAGCTTGTGTTATGGGAACCAGGTAAATCCTACAGTGCATAAAGAGCTATCAACTAAACTATGAAGCTTGTCTCACGCATCAAGGGACACTATTACTCAGTGAGGTCGTGCCTTTAGCTGTTAAGGTGAGAACGAAGAAGTATTGTTAGTATCATTGCAATCAATCAGGTGCCATCAGCGGTATCTGATCCAGCACGGAACCGGCACTTCCAAACAATTAAGCTAATCTAATAAGCATTAGCTACTGCCCGTAGCTTTACTTGCATCTCCATATTTTATTCCAGTGGTTTGCTGAGAGCAGAAGACTTCGTAAACGCATATAACAATGCAAAACCTTATACTTTCTCTTCTTTTCCAGTCAATAAATAAAAAAAAAACATGGAAATTGTGTGCCAACTTTTGCCAATAAATCGGTTGAAAAATGCGATTAGTACGCGAAAACAGACAGACAAAGAGATGCTTTGCTCACTTGGTCAACAAAAAACGCATCAGAAGATAGGTAGCCACCTCTACTGAGCATTAAACACCGACACCTCTGTCACACATTCACCTCTGTCACCTGCCAAGTATGGTGACTTTGGCAAGCCCCCTAAATTAGAAAAAGCCTATGTCCTGCAGTGAAGTTACTTTGATTGATGATGAGAGGCAGGGTTATATCTAAAAAAGTAATTATAACTGCGAGGCCTGCTGTTTATTTTAAGCATCGATGCAACACGGACTCGCCAGTGCTGCAAATAACCAGATCGATTTCTCGTCAGGTTCATACGTACTTCTATTTTATGTTTTGACCTATATTATTAAAACTTATTAATGGAAACTTAAATTTTCGTTTACTTAAAACGTGTTTTGACTGTACGCGATAAGAATAATTCAGTAATTCATTTAGCTTGATGACAAAAACTCAAAACTAAAACTAGTTTAGTTATAAATTATTCTAATAGAAATAAATGGGTTACATCATTAAGGAGAAAACGACATAGTGTTATCTCAGTAAATTCCCTAATGAACTTGACGTTGAAGGCTACGGAGTAGCAGTTCTACGTCGTAGCAGCTCTACAGCGTAGCAATTCTACGGCGTAGACTTTTGAGAGCTACGAGCTACAAAGCATAGTACGGTACTAAATTCTAACTTTGGAGCATCATTAGCATAAATCACTGTATTTTACTCAACTACTCAAATATAGCAAAGTTCAATGCAGTTTATTCAAGATTATATTTAAGCAAATACTTCCATAGAAGATTCAAATGGTATTGAATAAACCCAAATATAAAGGGATTCAATACTGATATGAAAATCAGACCTTATTATTGCATTTTGTAATAAGTTTATCTAGTTAAAACATTTTACTGTTAGTATTTACTAAATTATTTAATAATTGCTGGTGCTCTCAAATGATGAAAAACATCGTGAGGAAACCAGTTAGTATTCTAGCAGCGGCGATAGGCTTGCAACCTGTCACGCATTGAATACTAACTACTGCAAAATGTGGGTATGTGCCAATTGTACTATCTGGAAATACTTCTGGCTACCCCCCTTACACATCCTCATAGAATCTCAAGTAGGTACGTGATACAAAGAGATCGAAGAGGATATCAACCGTGCTTGAGGAATAAAGTCGTGAAGCTATTTTTTTTACTTTTTTCCATATTCCTAAAATAATACATTTATATAAAGAAAATACGATAGTAAACATTCTTTGGGGAAATTACTTTAATAATGTAGATGCCTTTTTAATACAACTTGCTGATGGAACAAGCAGATGGCCCACCTGATGTTAAGTGATTACCATCGCCTATGCTATGCCTCAGATATACCACGAGCATTACTCTGCGGTCATCAACCTGAGGCATACAGGTATTAAGCCTCATGTGCCTGTCATTTCACCGGTACCCACATCCTTCAAACCGGAACACAGCAAGTTGCTATATGAACATTTAATAATTTACTAAAATAATTAAGGCTATCTCTTCAACAGTTTCCTTTTACGTATTTAAGTCCCAAACTCTTGTTAGAGAATGCATAATTGATCTGCGAAGCTCAGGAGTGGTAGACCTGTCTGCCTCTCACCATTCCGCAATTACTTGCAACACCCAATATTCAACCATATCTCCGCGTTAATAAGAACTAACGCAAACGCACATTTTACTTTGCAGTAGTCGAAGTTGCAGCATTGGATGTTTGCTTTTGATAAAAGAATCTGATCTTTATCTATGAGCAAATAGAGTTCAAGTTTGGTGTGATATAAATTGGCAGCGTTGGATGGTAGACAAATAAGCGACATTGCAAAGGGAGATTGGGAAAAGAAAAAAGTTATTCAGACCGTCTGGCGTCTGTGTGTGAAGTGCCTATTGAACTTTCCGCTTGAACTTTTCAGTGAACTAGGGAGTAGGCACTATATTTTGGTAAAAAAAAAATCTGTCTTACTCGAGGGCTATCGATAATCTTGAGCAATAGAACGGTTCTAACATAACTTTTTTAGCATTGATAGCATCACAGCTCAGTTGGTAGTAGCTCTGCCTTCTGCACTGTAGATTGTGGGTTCAATACCGTAGAATATCTACAAACTAAAACAGGTATGGTGTAGGATATTTTAAAAAACCATCATTGGTAGATGTCTAAATTACCCATTAGACAGATTTCCCATAAATTCCCAGGAAGAACGATTTTGAACCTCTTCTATACACAACATACAATTTTTATAAATTTGTTGATTCACTGCAACGGGTGGTAGAAGGGTTAGTTTTATCCTCTAGTTTATGTTTGCTATGTAAAAACCTTTATTTTCCATACGTAGTCAGATGTAAGAGCAATATGACTTGATCATTGCCACTTAAACCTACCTGCTTTAAGAGTTCAGTCGGTGACCTTGATTTAATGGAAAAGTAAAGGTTAAAAGAAATCGTGGCACGAAAATATGGTAAAATTGACTTCTGACGTTTGTCTGGAGTGTGTCAGCGGTGTCACAAATGAGCTGTGACCACATTGCGGATTCAAAGGGACGACGGATTTATGCACGACTTGTCTTGTACATCTCTAATTAGCCACACGAGGCTCACTGGTTCACTGGCTCACTGGCCATGCCCGTTTATTGATTTACATTACACAGAGACATTATGCTTTGAAACATGCATCCCAACATCACTATCATTATTTGAAACTAGCGAAACTCGCGTGACTTCATCTGCGCGAAAGTTATTTTATTGCAATTCTAAACCCTCCGCTATACCCGTTTAGGGGTTGAATTTAGAGAATTCCTTTCTTAGTACACCTTTACATACTAAGATGAACAAAACTAGTTTTGTAATATACCGCGGGGCAACTCGGTAGCCGTCAAAAGTCAAGTTGTCACTGTCTGACATGCCGCGTAATGTAACTCAAAACGACAATACGAAACTCCGTTTATCGTATCTACTGCTGTAGAGTAGTAGTACCTGAGTAGTAGTAGTAACTGAGAGTAGACCTGCTGAACATTTTACGAATCTGCATCTTACGGTTTAGGTTGTGCGTTGTCTATATGTCAGTCAGTCAGTGCTTTAGACAACGAGAAAAGCTATTGAAATTGCCTCATACTGCACTGATACTGCAATCACGTTCTTTATACATCAAAGTCAAGAAGTATTTTACTAGAACCCTAAAGATCACTCAGGATTGTCAAAACTATATAAATCTAGACACCAGTTGAACATAGACTCAGAAAAAAAGTAGAAGTGACCCTTGGTTATTTAACAGTAAAAAATACGATAGAAGCACATCTTACAATCTAGGCTTTTAGATAAAACTTTGTGAATAAAGCATCTCTGATGTGCCATAAATTGCCCTTCGTTCGGAGACAAAATGTCGTTGTTTTGGGCGGGTCAGTGACAGCGGTCCCGCGGGCCTGTCACAAACGGATCGGGATGCTGTATCTTGAAAGATCTTTCCTGCTTTTATTTTACTGTATTTTTTAGAAAGGGTTTTGTGAGAAATGCTTTTTGTTATTGATAGCCATCACACACACCTGATGAAACGGGAGAACTTTGCTAAGATGAAACACACTTTGAATTGTACTTTTTTTATTATCACTTGATTTTCTATACAAACTGTACCCTGATGTGGTTATTCTTGGAACATTATAAAAATACAAAATATGCAAATAATTACTTTTCCACTCGTGAAATTGTAACAATCCAACAGAGAAGGGATAGTGCATGCTTGTATAAACCAATTTAATCAATATTTTGCCTGATATTCTTGATATATGGTTAAGTTTTCACAATTTTCTATTTGTATCTGACTTTAAAATTGGTTCAACGTTCATTTCAACATAGTAATTCAACGTATGTGTTTTAATAAGTAATATTCTTACTTCTTTCTTTCAACCAGGCCTTACCAATTACTTAGACTAACATAAGACCGAGACAGCAATATGCGCCTCTCTGCCAGAATATAAATTGCAAAGTCGTAAAAAAGAGAAGCTAAAATTAAGACAGTTCCTTATCCAGCGGAGAGTGTTCTAGAGCCGTGCAGTCGGACGAGAACAGCAATTTATCAAACCGCGGGCGTTACTTTAAAAACTCGTCACAAAGATTTATGGAAGTGCCGCTGCGATTTACGTCGAAACAACGGGGTTTTAATTATTTTTGGCGGATTTTTTATTACAAGGCCGCGAGTAAAAGATCTAAATTTAAGCTTTCTTGGTCGCTCATAAAGTACGTTTTTGCTTGGCTTGTTTCCAACTCTAGCTATGAACTCTAAAACTGCTTGTAATAGAAGGAGGTACCTAAAAGGCGTAGTTGAGGTTTAACAACGAAATTGTGATAAAAAATATCGTAACCTTTTATTGTAAAACAATTTCACGTTAAACAGATAACGGTCGATGTACTTGAATTCAAATTAGAGCAATAAACACAGTTTTACGAGTATCCTCTTGATCAATGGATTTAGCGATCTTTAATTTCAAAACCGAACATTTTTACGACGGTTCATAAATATGACATTCATTTCTAAGTAATCCAGATGTGGAATGTAACTTTTTACGAGCGGTAAAGTTTTATCGTTCGTCCGATTTGGCACTTAACACTTTAAAAATTTGTATTCTGGTGGAAATCAAAAGTTCAACATCGCGGCTCCGTTATTCGTTTATCTGGTGAGTTTCTAGTAAGTAATATCCAGTTGGGTCAAACAAAACCTTAAAAAAAATCAAAGAGTTACAATCTTACTTGTTGCAACTGCTTGAAATCCAAACTGATATTTAGCAATAAATAAATAAATCCTTTGCATCTTATTTTCTCTGACCCCTTATTTACGGAGCGCTAGTGCCAGAAATTCAGTGCTACAAAAACTACTATAGACTACTATATATAGATATATGTTTTTGTACCAAATGTTTAGTGGTGCTGGCCTATTTGGCTGAAAGTTTTAAGTATCTACTTTCCCGGATGAGCCTCGCACAAAAACCCCTACTATTACTAACATAAGTCTACTTTACATAGGGTTCTCTGAAGACGCGACATTGTCAAAGTCAAAGTCAAAAAGCATTTATTCAGTAATATCTGCAGGGATCATCTTGAAACGTCTTAAATCTAGGTGAATCTAAGCGCCAGTTCCTCGCGACCAAGCTCCATTGAACCCAGTCTTCAGTTTTGTATGCAGTGCTGCATTGTTTGCCAGCAATATTTGCCAGCAATATTTCCCAGATCATTGCCCCCCTACTACTTTGATTACTTTAAGAAAAACTCGACATAGCCAACATTTCTGAAAATTATTCTAGATAAACTTAGTCTCTGAGTTAAGTTAAAGTTTCCCTCACACGACAATGCAACTTCAAGTTTTTGTCGCTCACATAAACTTTAACAACTCAACTTTACCAATCCCAAGTTACATTGTTAGATTAAATTCTCTCTTAAAATATATAATGCTAAGGAAATTACGTTGTACTGAATTAATTTCTTGTGAAGTTTTTCGGTTGATTAAAAATTTGTTGCAGAGTTTTTGGTAAAAGCTGGTTTTAGATTTTAATGAGAGTTAAAAGGGTCAATTTTGAACAACCAAAGCGATATTTTTAAATAAAGAGGTAGTTTTTTTTTCGAGGTATTCGCAAACAGTTCTATTGAAAATTCCAATATTGAGCGAAATTTTCAAACAATGGTTTTTTGATTGTTCCAATCTGGTCAGGAATCAAATCACTTACTTTATAATTGTTTATTTTAGGCAAAATAGTTAATTAATACAATATAAACATAGGATCCAATTATAAATACGTTGAAATTTAAATAATGTACATTTACCTAACTTGATTTGCCTAAGCTAGACACGGATTGTCTCTACTGCGTGACAGGTTTTTTTTATTATGCTCAAAGTCAAAGTCAAAAATAATAATAAAATCAGGGTATTTCTTCTTATATATACTTACTAATATTATAAAGAGGAAAGATTTGATTGTTTGTTTGCATTTAATAGGCTCCGAAACTACTAAACCGATTTGAAAAAAAATTCGCTGTTGGGGAATCCGGTTGATATAGGTTATATTATATTTTCAAAAAAATTAGGGATCCTTCATGCAAAGCCGGGACGGACCGCTAGTGAATTGTATAGTTGAAAATGGTTGTATAACAGAGTGATCTCTTGTTACAGGATATTGCACCGTGTTATGAACGCAGCAGAGTGTACTCTCGCGATGTGAAGTGTGGTGACGTCACCATGTGCTCCTGGGTGGTGTCCGCCCTCATCATCCTGTTTGCTATGGGTTCGTACCTCTCATCTTACATAACGATTATACTATACTGACAAAAAACGAACTACAAACATTTATAAGTTCCGATAGATTTTACGATAGAAGAGCATTTTAAGAAGACACAATGCATGTAACAGTTTTAAATTAACGTAGTTTCAGTGTTCTTTTATTGTTTGTCCTCACATGTTCTTTATTCATTAAATAAATAAAAAAAAAGTCACGTAACTTGGCACATAGTTTCATTATTATCATCTGAATGAAGACTGCTGAAGTCCTCCCCCAATTTAAAGTGATAGAAAAGTCCTATAGGTCTTGGAACCAGCACCATAGGTTAGTGCTAAAAAGACTTTGTTATATTATACCGGTGGTCTAGTGGGAGTGACTCTGCCTTGTGTCCCTAAGGTTCGAATCCTGTCGTGCACCAATGGATTTTTCTGATCGAAATATTAATATGCGCAATGCCAGTACTCTAAAACGGTAAAGAAAAACATCATGAAGAAACCAGTTAGTATTCCAGTAGCGGCGATGGTCACGTATGGAATACCAACTACTGTAAAATGTAATACCTGGAAGTCTTCTCTGTCTCTGATTACCCCCTTTGATATACTTAAATAATCTCAAGTAGGTACTTGGTACTAAGATATCTGAGGATATCTACCGTGTTTGGAGATGAAAGTCGTGATAAAAATAAATTAACATCTATTGTTTTTTTTCTGTATAACCACAACAGTAATAAATAGTTTAAGTATGCTATGGAAGAGCGAAGCTTCCTAATACAAGTATATTGTTTACTTAAAAGGAGGTTTTAAACACTGTATAAGAACACAAACTTAAGTGAAAGCAAATAAACATTTTGTATTTGTATTTTGTATAAAAATAACATATTTTAAAACATATTTGAGGTACATTTGCCTAATACAATTTTTACTACCATTATTATGATCTGAGAAGGATAAACAAAGGTATGACATAACTGAATATTTCAACGACAATGTCTCACGAAAAGGGTAAACATCGGAGCTTCTTAACTTTATTTATTTCTAGGCTAGTGAAAGCCCGTGGCTGTACCTGTAAAAAGTACTTTTTACCAAAATAAATAACTATGTATGGACATTTTTGCGCATCATCTAGCATTAAACGAAGTTTGTACTATGGAATTCAGGTTGCAGATAGAATACTTATATACGTTTTTATATAGCTCGCTAATTATTGGTCTCGTATACAAGCTCAGTCAATTAGCAGGAGCACTATGTAGAGAGCTATTTTGGAAGTTTCATTACGTATTTTTCAAAACCTATTGTGTCCCACTGCCGGCAAAGATCTCCCCCAAAACTTAAATCATAAAAATTAAATACGTGGTAAAATCAGAAGTTATTAAAACTAAAAACCCAAGGTCGAAGTCAAAGTCAAAGAGCATATTTTCAAAAATACCTGCAGGTTTCATCTTGAAACGTCTTAAAGCTAGGAGAATATAACTCTCAAAATCAGCAAGTCCAAGTGGCAATGAGAAGGCCATGTAACCGCTAAAGAATAAAATTTCTTGAATGGTGACCACGAACCGGAAGCGTAAGACGCCCCCTCTTCTCCATTTCATGGGCGACGTTGCTAAGGTGGCTAGAAAAGGCTCAAAATATTCTTTTATAACTTCTTTTTTTATATTTTAGTGAAGCCTTTGTCCAGCTGTGGACTTCTACAGGCAGATGATGATGAGGAAGCGTTACTAGAGAGTAAAATAACCTACTAGTGATATTGGTTGTCAGGCAGGCGGAACCAAACCTTTTTTTATATATACGTATAAAGATAAAGCCCTAAAATCACATTCAATTTCCGCTGACGTAGTTATTTCCTTTCGGATTTAGCGAGCACTCTCTATATTCCGTTACAATAACATACAGTTGAATCACGATAATATTATTACTAACTTGGGAAAATCGAGTGTTGTGCGAGCGTACAGCCTCCCAACACCCAGCGGAGGCCCGATTCTCTAATGATCTGGAGCTGAGACGAGATGGAAACTAGAATTTGATTGTCTAAATTGGGCCAGTCTGAGATGTCAGTTTCCAGAAATACTATTTTGAGATTGACATGATAGAAACTTCAATTTAGGAGAATTTGGGCTCAGGTGTCTAAATTTGCCGTTAAAAAAATCATAGTCTAAAAAAAATTGCTTTGATCTATATACGAATAAAACAAACAAAATATTCAACAACGCTAGAAAAGTAACCAGTAAGAAAAATAATAATAATAAATTACTTAATCCCTAAATCCCCAGGCACGGTAGATATCCACTCAGATGTTAGTACTATCTAAGGATTATTTGAGGAAGTCAAAGTCAAAGTCAAAGTCAAAGTCAAAAATCATTTATTCAGTAATATCCGCGGGGATCATCTTGAAACGTCTTAAATCTAGGTGAATCTAAGCGCCAGTTCCAGGATGTTCAATGAAGGTAGTCAGAAGTAAAGTAAGTCCAGATGTAGCTGGTACATACTCACATTTACAGTATTTGGTATTCCATTGGTTGGTTCAATACACTCATGTTTACCGCCAAGACAACAACAGTACCCCTACATCAACATTACAGCTCAACTTCTCCCACAGGGTAATCAGTACACAAAGCACCCTCTAGCGCAGCCTCTCACCCACACATCACAAACATAATTAAGTCATGTGCAGACCCGTCAAAGCCTGTCCGTGCTCGGAATTAAACAAATCCCTTGTTTTATCAAGCAAATCCTCTTTGGCACGCAAATATATACATAATATATGGAGTATACAGCGTGTTCCATCGGCGACCGGCGACCGGCGCCAATTTACATGGTAATTGACGGAACAATCGATGAAAAATCACGACAGCGGACACCCTTTGTAAGGGGATTTTTTTGACGTTTGACAGAGGCACAGTAAAAATGATCGCAGTAGGTGTATACCAATAGGCAATATAAAAATAAGCTTTTACGAGTTTTCTTTTTATTTTATTAGCCCATTGTGTCCCACTGGTGGGCAAAGGCTTATTTGGTAATGTATTTTATTTTGAGTTTCATCAAAACTAGCTCAGTATTTTAAAGTGTGATTGAGCCACAAACATTTGTATGCATTTATAATGTTCAGTAAAATTATTTCCTTACGAAAATTACACTTTTACTATGAATGGTAGATAAAGTTTTCTTAAAAGCTCAATGAATTAAACTAAATTTATTTTCTGAACGCAAACTTCATCATGTATTTGTCTGGACCACTGCCAATGGAAGCAAAAAGTTTTGTCTCATAAATGAAGCTAGCTAAAGATGGCCTACTTACTGAATTTGTTTTTTAATGCCACTCAAACATACAACCCACCTGATGTTTAGTGGTACCATATAACAAAGTATTGCCTTGTAGATCACGCACGTTAAGTACGTGCCCTGAAACTACCTTGCATCCACCAACCAAGCCTCATGGGACTAATTTTGCCAGCACCCGCACCCTGCAAACCGGAACACAGCAGGCATCACTGCTTGGCGGCAGAAATAGGTACAGTGGTAGTACTTCCCCGGACGAGCCCTTCTTTATGAGCTCTACTACTACATATTACTATTACATAAATTATTTAAAGATGACACAAAAATAACAAATAGTCGCTTGACAGGAATTTGAACGTTTTTACCCAGAGTATAGAGATGATATTGGGTATTGTTTTTTTCAACCGCACGGCGGCCGCGCGGTCACTGCATGAAACCTTTCGCGTCGTCTAGGCTCTTAGTCGCCTCTTACGATATTTATGGAATGAGTCTATTCTTAACTGGAATCTCCACGTTTCCATTTCCTGCTTACTTTGCAGTAAAAACCGCACCCGAAAACAGCAAACACACAAAATAAAAAATATAATCAATGTCAGTATCTACGGGAACTAGGCCACCGTGAAATATGCGCCTATAAATTAGTGTAGCATCAATCAACGCGGATGTACCTCCCATGCACGAGCTAGCTTACCTTCCCTTACGAGTTCTACATTGCGCGGCTTCCTTTATAAGTGTAAACATGATTTAATACAAATACAGCAATGTATAACAAAACATGAAGTAGCAAAATTAATTATTTTGTTGCTCATTTTAAGGCTTAGCCGGAGAGGAGAATATTTTCAACGGTAGTTTTTCAAGGAATTGTCGGGGAAATACAATGCCTACTTGTACTGCATAGCGCGTGGCTGTTTTGGTTTAAACGCTATGGCTGCTAAATTACAAACTCATGAGGATAAGCTGATGTATACAGGGTAGTGCATCGTAGGGCACGCTCCTAACATACAACTGTAATAGAGGTGATGGTTACCACTTAGCATCAGGTAAGCCATGTGCTTATCCTACACTGTACTTTATAAATCGGTTTGTTTATGTTTTTTAGTGTCTACCCCAAAATAGTAAAAAAAAAACCCGTGTGTTCGTTGTGTACGTGAAAAAGCTCAACTAGTAATTCCATGAAATGTTTCCGTTACGTGATATACTTCTCTTTACTATGTAGCCGGTTCTATTCCAATTTGGAACTCGATCCGATGATTCAGCTGTACCTGCATAAAGGTACTATTGGAATAAAACGTTTGGTTCACCCCAAACTGAGATCTCACTATGTCTTTGTGTAAACTATCTAAGCCGTTTTACTAGTAGCTTAAATTAATTCAAATTTAAAGCAAATTATTGCAAATCGAAGCAATGCACGATTCAAAAGCTATGCTCGAACCAACATAATACTTATATAGCTACATACAAACAAATAAAACGAAACTGCCCAAGTTGCCATACAAATGTTCGATCGCTTTGCTCTCTTGATCAATTTTACTGTAGTAGTAACGTTTATTGTGTCATATAATGAAGCTTTTCAGTCAGTTAAAACGCTACACATATATTTTCTTTCACGCACTCTGTGGCATAGTCCAAAAAAGAACAAATTCTTAAAGACACAGCTTCTGAAACTATCCTTTATCGATGTCACCCTTTACTCACCCTAAAGGGCACACTATATTCAAGAGATGTTCCATTTAATACCTGAGCTCATTATTTATACAGAGCTCCCTAACAAAAAACAAATAAAGAGCATTCAATAACAAAATATACGAAATCTTCCGCAGATAATGCCAAGGGACTTAATGCTTTATTCACACTGCCCCACTACTCTCAGCTCTATATCTTGTAGCACAGAGTTTATTTCAGCATGGCAGATTGTTCTCGTTTAACTTCTTCGTGTGACATTAGCATATAAACAAGGAGGACAACTCGTTGTATTTCGTTAATGAAACGATGTTCCCCGTCATTACTTTTTAATAAAGACTCGCTTTATATCAAAGAACAGCCGTCAGAGCTCAGTTCGTAGTCGCCCTGCCTTCTGCGCTGTAGGTGGCGGGTTCGATCCCCACCGAGAACAAACATTTGTGTGATGAACATAGATTTTTGTTCTGTGTCAGTGTTATATTTATGTATACAATGGTGGTTTTTTTGAGAAGGGCGGTGATGGACATGTCCGAAACCACGCGAGTTCAAGAAAGAGAAAGAAAGTCGTAAAAGAAGTCATGCCCTCAATTTATAAGGAAACAAAAACTGCATATTTAGTTTTTTTTTTAATCTTTTTACTTAGCTGCTATGTGGAAAAGTGATCACCGCACCTTGGCACAGAGGCGGCGGCGGTGGTTTGGGTTTTGGGCTTTAGCTGACCCTTTGGAGGCGAAAAAAACTAAAATAGCGGGAGTTGGTTTATTTGTCTACGGCGGGAATAAATAGAGATGATAACTATTGTAGTTAAATGCACATTCTAGTTAAACTTGCCACCATTATTTTCCTTACATCTTGTATCTTTTGACTAGTAAGGTGAAAAGTTGTATGTACCACAAATTATTTTTAATGTATTGCTTGTACTTTTGAATCTCTCACTACACCCAGGATTTTAAATTAAAATCATTCACTACGCTTGTGATACAATTATAAATCCTTTGCTTGCTGGGAATTCAAACTCAACACTCGCAACAAATACTGATTTTACTCTCTTGTGGTATAATGTATAGTGTTGCCAGTTTACCGCAACATTTAATAGGCATTTGAGCCCTGCATACCCTAATGGGGTTAAATTATAGGGTTCCGCATCTGATTCAATTATTAAATTATTCTGTACATAATTTAATCAGGGTCTGGAGACGGGGCTTCTTTTTGCCCATTATTTTTTGGCATGCGACGCTAAAATAGAACCCTTCCATCACATCCAGAAAACGTCGTAAGAAGTGACTGAGAGAACTCAACAAAGGATAGGCTGCAAGGCCTGTGGAATAATTAAATTGTTTTTATAAGCAACTTGCTGATTGAATAAGCAGATGGCCTACCTGATGTTGAGTGGTTACCATCGCCTATAACGAAGTATTGCTGGTTAAGAACGGGCCCTACGATGCACTGCTCAACGTCAATCATCCGGAAGTATAGAGGCCTCATGTTATTTCAGCGGCACCCACACTTTTCAAACTGGAATACAGTAAGTTGCTTGACAGTAGAAATAAGTATGGTGGTAGTCAAACCTTCAACTACACAACCTAACCGAACCTACGAGCGTAACCTACGAGGCAATGCTTTGTTATAGGTGATGGTAACCACTTAACATCAGGTGGGCCATCTGCTTGTTCCATCAACAAGTTGTATAAAAAAAAAACACAAAGAACTCTAAAAAAAACACTGCAGTCATAATTCGCCTGCCAAGCCTTACAATGTTGAACTCACAATATATCATGAAAATCTATGGAAGCTGTTCTGGTTGCATGTTCTGGTTGGTGTAGATTAGTGCCTAGACATAGATCTCAGAGTCATCCACTTCACTCTAAGCCTACCCACTGGCCACTAGCCTTGGCAGTAGGTAGGCCATATAGCTCGTAGAACCGACAACCGCTGGGAAATAAAGGTTCTCGAATGGCGACCACGAACCGGTAGACGAAACACACGATGGACGAACGATATTTTTAGGATCGCAGGAGGTCGATGGATGGAAAGGACTCAGAATCTTTCCTCCTGGAAACGAATGGGTGAGGTTTATGTCCAGCAGTGGACTTCTACAGGCTTTTACAGGATGATGATGAAGATGATGAGTGTCTAGAACATATTTTTACATTAAACTTGCTTAGTACTCATACCAATCTTCCATCCAATGCATCTTTATCCACAAGAAACAGTATGGTCAAGCTATAAGCATTGTTTTTCAAAGTGCTTTTGTGTAAAAACATAATTTACAATTCTGTTTCTGTGTCAAGTGAAATCACACTACTGTAGATCTCCCTTCTCCCTCTTTCAGGCATTTACGATCGAGCGCTTCAGAAGCCTTTGCCGGCATTTAAAAACAATGTTGAACTTTATTTACGAACGATATTATATTTCTCGATACCTCGTCTCGTTAAAATAAAAAACAGAGAACATAAATTGATATTTCCGTCACTTTTTTGCTGGTGGTATATTGAATAGAGTTATTTTACCACCTCAATCATAGGAGAGTATAGTAGATGGATAGTAATCTGATAGATTTTCTGCGCTGTAGGTTGTGGGTTCAATCCCCGCCGAGAAAAACATACATTTATATGATAAAAAAATGTATCTACAAGAAAATATTTTTTAGTATTTATCGGTTATCTAGTTACCATTGGAGGTACAAGCTTTGTTCAGTTTGGGGCTAGAAGGCGGTGTGTAAAGCTCTGTTATTTTTTTATTTTGTAGCAAAGTACGGAGGTGGATAGGTAGGTAGGTAGGTACTTGCTTTGTATATATAATGTAGTTTTAAGTTTACGATTGTGAGTAGGTAGGTAAACGATCATGCATCTGTGTGGGACAATAAAAAGCTTTTCATTCTTTCTTTCTTTCACCATTAAATTTCCATCCTCAATCCGCTTGCTCCACGTGCTCCCCACGTAAATACTACGTAATTAATATATACGGATAAATACGGTTTAATAACCAGCAGTAGATTTTTTGCTGATGATGATAATTAACCTATTAAGACGTGCTTTAAAATATTAAAGAAAGTGATCTGGAATAATCAATAAAATGATGCTGTACCTAGGCACTGCGCAAGTGAAGCCGTGGGCACAAGCATGAACATAAATATTCCCGAAAATTTCATTTTCCGAAGCAAATGCCATTCTTTCATCAACTTCACTACAGAAACCTTGTAAGTTTATTTTTGTTGTAATCTAAACTTTGACTTCAATCTCCCGTAAGTAGCTCACATACACGGATTAGTGTGAATAACCTTTTGATGAAGGACTTTTCCTCTGACGTGGAGTAATTAAAATAAGGTTGCAGATTTTATGAGCTTAACATACATAAAAAAATCCTAATTATGTTTGTATTTGCTACTGGTTATGTTTTGGTTATCTTTAGTAAAAGAATGAAGAGCACGAGAACATCTGCCATCGTCTATTAGAAAGAGCAACACGATGTACTGTAGTTTTTTTACGTTAATTGTATAAGAGATATGATCTTGATGACCCATGTGGCTTCCGTTAACCGGCGAGTGAATCCTGCAGCGTAATGGGTTGTGGGTTCGATTCCCGCCTTGGGATAAATGTTTATACAATCTGCAAGTATTTATTCCTGGGTTTTCTGGGTATTTACTATGCATAATAAAAAAATCAGTCATCTAGTCTTCTTCTTCTTTTCGGATCGAAAACTCAACATTAAATTATAGTGGACCAGTAAGTGGACCAGTAAGTCATCTAGTACCCATAACACAAGCTCTGCTTAGCTTGGAGCTACATGATGCTGTGTAGAAAATGTCCACAAATTTTAATTAGGGATATTTAGCTGTGTTTCCCGGAGGAGCCTTACACAGAGTTGTATTAAAATAAATTTCAAAAAAATATTACAACTTATTGTTAGATAATATTATTTTTTAAAAGATACATCAAATTAACTTCTAAAACAGTACAAGTCAGTTCTTAAAACATGTTATCACACTTGAACTAACTGAGGGACGAAGCACACGTTTATTGAGTCAAGTCTAGATCGAATTGTCTGCCCTCTCAGATGTACGGGACGAGCGGAGGGTGAAGTGGGAGGCAGTAATTGGGTACTTGAAGGGTTGACAGATAAGATGGGCAGCAGACATGTTTTGATAGCTGAAGTTCGTTCATGTCAAATGTTGACGTTTGATTAGGGTGTGACGTGTCGTTTAAAACATTATTTAGGTACTTAGAATCATGTTTGGTTGTTTTTGATTTACTCACATTCAAATAACCCAAAATGTTTCCTAATATGGTATTGAGAACATAAATTACAAAAATGTTTTCTTAATATGGAATCCTAAATGGTTGTATAGTTTTTTTAATTCGCCGTTGAAACAAGCAGATGGTTTGTCCACCTGATGGTAAATGGTTACCATCGCCTTGTAGGTCACGTTCGTTAGGAAATTACTTACTCAAAGAATCTTCTAGGCTTGGTCGCGAGGAACTGGCGCTTAGATTCACCTAGATTTAAGACGTTTCAAGATGATCCCTGCGGATATTACTGAATTTGACTGGCTTTTTGACTTTGACTTTGAATCTCGTGTAGGTGCTTGGTACTAATAACTCTAAGAAGATATCCACCGTGCCTGGTAATTAAAGTCATTTCATTTAATAATAACTTTATTCTTTTTTGAGTTAAACAGAACGATCCACTTTCATATTAACGTATCCGGTTAACAAATTTACGTCCATAAAACTGCATGTAAAATGGCTGAGTCCGCATAAATTCACGAGCTTTTGTTATGACACAACAGAAAAATTCAAAACGTAAAGAATTATGTTGTCCAAATCGCGTACTGGGCCATTGTTCAGCTCGTTTCGTGTTTTGAAAATAACAACAGTTACTGTATTCACAGAATTCTGTTCACAATTCAGCAATGTATAAAATCGTAAATAAGGGGGAATCACAATGTTCTTGGTGCCCTGCCCTTATACATATTTAATTGGTGTTTTGCGGGTTAATAAAAATGTATGATTATGGCAGGAAATACAGCTAAATTGAAAATTTTAAATGTCAGTTTACTTTTAGGAATTCCGTTCTTGGTGCATGTTTTTAAATAAAATAATAAGGAGATTTTTTCTGTGCGGTTGATATTTTCTCAAATCCATTAGTATTTATAAGAAGACGGTGTCTTAAAGGGATAACAAAAAAAAAAGGTTTTCAAGAAAATGATTTCTTAATTTAGATTTTTTGGGTTAAATTCCAAGAATTTGTATCTTTGTAGGAAACCTTTACACGTATCAAAACACTCTTATATTCCTTACTTATACAACTTCAAAATGTTAGCCAGGGCCAAAATTTCTGACTTTTATTACTTTTTACTCTTTTGTTTAAACCACGAAAACATTTCAATAAACTTCGTTTCAATAACATCTCGTAACTCATACAGTGACCGATCCAAATATCGACATGGAATCACGTTGTTTTACTTTCTATCGTTGCTGACTAGCGATAAGACCTCCCAATTTTTTTTTGCAAGTTTTTCTTTTTGTAGACTTGTAAGGTATGCAATAAAGTATTTTCATTCATTCATTCATTCTATCGGTCCTATTCATGTATTATGTAGCTAATTCCACGAGAGCAGACGGCGGGGTTATGCTACATCTGTTTCTGTCTTTGTCTGTCTCATACAAAATGCTTGAGACATCACGCGGGTCGTGTCTAGTATTACGCGCGCGTTGCCACGGTATATCCTAAGCCTAACTTTGCTACTTTTTATAGTCCGTGAGCTCTCATCATCTCTGCCTGGCCTCAAGTGTCCATTGTCTTTTTTCAAACTACATTCGCGAAGAAGTTTGGAATAATATCATAAAGGAGCCCGCACTCGGGGGGCCGACTGCAGGAACCTTGCATAACTTATCAGCGACTTTAAAAACTTCCTTTGGTACAATTTAGATTTTCATAAAGTTGGTACGAGCTGAGTTTGTTTTTGTCATCGCGATGTTTCGCAGTGTCGCAGGCTACTTTGAATAAGGGGTTGAATAATGCCTCATTTACATGGCCTACGACTTTATTTCCTTCTTTATGGCGTATAAAATTGGTATAGTTTTAAATGAGCGATTGTTTATGCGAACTCGTGGCGGAATGGTTCGTATTGCGTGTTTGAGTATCGTTTTTCAATTTGGTCGTAGAATTTTTATTAATTGTATAAGAGTTTTTTTTTAAACCAGCTATCAACTCAGCAGTAACATCTGACACTGCTGTTTGAGGACCACTCCGGTCTGCCAGACGTGGTGACTATAGCAACCCACTTACAAATTCGGGATAAGCACATTTATCCTGATCTGCATATACCGATGTATAAATCAGGATAAATGTGTTTATCCTGTTTAGGGCGTGATTGAGCCACAGGTATCCAAACATCAAAAGTTTTGCATTCATAATATACAATCAATCAGTTATTTTGTTCCCATAAATTACAAGCTTTGCTAAGTCCGCCAACATTTATTAATTTGTATGGCAAGTTAGTTTGTCTACAGTGTTAATCAGTAATCGTGGTTGTGTAGACTCTACACGGTCACGATTACCGATTAAAATAGATTTCCAACACCAATAAAACACGTCTGCAAAAGCGAACTTTTAGACGCTATTATCCGAAGCTTTTACCGTTTAAATCGCACAAAGAATTTTCCACGTGGTCGCTCGCGCAGCTAACGTCTTAAAACCATTCAGAGCATTCTGCTCACTGAGATGTACACACACACACTACAAGAGTGTTGAAGATAACATTATTGATTTCAACTTTAATAATCATCATCCTGTACAAGTTCACTGCTGAACATAAGCCATACGTTTCTAGGAAGAAAGATCATGAGCCCTTTTCATCCATCGACATCCCATGATCCTAGCAATGTCGTCAGTGCATCGGGTAGAAAGGCGTCCTATATTTCGTCTTCCGGTTCGTGGTCGCCATTTGAGATTCTTTATTCATCTAGCCGTTATCGGTTCTACGAAATATATAGCCTGCAATGCCCACTGTCATTCCAACTTACTCAGTCTGAGTTTTTGTCTTGAATTACTAAACAAATGTGTCTACATCCCACCATTCAATATTTTTCCGAACTTGAGTGCTAGACAAGAAGATTGGCAAGTATCGAGAAAATAAAGAAAACCTATCTTAAAATTGTATACTTTAGCAGCAACAAATAAAATGAACAAGTGCGACAGAGAGCTACGCTCGGATGGTTCCAAAAACAGCTAAATTAGTGGTTTTGTGGTCAAGATAATTAAATCTTGACCACAAAACCTCCAGTCATAAAAATAGCAAAATCATTCAAACAGTTTATGAGTTTGAGGCAATTTTAAGCTTTAAGTTTTTAATAAGTGTTATGAAGGATACTAGAATTTAAAATATCAGTATTGTCAGGTTAATATAACAATATACCCAAAGAGTTGTCATTTTAGTTATTTTCATTCAAAGAAAATACATTGACGACCCAATAAAGCTTCCTTTTTTCCACACGTTGAGATATGGAACCCTAAAAGCAAGACATAGTAAAGTCTATGGTACTACCAATTTTCACAGCACACAAAGGCTGACAATTTTTCTAAAATTTCAAACAAAGGCCCCGGTAGAGGTAAAAAGTATTAAAAGTTTGTAAAAGTTTGCGTTTTTTCGTATCAGTGTACTGAAGCCGCTCGGGCGGGCGCGGGGGGTAGCCGGGGAGGGTCGGGGGGATGGTGGTTCTCTCTTTGTCTTGCGTCGGTTCAAATGCTGCTTTAATATAGGTATTGTTTTAAAACTTGATATTAAAAAAAACAGGAACACCTTAAATCAGTAGATGACGTACGGAGACGAGACACCCGTTTATAAGGTTGATATTCCTTCCATCCGCACAAAACGCTTTGCCTAAACCTTTATAATGCGCACAGCAAAGTAATGGAACTCGTGGACGTCGTCTGTTTTTCCGGTCACGTATAATTTGGATGTTTTCAAGACAAAAGTGAATAGGTATCTTCTAGATAAGCATGCTACATCATCGACCGCATCATCACTTAACATCAGGTGAGATTGCGGTCAAACGTTTACCTAAAATAGCATGCAATGTTACTAAAACCCATACTAAAACATACGTAAATTTATTATGAAAATTAAATTGAAGGTAACAGACAAGCAAATGAACTAAACCATTTAGCGCTTAAACTAACACGTTCACCCGCAGGCGGCGGCAGAGCAATACAAAGGCATGCATCCTGAGATTCGTCAATTTAGAGTTTGGTAACGCGGTTAGTGTGTCAGACAGACAGACAGCCCGCTTGATATGTATAATGCGCGATTTGAATTTCTAACTCCACACCGCAACGTTCGTGTTGTGAATTAACATAACGGTATAATAAAATTTGTCTTTACGCTGTTCTATGAGCACTTGCTTTAGTAGTAATGTTATACTAATGAGCACCAGTGGTTAGTAGGAGTGACCCTGGTTCTGATCCAAAGGCCGTGGGTTCGAATTTGGTAGTAAAATTATGTGAGCAATGTCAGTAGGTCTACTCTTAGAAACTATAAACGAAGTTTCGTTTCATCGTTTTGAGTTACACTGCCCGGCATGCCAAACAAAAACAATTTGTCTGTGGAACGGCTACCAAGTGACCCTGCAGTGTATTACAAAACGATGATACGAAACGTTTATCGTTTCTATGAATAAATCTGCAGTACTTTCACATGGCGAAGAAAAACATCGTGAGGAAACCAGTTAGTATTCTAGTGGTGGCGATTGGCTTACAATTTGTCACGTAAGGAATCCCAACTACTGCAAAATATGGGTTTGTACCAAATATAATATTTGGACGTACCTCTATCTACCATTTGTAGAGATCCTAAGAATGTTGGCTTTGCTTAGGAGTCTGGTAATATTATTTTATTTAAATATTATTATTATAGACAACTTGTACTAGAGCGCCAAGACGTTTTTTAGCATTTAATTATTATTTTGTTCCGTTGAATACAGGTTTTTGTTTTTATTTGTAACTTACTGATGGGACACGCAAATGGCCTACCTTATGTGAAGTGGTTACCGTTATCTAACACAAAGCATTGCCTCACAGATTACGTTTCTTATGTTCGTGCCCTACGATGCACTGCTCTGCGTCCATATAGTTAGTTTTTACATGAATTGATTACAAAGCCTGTGATAGTATTGGCAATTCCATTTCATTGATTGCGTTTTATAAGAATTTTCCACCAGCATAGTGACGTCACTAAACGGAGCGTGAACCGTAGTGACGTGACGAGAGACACCTGAGTTATTGAACGCCCTCTCAGAGGACGCACTTGACCCACTGAGCTGGAGCTAATCGAACAGGAGCACATCTGGAGAGGTCCCAGTATCTTTCTTCAAACTACGCTTTGACATACAAATATTAATGCTATTTATGGATATTATATGACCAGAGAGCTTAAGCAAGTTATATTGGAATATTCCTTGTTTTTCAGAGTGCCGTACCTAAAGGGTAAAACGGGACCCTATTACTAAGACTTCACTGCCTGTCTTTTTGTCTGTCCGTCTGTCACCAGGCTGTTTTTCATGAACCGTGATAGTTAGAGAGTTGAAATTTTCACAGATGATGTATTTCTGTTGCCGCTATAACAACAAATACTAAAAACAGAATAATATAAATATTTAAGGGGGCTATCATACAACAAACGTGATTTTTATGGCATTTTTATCATAGAAAATGGTACGTAACCATTCGTTCGTAAGCCCAACTCGCACTTGGCCGGTTTTTTATGTTATTTTTGATGAAATAAACAACCTACCTGATGCTAAGGGGTTAGCTACACAAAGTATTACCTTGTAGACCACGTTCCTTAGGAACGCGCCCTACAATTCACAGCTAAGTTTTCATCAACCTGAGGTATACCTTCAAACCGGAACACGCTGCGCTGCTTGGCAGACGAAATAGGCGTGGTGCTAGTACATTCCCGGATGAGTCTTTCACTAAGAGCTCTACTATTACTTCTCTAACTCGTACCACATTTATTTTAATAGCATTGGTTATTGAGCACCAATGGTATTCCTCAACAAAATAATTTCGCACATCCATCAGCCTCTCTTGGATAACTCTTTAAATAAAAGCAACCGTGTGTGTAGGTGGTGAGGGGCAGGAGCACGGGCCCGTGTTCCTGCTGGAGCCGCCGGCGCGCCTGGTGTTCGGGAACAGCTCGGGAGCCCGCGTCTCCTGCGCAGCACATGGCTCTCCCAGCCCGGTGCTTGCCTGGCACCATGCTGACGGAGCACAGCTCGACGACGTGCCGGGACTCAGGTAAGAATTTATTTTTGCTACTGCTTGTGGAAGCATATGACCCACCTGATGTTAAGTGGTAACCATCACCTATAACAAAGCATTGCTTTTTAGGTCACGCACGTTAGCGGTGCACTACGTGTCTATCAACCTGAGGCATACAATGTAACATTTTTACAACCTCACCTTACGGGTTTTTTTATTTAAAAAGTGTTTTTATGTAACTTACTGGTGGAACAAGCAAATGACTGATTTACTTAATTACTAACTAACAAATTCCACAGCTGTTTGTCAGTAGTTTGATATTTTCTAGGCAGACTACTGTTCCCTAACTACACAGATTAGAAGGCTATGGAATTGTGCTCATTATTCCGGTTGCTTTCACAGTACTCTGTAATATATAGTCATGCAAATACGGGCGACGCCTTTTAATCAATATAGCCTTTATTGCATTTGGTTGTCTGTGGTTCAAACTACAACTGGTAGGTACTCGAAACATGATATTCTAGAACGCAAACGTATCTACCTATCTAGCCAATCATGTAGGTAATACCCTGACCGCAGGCCAAACACACGAAATACACAGTCAATATTTGATACTAGTATGTATCAAGAACAAAGAGAGATAATACAATACGTACTTTGTATAACTCACGCAGAAGCCAAAGCAATATACATTCTACTGTGGAAGTTAATATTTTTTTATCAACCGCTCCGTGAAAACAAACTGTAATCTCGTAGAACCATCTACAATGCTCTACGAAACTGCTACGAAGGTGCTACGCTACCTACGAAATAGTGATCATTCTCTTTATTCAAAGCTTTGTCTTTCACATTTTCTTTATCAAAGAGTAAGTGAATCTAAGAGTAATGAAATCAAGCTCTGTGAAAGAGTTCGTCGTACCATACCAACCAACCTATTTTTCCTGTGTTTGTCTGTTTTGATTTGAGGATGATGATAATTTAATATAGATACATTTACCGATACAATTACAGGGATACAAGACACGTAGGGCTTGTGCTAAATATATATGCTCTATGTAATGAGATAATTATATAGCTATATAGGTAGAGATATAGATTATCTGCTTTACAAATTAGAAAACAGATATAATCTACTTTGTACCTGTATCGTTATTATTGTGTATCTACTTATACTGACACTTTATCTTTGTTTATAAATAAACTAATAGTCCGTCCCGGCTTCACACGGGTTTTAATGAGGACTCTATTTTTTTTTTAAATATAATAATATGTTCCTTTTGGCTTTGCGCCACGGCTCGGGAATTACAATAAGATGCGGTACAAACATTTTCGAGTGAAAAAAATCCTTTTATGTGTCCTCAGAGGAATAATTTCCTCTGTGTACAGCGTGTATGAGGGCCCAGAATCTTTAAGCTACGCTTTCACCTGGTGACATAGGCATATTATAGCCTATGTCACCAGGTGAAAGTGTAGCTTGCCAACGGTGAAAGAACTGTTTAAATTGGTCCAGTAGTTTCGGAGCCTATTTAATGCAAACAAACATTAATATTATAGTAATCTTCCCCTTTCTTTTTATAATATTATAGTACAGAAAATGAAAAAGAAACTAAAAAAGTGTGAACCATTTTATTTATTAATTTAAAGATTCTGGGCCCTCATACACGCTGTACACAGAGGAAATTATTCCTCTGAGGACACATAAAAGGATTTTTTTCACTCGAAAATGTTCGTACCGCATCTTATTGTAATTCCCGAGCCGTGACGCAAAGCCAAAAGGAACTTTCAACGGAGCCCCAGGTGCTGAACCAAACCTTCTTTAATATAAAGGAGTACATCAATATATGTATACGTACGTGCTTATGAAGGATACACTGGGGAAGTTCAAAGTTACTTTTTACGATGCGGAAAATACTATTATTATGGCCTCGGAAGATGCAAGTGAGACTTGTACCTTGTTTTGTTCGAACGAGCGAAAATAAATGAAAACGAATAATAGTTTATGTAAAGTAAAGTAAGAATTTTAATGGCACCGCAACCCTCTGTTAGAAATTCAAGGAACTGTATAGTTTAGGAGTCGCAAGAATTGTTGAGTCAAATAGTTTATTCTGATAAGCGCGTGGAAAACGATTTCGCAATTAGATTTTTATGCAAAATTTTACAGGAAAAATTCATGCTGAACTGTCAAATTCCGTCTTTATTTATCTACTGTTTTTTTCAACCTGAGACTTTTTTCTTCTTTAGCACAAATACACTTTTTTTGTTCTTGTAGTGTACTCATTTGTTTTGTATGCGTGTGCTTAACCGACTTCAAAAAAAGAAAGAAATTTTCAACCATGTTAAGAATCTCCCGATAATTATTTAAAATCTATTTATGTTGATATCTTTATAATTTTAAAACCTTGCAGGGTGCAAATATATTATACCTCAAAAAAAAAATCTACAAATAGTGTGTAAAAAACATCAACACCAATAAGCGAATAATAATGATTATTGACGGAAAACAGACTGAACAAAATTAGAACGTGTCAATCCAGTTAAAAGGGTTACTAAATTGGAAAGATATTTGCATCTCATACAAGGGGCAAAAGGCAAATGCCGAATTATCCAGCGCTAGAGAGCAAAGATTCAAAACGAGAGCCGCCGCATGAAATATGTATCAAGTATTTTGAATAGTTTGCCGGCAGCGGAGGGGGCAGGGTAGTGGGGGGAAGGGGGGATACGCTCGCTGGAACTGACAACTTCTTATTATGTTGACAAAGTTGGCCATGATATTTCTGTCTTTGCTATCGATACAGAACATAACTTTAAAGTTTAACTTAATTTAGTTCATTTTAAGAAAGACCCACTGTTTTAGTAGTAGTAGAGCTTTATGTGAAGGGCTCGTTCAGAAAAGTACTAGCACCATGCCTATTTCTGCCGCTAAGCAGCTTGCTATGTTCCGGTTTGAAGGGTGTGGGTGCTGGCGAAATTACAGGCACATAAGACTTAACACCTGTATGCCTAATGAAAACCGTGACGCTGTTTCAGTTTTTCTAAAAAACACTTAGAACACTGCTTATGAATCTAGGCGCCAGATTCTAGTACAAGCAAAACTAACTCTAGGACAAAACGATAGTGACACAATCCTATTCATTGTAGCTAAACATAACACTCTTTTTAAAACCCTTATCTTGATAAAAAAAACACCGTAAAGAGATACCGTATCTCACGAAAAACTTAATTTCCTAAAGAAAGCGCAGAGCAATATTTTAAACAGAGGGATTCTGATCTAATCGCTTTGCGTGAAAAATGTGAAAACCTCGCTTTTTTGGATAACAATATAATTTACTTCGAAGCTTTTTTAAATTATAAAATGGTTATGATCTGGTTTGAATTGGCGCATTCTGAAGATCGCGGGAAATAAGTAAATTATAGAGGAGGTTCCAAAAAGTAGTTTTTATCTTGGGTTTCTTTGGGAAGCAGCTTTGTAACATTTTAGGGCTATTTTTATACAACTTGCTTTATAACTAAGCAAATGGTCCTCTTGATGTTAAGTGGTTACCATTACCAATAAGCATTGCATTGCCTCGCAGTAAAACAAACAAAAAGTTAAATAAAGAGGCCTTTTTTTTATTTGAATTTTTTACTTTTTGATCTATTTTAGATGATTTATACAGCGAGGCTATGTCCAACAGTGGACATCTACAGGCTGATAATGGTGATGATGATATTAATGCTGCCGCTGTTGTCTTGTTGTCTCTAGATTAGGTCTTTAGATGGAGTAAGTTTGCTCAGAGCCGACGGATGGCACAACCCTAAAAGCAGCTGGACTAATTTCGATGAAATCTTGCATAAGATAGCAAGCTATAATGTATCACTAATTGTATGAATTTGGAGTCACATCACATGGGTTTTATGCTACTTATAGAAACTGGTATATTTCAATTATTTGTTTCTTTCTTTAAAATAATAAATACTTTTTGACTTTAATTCAAAACCTAGAGGTGCAGGGTTTTTTTTATGTGTAAAGCTAAACTTAAATTACTGTTTGTTTGATAGATATAACTCCAGAACAATGTTTCACACAATGTCTAAATAATTTGGTAAAGTTCGTTCAAACTTCGCAGACGAAAGTTAAATTAATTTAATGTACAATCAAAACCGTTTGACTTAGCTTCACAGGAAAACCCTTTTAGCCTTTCACATGGAGGCTGCTATTTGAAAGCTGTGGTTTGACCTTTGTATTAACCAGAAATACATCAATGTTAAATAATTTTAATTTATCAATGCATAATTTATCCTACATAATTGAACTAAAGTGTATATTACAATGACATATGAAAGATCTCTGCGAGGTGTTAACGAGTCAAGATCATGTTAAAAGCAGTGGATTTTATACTTTATTTCTACTAAGGTAAGATATGCATTGACTATAAATGTATTACTACTGATTGTTAGGCGCTTCGCAGACGTGCTGACTTTAGTGGAACAACAGTTTTCAAATTTTTTCAAACTGTCTATAATTGCTTTTGACTATCTGTTTAGAAAATAAGAGTCTTCAAGCGGTGAATGAACCAATATAAATATGTTTAATTTTGTATACATTTTACTTAAACTATTTTTATCCAGATTTCTTTACAGTTAGGCCCAGTAGTTTTGATACACATGCAAATATTAAGCATGAATGTATTTTTCACCACACTGAAAATACCTTTTAGGTTATGAATGAACAACGATATGTAGACAAAAAACTTTATTAAAACGCTTAAAAAACATGAGACACTTACACAGGAAAAGATAAAAAAAATCTCGATCTCTAGGTAAATTTTATTGTCCTGTACGAAGGTATAGTAGTAGTATCCTAATACAATTTCAAAAAAAACAAATGACTATTTGTTCATCAAAGATAACTTCCCATTCTTTCGACAGTTTTTGTGATTTAGCAATTAAATAAATGAATATTTCAGGATATTTTCACACAAAATCATCTAGCTCCGAACTACGCTCAGTTTTTACTATGGGAACCAGATGACTGATAGTATACTATAGATAGATAGAAAGATAGAAAATACTTTATTGTACACCACAACTTAAGGATAAAACAAAAATAAAAACTTAAAATAATGCTACATACAATGGGCGGTCTTATCGCTAAACAGCGATCTCTACCAGACAACCTTTTGACTTTACTTACTTACTTTAAATAAATAAATAAAATCGTTTATTTCAAGCAATTAATTACTTTACTTTACTTTTTTTTTTTACTATACTTTTTTTTGTAAATTATTTTTAAAGTAGTTATAAGGTTCTGTTAATTTTTTTGTGTTATTTAAACCGTTAAAAGTTTTTAGACACGTTATAGTTTTTTAGTTTGCAACATTTCGGTATTGTGAGCTTACACCAACGACCGTAGGGAATTACAATGAAATATCACCTGTACTGTGCAGAAAATAAGGATTATTTATGACTACAGCGTCCACTTGCTGTTAAGCTGATATACATTTTATATTTTCGAAACGCGAAGCTCGGTGACGCTTGTTTTCTTATTTATAGTTTCGTTTGGAAGCTGATATTTTACGATGCACTACTCATATTTATTTAAAATATTACAACTCCAAGAAAATATTATTGCAATTTCAAATCATGTTTTAATTTCATGAGAAAATATGAAACAATTCAGACTGAACTCATGAAGACATAATTTTATCAACCCGAAGAACCTCAGTTGATAGCTTTAGCTGCTTTTTACGCTGTAAGTTGTAGGTTCTTTATGACGGCCGATGCGGCGCGGTGGTGGAAGTTCGCCTACGATGCAGGAGGTTGCGGGTTTGATTCCCGGGGATTCCTTGGGATAAATGTTTGTACGATCTGCAAATATTTATTCCGGGTGTTCTGGGTATTTTCTATGTATACTAAAAAATAATTTAGTTTATAATGTAATGTATTAAGTGTATCGGTCATCTAGTAACCACAACATAAGCTCTGCTTAGCTTGGGGCTAGATGATGCTGTGTGGATTGTCCAGCATTATGATTATTTACTATTTTTTTATTTCTTAGTTGCAAATATGCTCTGACTGCTTAAGGTCAAAGTCAGGTATACAATCAAGAATTTTCATTCATTCATTAATACGAAAATATTAGGTATGACATAAAAAATATTAAAACACAGTAAATGCTGGTGTGATTGGACGAAATAACTTACTATAACTCTAATTTGCCAAACATTATGAAAAACTTTATGTTTATTAATAATGAAAAATTTTCCCCGGTAAATAAAACTTTTAAGCCTTCAATATTTTGTTTCCACCTATTTTATTATAGCTTCCAGTTTTAATAAATTCAGAAAAGGTTTTCATGTAACTAAATATCTTAAATAATATTGTTCTAGATTTTTGGATAGAGTACCGGTGGCTTCGTGGGAATGACCTTGCCTTCTGATCCTAAGGTAGTGGGTTCGGTGTCCAGTCGTGCACCATGAATTTATCTATTAAAAAATTTACGTGTGCAATACCAGTGCTCTCAAACGGTGAAGGAAAACATCGTGAAGAAACCAGTTAGTATTTTAGCAACGACGTTGCAACCTATGCCGTTTTTTCAGCTTTCGGAGACATTAACCATTTCCGTTTACTGTTTTGAGCAGTCTATTTCTGTAATAAAAAAGTATCTTTTTTCTTTAGACTTATTTATGATGCCTTGCGCGTGTATAGCCTGGCTTAAAATCAACTTTATTTATTTGAACTAAGTTAATATATTTATCAAATATATTGTGCAGTAGCGTGATCAACCACACAACTCCATACAAGCTGTGCAACAATACATCGAGTTACGGTACTATACAATCCCTCCCGTATACAATAGGCAAATGCTTCACAATGACCTATTGTGCAAGCTCGTCCTTTGTATTTCCTATTTATAGTTGCTTCTCTTATTAATAATTATAAATACTGATTTAGTTCTCAAAAGTGTTAATCCTATTTATATACAGGGTGGTTTTTTGAGAAAGGCGGTGATGGGCAAGATCGAAACCACGCGAGTAAAAAAAAAAGAGAGTGGGCATGGGGTACCTACTTCCCATCAGGTGGCCCGTATGCTCGTCTGCCTGCTATTACAATAATAAGATTCAGACTATTTCTAAAAATCAGATCAACGGTTTCATGAATTTATAATTAAACAATTTGAGGTTTCAAAAACTCTCATTATTTCGTTAATTGAGTAATTCGGAGAACTCTTCAGATAGAAGCAGGCTGAGTGCCCATTACGGAAGGGTTAAAGGTTATTGCTGTCAAAAAGTAATTTAAACACATTCCAACCTTAGGGTTACGACGGGGATCAAATGGCGAACATATTGCTGCTGTTATGTTTCGCAAATTGTAATTTGAATGATCGAAAAATTCCGAATCTGCATCATTTTTACATAATAAATTTAAATATTTTAGTTAGTGTGTGTATTTTTTAAAGAAGTTAAGAAGACAATCAAGATACAAAGAAAAACGTAGAGTTTTGTTTAGGTACTTTTTCTAACGCGAACCGCGCATGACTTTGTCCCCATGAAGTTATTTTCATACAAGCAGGGGCTGTACCCGTTTAGGGGTTGAATTTTGGTAATTCCTTCCTAGACATTAAGGCGAAAATACCCTGAAATTTCAAGTCTATACGACCAAGGAGTTTAGACTGTGCGTTATCTACATCGCAGTCAGTCAGTCAGAACAAAGATTTTTATAATTGGAATAGATAATACTTTTTTTTGTGATAAGATTTATCAATACCACAAAAAAAGCATACACCTCTGACTACACCCTAGACATCCTCGAAGAATCTATAGTAGGTACTTGATACTAAGAGATCGAAGAGGATATCTACCGTGATTAGGGATTCGTAATGCTATATATAACCAGATTAACTTGTTTAAAATGTTAGTATTCATGTGCTAATTGCAAATCCTAGGTTTCGCGTACTGGGGATTCATGAACCCTCTAATATAAACGTAATTAAATGTCCTTTAGCAACCCCTGGAGGGCAGTCCGCTTTATGTACAGAGTTAAAACAAAAACTAAAATCCGAGCGAAGTTAGCACATTCACAGCTGATTTCACAAATTATACAGTAATGTACTAGTTTTATAGTTTTGGCAAAGGTAAGGGATATTGTAAAAGCTACGGATTTTATGTTTACATAATCAAGTTGGGAGTTTCAAAAACATTTAGGTTCGAATTCGACGAGTATAATGTTTGATACAGTTAGTACCTTTACCTTCCGCCTTGTAAGTTGTGGGTTTGATTCCACAACTATTTCTACTATGTCTTGGTGTTGTATTGTATTCTTTGTATTAATTAAAAAAAAAGTATTTTAGTTTTCTATTAGTTATAAAACCCGAACCCCGAACGGATGAATTGATTTTGATTTTGTTCTTTTTGTATGAAAGGTGAATTAGTCGGGAGTATTATTAGGTGTCGGGATTTTTAAAATTATTAATTTAATCTTGTTTTTTTATGTGTGGTATTTATATACCACATTTGTTTATTATTATCCCAATTAAATAATGTATCACACATACATAGTTACCACTTGCGCCTTCCTATTTGTCGAGGACATCAGTTGAGGCTGACGAGTCGGTAGATTTTACCAAGGATCTGAAAGAGGTGCAAATACACAGATCTTAGCAGAACATACTCATCTGCTTCTCTTGGAATTGAGGCTCCAGCTCCGTCAAGACCTGTTATTGAAAGGTTTCCTTTTTACAAATTAAATCAATCTGAAATTACAGTCATAAAATCAAGTCACAAGGCGTTTATTTTATGAAATCACAAGGGTCACTCTAAAATTTAGAGTGACAATTTAGAGTCTAAATTGTCCCAAAGCTTAAGAATCTAGCCGCCAGTTCCATACGACCAAGTCTAAAACAACTTTCAAGAAACGTACTATTTGGTTCCTACCATTTTTGTATACATCCTGATTTATGTAACTGCTAAGTCAGGTAGTTCTAACAGACTTGGTAATACAAGTTAGGTCCCATGAGTGCACTAAAGCGTTTGCAGGGTACTTCGGAACCACTTAAAGTGATAAATTATACAGATATTTAATGTATACACAAGTGCATTCTAAGATATTTGGGTAAAGTCGAATAATAATTATAAACAAATTTTTTAATAGAATGTATAAACACTACCACAACGAACAATTTGGATTTTGGAACTACTGTTTTTGGAAAAAGGACCCTGAGTTTTGTAATAAAAGTATGTCTGTTCCAATATCTTCCTAAGAATCGTCGCTTGTCAGATAAGCCTTCATCTCATTGGATAATGTTACAGCGATAGCTTACGAGGTGAGAGTTTATCTGACAGGTGCCCCAAGCATGGATTTATTTAAGGAATAATAACTTGAATATTTCGTTTTAAATCATTTCATACATTCAGGGCGGCACCAAACAGTTAAACCGTCAACTTCAATTGTACACTCTAATTAATTTAAAATAACTAACCAATTAGCAATAATGAGAGCGGCATATTAGGGCCGCCGCACACGTCGTGGTGATGTCAAGTGTACGCTGTGTTGGCGACCTCGTTAAAGGCACCGTGTAGTCCCCGTGCACACTAGGCGGCTATAACGTGCAGTCAGTTCCAAATATACGGGAATATTTGCATATTCTAACTAGCATGTGACGTGGGCCAGATACCAATCCAGGGCCGCTTAACGCAACTAAAATAGATTAAATGAAGCATTTTTCGGTATTTTTGTAGTTTTTAGTGTTTATGTATAAATTATCCTATTTAAACAACATTATCATCAAATTAGTCTGATACCTAATTATGGACACCGATAACATATAATTTAACCCCGAACCGAGTGTGCTATGGGAACCAGATGACTAATAGAATACTTATATGCGTTTTTTTTCTGTAAATACTTAGAATACAATATAGTAACATCCAGTTGCAACTTAAACATCTTTGTTCATCACACAAATATTTGTCCTTGGTAGAAATTAAAGTCACAGTCTACAGCACAGAAAGCAGGGCTACTAACTGAGCTGTGTTTCATCTTCTGCAGAAGTCTTGTTGTGTGAACGTGGCTTTAAGCCATTGTTTGTGTTTTGGATGCACAAAAATCTTACTAATATTATAAACGCGAAAGTTTGTAAGCATGGATGGATGAATGGATGGATGGATAGATGGATGGATGTTTGTTACTCTTTCACGCTCTAACCAGTAAATCGATTTGGATGAAATTTAGAATAAACATAGATTATAACTTGGATTAACATATAGGCTACCTATTTTTTATCCCGAAAAAATAACGGGACCGGGAAAAACCTACCACGCGGGCGAAGCTGCGAGCGGCAGCTATAGTTACAAATATAATACAAAATTCGTGAGACTTGTATTTGTGAACTGTCAAATGGGCGTTCATCCTGTAGCTGGTATTACGAGAAGCGTCATGGAACGTAAAACTTGAGAGCGAAATTCGAGAGGAAATCTTTATTATGCGGGTAATTTATGTATTTTTGAGAGTGGTAATAACTTTACACAATTGGTTTCCTTGATAAAGTAAAAAATAGACTAGGGGTGCTGTAACAAAACAGCTCTTAAAAAACCCCAACACCTTTTTAAACCAGAAACGATACAAATCTATTTGTTCTGGAAGAAAATAAACTTGCTCCTCAACCATCGATTAAGTTAAGTAAATAAAATATAGTAGTAGTAGTACCTCTACGCAAACATCAATGGCTATTTTTTTTATATGCTACTGCTAGTAGAACAAACATATGGCCCACCTGATGTTAAGTGGTAACATGGTATAAAATACATTACCTTGTAGGTCACGCACGTTAGACACGTGCCTTACGATGCACAACTCTGTGTCTACCAACCTGAGGCATACTTGTGCTTGTAATTTCACTCGCATCCCCTCATCCTCTACCTTCAAACGGGAACACAGCAATGCGAGCATCACTACTTAGCGGCAAAATTAGGTAGTGTAGGATAGTACGCCCGTACAAGCACTTTCACAAAAATTTGTACTAAACTTTTGTTTGAGTTTTCATACTAATTCCTTGAAAATAATTAAGTTGTTTTAATCAAGTTTCGTTAGCTCACTCTGTCATGTTCTTAGTAGTTGAACCCTTTTGATGGCTTCCAGCAAGAGCGTATCACTAAACATGAAAATAGCATTATGTACGGGACCTGTAGTTCCATAAACAACATTCAAATTTAATCTCTATTACAGCGGCACAAAGCGCATTGTCACAACTCTCCAAAGTGTATGTTTCCAAAAGGACTCGTAAATTGCAATACGGCTTTCCGTAGACATAATTAGGTAAATTGTTCTAGATTAGACCGTCTATGTGAATTTGCATGCTGTTGTCGGTGTGTTAGAGTTGTTATTTGTTTGCGCATTTATGGTGCTTGAGTTGTTTTGTCCAAATGTCCGAGATTTAAGCAACTTTGCTTTTATGAAAATGTTAGATGTTAACACAGAAAAAATAATAAAAAAAATATTTTCATGACATTTAATCCCTAGGCAGGATAGATATCTTATGGAGGTAGTCAGCGGTATGTCTAAGAATTAATTTAAGAATAAACTTTCATTTTGCATTAGTTATGCATAGTATTGCATTATTTAGTGTTATTCCATGCGTGACAGGCTGCAAACTCATCGTCGCTGCTAGATTACTAACTTGTTTACAGTGTTTTTTCACAATGTTTTTTTTTCATCGTTGAGAGCACTGCACTGGTTGAATGGAAAAACCGTTTGGGACACATTGTCTGCGAACCCATGACCTTATGAGCAAAACGCACCGGAGCGGTCTGAGATTTCTAAGAAGTCTCTATGCATTTATTTTGAATACTCACTTTCTCATATTAAGCCCTAAAAACTTTACAATTTGAAAGTTTTTGAGTTATAAGATGTTTGTACGAAATGCGTTTGCATGAGATAAAGAAATACTGCACAAATGCGTAGTGCCCTGGAGAAAGCTCAGCTTATCTGCGCTGTCAGCGTCCAGGAAACCAGGATTCTTTGCCAAATGTTCCCGGAGGTTGTAAATCAACGTGACGTGTGATTTATCCCGGCTAGAGAGGCTGGAGAGGTCGCTAGCCTTAGCTTGTAGCTAGACTGGACAAGCTACCAACTTTAAATTACTTATATAATAGTCTACCAATGTGAAGAATATTTTAATATAAGGATTTTGACAACCGATGTGGTGCGGGGGCCAATGTCCACCTGTGACGTAGAAGGTTGCGAGTTTGATTCCCGTCTTAGGATAAATGTTTATACGATCTGCAAATATTTATACGGGTGATCTGGGTATTTTCTATGTATAATAAAAAATATCTATGCATGTCATGTATTGTATTAAGTATATCAGTCATCTAGTACCCATAACACAAGCTCTGCGTAGCTTGAAACTAGATGATGTTCTGTGGATTACCCAGAATTATAAAAAAAAATAGTGCTTGTTTCATCAACAAGTCATATAAAAAAAACTTTGTACCTACCAAATAGTACCGACTTTGTTTATCTTACTCATGGAACTTTTTAATTAAAACAAAAAAATATTTCTTGAAATTAATTCAATTGTGGCTAAAACTCCACAAAAAGAGTATCTTGAAAGGGCGGCTTCGTAAAATTTCAAATTTCATAACGGTCAAAGAAAAGTTCTCATTCATTTGCATAATTCGTAGTCTCTCAAAGTGGACGGGTGGAATGTATTTTGAGGGTCGTCTTACTAAAGACTGTAGGGACCTAAATGAGTAAATTTAAGCAAGTTCTAGGTTGGGTAAAGCCATGGAATATTTCATAGTACACACAAAATGGCCATTACCCCGCCCCTCGCTTTAGATAGCCCGCACCCCGCACTTTGTTGCAGTGTTTGTTGTCTATCAAAATAAAGTCTACGTAAAACGTAAGTGAGCAGGGTATGTACCAAATGTACTATCTGGACGTACCTCTTGACTACCCCCCTAAGCCATCCTCGAAGAATCTCGAGTAGGTACTTGGTACTAAGAGATCGGATGGATATCTACCGTGCTTGAGGATTGAAGACGTGAAGCTATTTCTTTTTTTTTTCATAGAAAAAAAATAGTTTTTCTTCTTTTATATATAATCTGATTTTGTTTTCCTAATAATAAACCTTATTCCAGTTATAATCTGCTTATTTCATAAGTACCCTCATTTTTCATTAAAATTAATTGCACTCATTATTTTCTACGTTTTCTTTCTTTATGCAATAATTTAATTAACCCCGGACTTCCTGTTTAAATACTTTCTTTTACCTGTTTAATATTTATCTTGTGAGAATTACACTAAAGGGGCTTATAAATGTATATTATGTGTTGTTAAGTAAATAAACCCTACTTTTATTACTAGTAGACCTGACGTAAAGAACACCGGTAGTCTAGTTGGAGTGACCCCGCCTTCTGATCCTAAGGTTTGAATCCAGTCTTGCACCAATGAACTTTTCTGTTCACAATTCCAGTACTCTCACGGTGAAGGAAAACATCGTGAGGAAACCAGTTAGTATTCTAGCAGTGGCGATGGGCTTGCAACCTGCTACGTGTGAAATACCAACTGCTGCAAAATGTGGGTAGGTACCAAATGTCAGATCTGGACGTACCTCTTACTACCCCCTTAGACATCTTTAAAAAATATCGAGTAGGTACTTATTACTAAGAGATCTCAGGAGGTATCTACCGTGCTTGGGAATTAAAGACATAATGCTTCCTTTTTCTTATTTTCAGTAAATTTCACAATAACAACACCTACCATATTTCATGCAAATTACATTAACATTTCAATATGCTTGAACAAACATGCGTTCAATATTACATTTGGCACACCACATTTTGCGTATTCTACACATTTCGCAGTACTAATAATAATAATAAAAGAATTCAGGTAATAGTAGAATTCATGATTTTACCTACATTCCAGTAAATTCCAATGAATTAATAAGTTGACGCATTAAAATCCAATAAATAGTGTTTTTTCTTACAACGTGGGTAGTTTACCAAGCCACTAATAGGAGTTGACATCGAAGGTCAATGTACCTTATCTTTAGAAAGGTTACCTTTATTACCTCGATTTATTGACTCTTAACTTATCGTAAACAACTTAACTTGGTTTATACAATTAAACTAAGCGTAAACAATAAAACTTGGCGTAAACCTTAATGTAACCTAATAAAGGCAATGAAATTGAATTATAGATTTTATAAAGGGGTTGCGTGTGACAGAATTTAAATAGAGGTCTAGTTATCTACTTAATGAAATTACCCAAAAGTGCACTAATTTTAGTGCTAGAATAAAATATTGCTATCTCAAGAAGGTACTTTAGAAAATACCGCTCCATAACCTAAATCTGTTACAAGAACTTGTTATTGGTCTATATGGATGGATAGACCAACAATTTACTATTCATCTGTCAGGATGTATGAAATAATTAGCTATGGGATCACTAGACCTATTTTACTATGACTTGTGGGTAGATTATACTTACAAGGACCTGCCTATATTTAGATTATGCAAATACTTTATGAATAAAGATATCAGAAGCCTTTGGTACTTAGTAATTTATTAATTACCCACTAACACATTAACACAATAAAATAAGCAGCAGTTCAAAGATTATAAGTCAGTATTACGTATAGATAAGCAACCAGAAATAACATCATACCTTGTCTCTCGTTAGCACATAGTTTACTCGATCTCGAAGATAATTATACTGAACTTCACTTGTACAAAACACTATTACAATATTACTGTACAAGACTATCCTTCTGCTTCACAATTACTGTCTGTTCAAGACTGTTCTGTAGACTCCTGTAGACTGTCTCAATGTATTTTACATTTCAATTTATACCCTCTAAGAGTCGTAAAATCTTGAACCAATCACAGACAAGGAAATATTTAACCAAAATATCTTGACTTAATAGCTATAACCACAGTATTTGCTGTTGTTAAACTCTTTTGAAACCATATAGATGGTTTATGAAAGTATTTAGAACCACTAAATCCTATTATTTAAGGCAATATTTCCTTATTCTGTTTTGGACCAATCACAAGTGTTCAGATATTATCGTATTAAATAGACAGTTATAACATAATACATTTTAACAGAACCTTTTTAAAAGTTACTTTATGAATTATACTATTTTCGTATCAATTTATAATATTCTCAGAATAAAGTCAGACATAAATAATACTTCAAACACTACAATAACAAACAAGGCAAGGTAGCCATTTTTATACTCAAATATCTTATATCGCATAATGAACCTTAATGTTATTTGCATGAGCCATTATAAACTAAACCGTTGTTTATAATTTAGACTGTTAACACAAATATGTATTATTTACTTATTTCGATGTTTATAGTTCTTTTATTCTAAAACCAGCGGCCGCCCGCAGCTTCGCCCGCGTGGCAGTTTTTTCCCGTTCCCGTTATTTTTTCGGGATAAAAAGTATTCTATGTCCTTCTCCTGGCTCTAAACTACCTCCCTGCCAATTTTCAGCTAAATCGGTTCAGCCGTTCTTGAGTTATAAGTGAAGTAACTAACACGACTTTCTTTTATATATATAGACATGCTCTTGGGTTGCCATGATAATATACTTTTGACATTGACATTCTCAACTATAATCCGTCACATTCTAAAACATGCTCTTGGGTTGCCATGATAATATACTTTTAACATTGACATTCTTAACTATAATCTGTCACGTGCAACTGGGGTAGTTATTTAGTTTGTAATTTTTTTTCTGTTAGTAATTTTGAAGTGATCCTTTTGTGAATTTCTTTTATTCGGTTCTGTTTTTGTTTTTTTTATACTTTTATTTTGCTATTAGTGAAAATTTTAACCGCGGTGTGACTAAGGTCATGTAGAGTTGACTGACATAGGCTAACCTCTATTTTCTGTGTTGTAGGTTCTGGGTTTGATTTCCATCTAGAAAATTGTGTGATGAACCTATACTATTGTTTAATAAGGTTGTTAGTTGTTATATGATATTTAAGTATGTATTTATAAAACAGATTTTTATTTGATATCTGGTTTTTATGGTACAAATTTTGCTTACTTAGGGAGTAAATAGTAGTAGTAGAGTTTTTAGTGGAGTAAAATAGATATATATTTAGATAGCTTGGGGCTAGATGATGCTGTGTAGATTTTCCAGCATTATTATTATTATTATGTCTTAGGGGGTAGTCGGAGATCGAGATAGTACATTAGGTACACACCCACATTTTGCAGTAGTGACGGTAGCATACAGGAATAAAACAGTAAGTCTATAAAGAGCCTCTTGGCACAAATTCTAGCATACACTAAATTTAACAAGCCATTAAAGTTCATACTTAACACTGCGACATTTCTACGGCTTTTCTTATAAAAGTTTTCATTTAAGTGCCCATAAAAAGAAAGTGCTATCTGGACGCTTATACTTAAGTACCACTCGACAGTAGATACCCCTGCAAGCTGCTTCAGTCACATTCAAACTAAAATATTTTTTATCTATAAACTATAGCGTCTCGTAAATAGAGGCACGATTGAAAAAAACAGCCAAGTGCGAGTCAGACTCGTGCACGAAGAGTTCTGTACCATTGTTTAAAAATCACGTTTGTTGTATGAGAGCCCCTTACATATTTATTTTATTCTGTTTTTTTTTGTATTTGTTACACCTCTGCGCACCGAGACCAATATACTCTGAAAATTTCAAGTCTCATGGCTTACGGCGCGTTTAGACGGCGCGAAAGCTTTCGCGCGGCGGCCGCGCGGCGGCCGCGCGGCGGCCGCGCGGTTGGCCGCTTGACAGGAATTTGAACGTTGCTTTCTAGAATATAAAGACGGTATTTGATATTGATGTTGTCAACCGCGCGGCGGCCGCGCGGCCGCCGCGCGGTTGGCTCGGTATCAGGGAATTTCAACGTTTTCATCTAGTAAATTGAGTTGAAATCACGGTGGCCGCAAGCATAGAAAAATTTTACCCGAACAAATGAACAATGATTTCATGGGTGATTTCAAAAAAGATCGTAATACATTTTTTTTATGCGAGATTTTAATGCAGAATAACATCCAGTTTGATGGTTTAAATATCCGGCACTGAAATTTTATTTTTATTTTATTTAATGATTTATTTTATGTTTTAATTATACGGTTTGAGTGTAAGGGCCTTGCCTTTGATACCCCTCTATGTACCAAGACAAATATACCCTGAAAATGTTAAGTTTCTACGACCAGTTTACATTACGGTTTAGGCTGTGCGTTGTCTATTAGGTCAGGACAAAAATTCTTATATTTGGTAAAGATTATCCACATATACCGTTGATAAAGCTGCCGTCTGTGGACTAGATCCGTGTTGAATTCTTTTTCTAGTATTTCAACCCAAACTGCATTTTTGATATTTTTTGTGCTGTCTTATTTCTGCCCCTTACGGCTGATAGAGGGGAGCCACACTCATACAACCACTCTGAAAATACCATTGGCGAGCTTACTAATGTATGGTTTCTTGTCGTCAACCTCGCAGATTTTTTACTTAGCTAACATAAAAATAAGGACCTAAAATCGAACGTACTTAAATTAGCTCGAATGGCGTAACAACAGCTGATCACCACTTTATATCTTCTTTTGTAAGTCAATCTCAGTTTTTTGAGGTTCAAAATATATTAAACAGCTGATCACCACTTTATTTCTTCTTTTGCAAATGAATCTCAGTTTTTGATGTTTAAAATATTTTATAAATATAATATGATTTGAAAGAATAGCTTGGCTGAATATTTCTCCCTTTTGTCAAGCATTTCACACTATAGGTTACCAAACCACAGGCAGTATTGTGATTGAGATACACTCAACCTGAAAACCGTGGATAATTTGATCTATCTCTCTTATAATAGAAGCTCAGCTCCATAAAATGTGAACTATTGAAATATCACTCACTTAGAAAAGAAAGTTATGTTATGATAATATATGTAAATTTTCCTACGCGATGGAATCAAGAATTATGAAATCCGTAGAAGAACCAAATCACCAACATTGCTTTTAGAATCAGCAAGTTAAAGTAGCAATGGGTATTTATCTCGTAGAACCACAGAGCAATAAATGATTCTCAAATGGCGACCATGAACTGAAAGATAATGCACAAAATCCAGTGGGCCAACGACATTGGGGTTGCGGGAAGTTGGCGCAAAAGTTAAATTAGTTCTTCCTGAAAGCGTAATAGTAGAGACCTACGTGGGCCAGATCAGCAGTGGTGATGATGATGATGTTGGGTTCTATAAAGTTTGAAAAAAGCAGATATGATCTTATTTAATATTACCCACAGTATCATTCACTGACAGCATCATTTTGATGATTTTGACTTACTTAACCTTTAGTAATTTGTTGGTCCCAGGGACCCCAAGGTTAAAAAAAATATTTTTTTTGTCCTACGTTGCGATAGTTTGTTATTAATTGTACTTTTTAACATTAAAGTTTTTTGTCAGTTATCTTCTAGTAAGAACTTGATTATCAAAGAGTTGATTAGCCTCGACATCATTATGGTGATGAAGATTCCGTATATTGTTTAGTGGCATCATGGACAAACTCTCTATGTTAATGTCCCGAATCCCTATAGAGATCGTTATTTTGTACATAGCCTTCCACAGTAATCCTCTTGCATCTTAGTTGCAACTCAATGATCAGGTCATAGTCTACCTTCTTATACTGTAAAGTTGAGCCTTTCTTTTTATATTTAAGAAAGAAATAGTTTTATGACTTTATTCCCCAAGCACGGTAGATATCCCCTCCAATCTCTTAGTACCAAGTACCTACTCAAGATTCTTCGAGGAAGTCTAAAAGGGTAGTCAGAAGTATGTCCAGATAGTACATTTGGTACATATCCACATTTTGCAGTATTCCATTACAATTTAATCCATTATATTTATTTTAACTTGATCGTAATTCATTGAAAACGATTCAAACACTGCATACTAAAGTTCAAGTTGATCCCTAGCAAAGAGTGTAGGGGATACTCAAGTTATGGTTAAAATCATGTTCCGAGAATTTTATAGTCAAACTAAGATCATTTTTATTATTTTCAAAATTGGACCCCGTGGACCCCTAACTTGAAAAAAGGGGTTAAAATGTCTTCATTTTACTTGTGTCAACCGCGTAGTGACCGCGCGGTTGGCTGCTTGACAGGAATTTGAACGTTATTGTTTAGAACATAGAGACGATATTCGGTATAGATCTCTCAACCGCGCGGCGGCCGCGCGGCCGCCGCGCGGCCGCCGCGCGAAAGCTTTCGCGCCGTAGGAATTTGAACGTTATTATTTAGAACATAGAGACGATTTTCGGTAAATATCTTTCAACCGCGCGGCGGCCGCGCGAAAGCTTTCGCGCCGTATAAACCCGCCCTTAGGCTGTGCGTTATCAGTCAGTCAGTCAGGACAAAAGTTCTTATAATTTGTATAGATATATATGTAGATATAGATAGATTACTCAAATCACAGAAATGTTGTCATGTCGGTGACTCTAGCTTCCTTCCGTTTGTGACTGAAATTTTATATCTCAAAATATGATTTCAGTAATTGTAAATAATTTAAAAAGTAAAGGTAGAAGACTGCTTATATTTGAGAGAAGGACGTTTGAAAGACACCCTCAGCCGCGCCTCGGCCTCCTGCCTGCATGTTGCTAATGATGCCACCCTTTGAGTACTCAACCGAAAATATTTACTGAGCGCCTGTCTACTTCAGCACAGCCTACGTTGAAATATACAGTTTATTTTTACTCTGTATGCCAGGTTAGGATAAATTAATGGTTTTATAAGAACAGGAACATTTTACACGAAATTATTTTAAATAAAAACTGGCCAAGTGCGAGTCGGATTCGTACACGAAGGGTTCCAAACCACAAAACAATACATTGTTATAGGTGATGCATGGTTAACATCAAATGAGCCATACATATGCTTGTTCTACCAGTAGTAGTATAAAAAAACTTCTTTTAAAAAAACTTTGCAAAAAAAAGGACTGCAAAAAATGAAAATATTCCTTGGTCAAGTTCATATTTTTTGCCTTGGCGTTCATACTATTAAGATGTATAGCCACGAAAAAGATTTCAGGGAGAATCTGCCGTGGCAGAATTCATAGTCTGCCATCATCGGACACCATTAAACCTCACCATTATCATTTGCATTGTTCTGTAATAAAATAAATTAAATTAACCCTGGTTAAGCCTCGCCATTTAATTAAACTACTGACTATAACCCAAATAACGAGATTTGCTTGCCGCGGGATTATCCTTGTAATAATGATTGCGTACTACGCATTACAACGACACTCGCGTTTGCACGGACCGATTTTACCGCCCTTTTTACACTTCCGGTTCACGACGATGTCGAGCGCTAACCGGAAGTTCTCGCTCAAGTGTGAATAAAAATTTACCTTGATTTTTTATTTACTTTTGAGAAAAAACCTTTGAATAAAGAAATTCGTAGACAGAAAATAAAAATGTATTAAAAATAGGTATACTAAATTTAGACGTTACTGACACGGTTTTGTTAGTTCTTTTAGAATCACTGTTGATTCAAAAAATAAATGGAGGTGTGGCTTATAAAAGACTTACGAGTTTTTAAAATTAAAATGACTTAAAACTTCAGTGGTTCAAGACCTCTTTAGTGGTGAGGTTAAATTACCGATAAAAATCCTTAAAAAATGTGTTTTCTTGATAAAAAATTGGGTTAGAAGCAAATTGCGTAGTTTAATGGGAAAGTGAACAGCAAAGAATTTATGGGAAAAGTTAAGGGCGCTAAGTTTTGTTTTGGGGTATCCTTGCCCATAACCGTGGTTTAATGCGCTCTGCATAATTCGGTGCGTGGTTACGATCTTATAATCAAACACTTTGTATTAACAACTTCCCCACACTTAAAAGTTGCATAAATTTAAACGTCATATAATAAGCATTTTCACTGTTTATCATAACATTTGGTATAAGATGGCAATTGTCTAGGCTTCTTGACATTTTGGATGGATTTATAGAAGTGTAACCTTTTTTTATACTACTTGTAGAGTTGTAGTAGAGCTCTTAGTGAAGGGCTCGTCCGGGGGAAGTACTACCACCATGCCTATTTCTGCCGCAAGCAGCTTGCTGTGTTCCGGTTTGAAAGGTGTGGTTGCCGGTGAAATTATACAGGCACATGAGGCTTAACACCTGTATGCTTCAGGTTGATGGACGCAGCTTTAAGCTTGTGTTATGGGTACTAGATGAGTGAAATAAATAAATAAATAATAATAATAATAATAATATTCAAAGTCAAAAATCATTTATTCAGTAATATGGGATCATCTTGAATATCATCATAACTGGTTGGACAAAATTTATACTAAACAAACCAAACCTAGGTATATACACTTTAGTAAAATATTTTGCTTTTCCTATCGGAATTACCATCAGTTCCTGAGATACCGTTCAGCTAATACTTATTAAAATATATTGAGATATATGCGAATAAGTTATACAGGCTGATTTCTCCAGGGAGCGGAGGAACAGTCCCGAACCGATCCTGTGACGATCAACATTTATTGAAAGCAAATATTGCTGGAAAAATTGTAGCGAGAATAACAAATGGAAACAAGTTTAAGTATTGGAAGCCTATCAAATACACAAATGAGTTTGTTATAAATGGTATTCGTTTCAATTTCTAGTTCGTTATTTGTAAAATCAATGCAATTTTTCGATGAAAAATACTTTTACTAATTATATTTTCAACAGTAAATTTAATAAAATGGAGAAAGAAGGATGATGGGCACTGTGTATTGGGAAAATACTCAGCGCGGACACAAATCTATCATCTGAAGCTTAATTATTATTATTATAACGAAATATCGATAAATCGAGTTTCAACCATGTCAGTCTCCAAATGGTATTCTTTGAAACTAACATATCATTTAGCCCAATTTAGACAATCAAATTAAAAAATTCAAATATCTCATATTTTTGATAAAATATATAATTATAATTTTAAACCGTCAATATTGCTACCGCTAACCAATTTATTTCTAAGTTTTCATCGAGAGCTCGTGTTTCTTAATTAAATTATTAACTTTTTTAGACATCCTGTAAATACCAAGTTTTTATATAATTGAGTGGGATTAGTTAATCGAGTTAGACGGAATATTTTTTGAGATAATATCTTTGTGATTTCCTTATGTGCAGGTAAGCACTATAAAAACTAACAAATTATTTCAACTAACTTCAAAAAAAGAGGTTTCGATTCGGTTTTTAGTTCAAAACTTCAGAATTCCGTCATTTACTTCTTTTTAGGCATAGTAATAGTACGCTGGATGAGTCCTTCACAAAGAGCCTGAGTTTTACTTTAGTACATCTAAGTACAAAATAGTTTATTCAGTGAGACATAATGAACCCAATTGGAACGTAGTGCACTTGAGAGGCAGTGTACCTACTCAGTGGGACAAACTGTATCTCAATTATTGCACAAATATCCGAGTGAGTCCCGGAGGCAGGAGATGGGTGGTGGATCTCATTTCCTCCCGTGTAAATGGCTGCGTCAGGGGAGGCGGGACGGCCTTTGGTGTCGCACATTCCTACTGATGTTTAATAGGTACGTAGAATAAAACCTTTAGGCAACTACTTCAAAAAATGATTTCTCCTATACAATCAAAACGGTATTTATTTAGTAGAAACACTTGGAATTGTCTGACAAACATCATCATCAACAGCCTGTAGAAGTTTACTACTATATATGCTTCACCCATACGTTTCTAGAAGGATCGGCTTTAAGCCCGTTTCCTCCACCAATTTCCTACAATCCTAGTAATATCGTCAGTCCATCTGATAGGAGAGCGTCTTGCGCTTCCGGTCTTCCAGTTTGTGGTCGCCATTTGACAATCTATATTCCCCAGCAATGGTTGTCGGTTGTCCGAGCTATATGGCCTGCCCATTGCCACTTCAACTTGCTAGTTCTATGAGCTATGTCAGTGACCTTGACTCTTCTTCCTTATTTCTGATTCGGTTTATATTATTTATGGTAGTATAGTAATAAAATAACAATAAACTCAGTTCGATTGTAACGTTTTCACTTATTTTTGAAGTTGGAGCTAGTTTAACCTCACACATATCTGTCACACAGCAACAACAAAACTCCGCTAGAAAACGTACCATACCATACAAAATTTTGTTAAATAATAAATTCAATGAAAATTTAGCATCAAATTGTTTGAACAAGCGCGTCCTAATTTTGGGAGTAATATAATAAATTACTGGATATTCGCGCGACTTCGTCCGCGTGAAGATATTTTCACACAAACGTCAAATACTTCCTATTTTAGGCAATTATTGGACCATGAAAATTTAAACGGTTTTGGCTGTGCGTTGTTTATATGTCAGTCAGTTACTAGAAGTCAGAATTCAATCAACAAAATTGATTGGTGCACGACCGGATTCAAACTCACGACCTGAGGATGAAAAGGCTGAGTCTCTCCCAACAGACTATCCGTACTTTATCCGATTGAATTATAAATTCATATAAAAAAAGGTAGGTATTTTTTTATTACATTTGAATATTCAGAAAATATCCTTTTCATATGAAAAATATCAACGGCTTCGTATTACGTTCGCTACCGAATTACCCCCGACATCTCGTTAAATATCTCACCCCATTATGTGTGCCTCTTTCCTCGTGTATTCACCTTTGACACGGTTTTATGATGGATTTGTATTTATGTCGTCGTAGCAGAATATTTAGAAAAAATCTTTATGGATCGACTATAGAAATACCCTTTGTTGTTTTCTGTTGTATTATAGGTAATAGATATATATAAGGGCACCAGTGGAGCATGGAGATGAAAGTCGTAATGCTAATTCTTTTCTTTTTTCTATTTGTTTTTATAATACACTTATGATATATTTTGTAACTAGTAGAAACGCCTGCGTTTTGCTATTTTCGAAGCTATTTTTTTCTTAGTACACCCTTACGTACCAATAACCAATATCAGACAATATAAAACTTAATGCATACTTTATACTAGCACAGAATTAAACGGACTATCGGCAAAATCCACTGCAATATTGATGATACAACGCCTTCCCTCTGTCAATATCCGTTGCACATCGGGGTCCATATCCGGAATATGTACAAGCGTGTACAAGATGTCAAACAGAACCGAAAAACCTGCTCCATTGAGGCACAGTGTCACGTAATGTGTGCGGGTGAAAGCGTCACCTATAGCTCCCATTACCTCTCGTTTTACATGTACACATCAAGGCCGGATGGTCCTAGTTTGGACGCAGCCGTTCTAGGAAAAGCTGAGAATACACGTGCAACTCCAACGCAAACTGTTCAAAAACTCACGTTTAACTGCGGGATAATAATAATAAGCAGCTTAATATTTGTTAATTTTTTTACTCATATTTAAATGTGTTATATGAAAAATATAAAACAACGGCTGCAGTTTTTAATAAAACTTGATTTCAACCAGTGTTTATTCATATTGGTATTACAAATCAATAAATTTTTAATAAAAAAATTTCAAACTAAACTCAATTTAAAAAGACTGCCACATATCATGTGATTTACTGGCAAATTTGTTAATCATTGTTATGATTGGAAGTTGAAAGTTTTACAATTGTTTTAAATAATTTAAGAGATAATTCTCATAACTTTACTAAATCAACAGTTATTCATGATAGCAAGTATCTTCACTCAGCTACCCAATTTTTATGCTTTTATAGAGCTAAGACGAGATTGAAAATAGAATTGATTGACGAAATTGGGCCTGCCCAATGCCAGTTTTGAAAAATAACATTTTGAATTTGATGATATTTCATTACGAGAGTTAGGCCTCAGCAGTAGCTGATCCAAGTCGTTCGTGTACTCCCAGCCTTGTGAGCGGCCGCCGCCGAGTCGTCCGTCTGGTTCAAATATGTACGAAACTACGAACTCTAAATATTCTCTCAATTCCCGAGCGCCAATTACTCGGATCCCGCCACTTTTTTTCCGACAAAAGGCAACGAATTCACCCTTAATTCGGTTGGATTTTTCCACGTAAATTAAAGCGCTGGAATAATTCCTGGACATCGACTGCGGTGGGTTTATGTCTGGACTTTACTGTTTTACTGGTGTTTTATATGAAGACGATTTCAAAGGATTTGAGTTTTGACGGGTAATCTTCTCTTAAATTGAAGGTATCGAAGGCATTACCGGCTTTATCATCTTGTTATACATTGTACAAAGATAATAAAAAGCATTTGTGAATTTCACTACAGTTTTAAACCGAATAAACAAGGTTTACAGTCTTACTGGCGTATTTTTTATCATTGAGTCCCTTAAAACAAGTGATTCGTCTGTAGCAACCAAAAATAAATCTTTTCAACGTATAGATGATAATTTACCCAAACCACTAAACCACCACCCAAACTAATCAAAGCTTGACTATGCCAGATAACAAATAACCCTGATAGTGTTCCTGTTACTGAGAATCGGGAAACAAGGACAGCAGGATTGATTTTTAATTGTTTTACTACTAGCTCGGCCCGAATAGAGATCTCTCTAAAGATAGTTACGATGGTAGATATAATCCAATAATAAAACTGAAATAAAAAGTCTCTAGCTTGTATTTCAGCAACAATAAAATCAAAGTAAAAATGGTCTTAGAGTGTGTAACTATCTTTTGCCCTATTTAAAAGTCCCCCATTACAACCCCTTGTCCAATTTGATGTTTTTATTTACCAGTTAATTTCTTAATATATCATTTTATGCAGATAGGATCAAGTTTCAAAATGAAAGTTATGCTCAAACAAACACACCTACATACAAACAAAGGAAAACTGTCCAAGTTGCCGTAGAAATATTTGATCGCTTCGATCTCCGATCAAAAATACCACGGTCCCCATTAAACGGAGAATGATTTACATATTTTTTTAGTGATGATGATGATTTTTTAGTACTAGTTGGATGTTTAGTATGGTATTTGTTGCAGACAAGTCCTAGACAACGGCACCTTGGTGTTTCTGCCGTTCGCAGCCGTCCAGTATCGGCAGGACGTCCACGCGGCCGGGTACCGCTGTCGCGCTCACAACGCGCTCGGCGCTGTCGTGTCGCGCGACATGCGTGTACAAGCTGGTAAGTCTCATTTACTTAATTTTTGAAGTAATACTTCTAATGCGACTTCTAACAAGGTTGCGTTAAACGTTTAACACTACCGTGGAATGGGTATGAAAGCACTGTTATTTCTCTCTTTCTCTCATAGCCAGTTACGTTTCGTATATTAAAGAAGTTTTACTTCAGTCGTGTGGTCTAAAGCACACTCGTTTTTTTAATTTTAGAACTAGCTGACCAGCTTGCGATTTTGTCTGCGTTGTTCTTGAAATGTTTCATGCAAACTTCATCCCCTTTTTTAAAACAGTTTTAGGAATGCCAACTCAATGAAACTCATATTAAGTTTTAAGTATAAGCTATCCCCACTATTTTGTTATTTCCATAAAATACATATGTCCTTTTGTGCCAGTGAAATTACAAGCACATGAGTACCAGGTTTACGAACGCTGAGCAGTGCATCGTAGGGCACGTTCTTAATCAGCATGACCTACAAGACAATACTTTGTCATATAGGCGATGGTAACCACTTAACATCAGGTGGGCCATATGCTTGTACTATCAGCAAGTTCTATAAAAAAATTAAATTAAAGCTAGAGTTTAAAAAATAAATGTATTTATCCTCAAAACTACATTTTTTAAAGTTAAGTTGAAAAGCTGTAATTACGATCAGACAAAATACAGACGATTTATCTTAGTCGGCAACATTTATCTTCATAAAGGTAAAAAAACCCGGCAACACTAATTACGCCTGCCTTCCGCTTGCGGTTAGTGCCAACATTAGCAAATAAATAACATTATGCTCCCCCTTCCGGCCATTTGCTGTTCACCAGAAATGTATTTCTACAATTTATTGATCATAATATTTTGCAACCCGATGTTACAGAAAAATAATGATGGTAAAAGGTACTCTAAAGCTGATCACTCTATTACGTAACTCACAATCGATATGCGACGAGTGTAAATAGGCAATCCGGTACGGTTTGTCGCAGATCTGTCGTGAAGTATTTTGTGGGAGTCTCATGTAACACAGCGGGCGAATACCCACCTGCGACGCAGGAGGTTGCGGGTTCGATTCCCACCTTGGAAAAAATGTTTGTACGATCTGCAAATATTAATTCCGCGTGTTCTAGGTATTTTTTATGCATAATAAAAAAATATCTACGCATGTTGTGTATTGTATTAAGAATATCAGTCATCTAGTACCCATAACACAAGCTCTGCTTACCTTGGGGCTAGATGATGCTGTGTGGATTGTCCAGCATTATTATTATTATTATAATTTTAACGGCACTCATCATGCCCTTTAAATCAGAATATGAAAATAGGTACGAGGGTAGTAGGTACTTTCCTGGACGATCCTTTCACTAGAAGCTCAACTACAAATCTACAAAAGTATCATCTCAGATTTCCTTTTATTTATATTTTAATTTATCACTATCTATAAACTCTTCTAGACGTAATCAAAGATGGAATTGCAATAAAAAGTGAATCGAATCAAAGCTTACGTGTAATTGAAGCACAGCGTGGCTCTGAACAGCGCTGGGAATCCATTAAGATAAGCTGAGCCTCGATCAATCAGGCTGCACTCGCTGGAGCCTTTGTGCCGTTACTCGATCACGGTATAAAGCCAGGCACAAACGACCATGATACCCTCACGGGTAGAGCTCTTAGTGAAGGGCTCGTCCTGGGAAGTACTACCATCATGCCTATTTCTTCAGCTTGCTGTGAAGGGTGTGGGCGCCGGGGAAATTACAGGCACATGCGGCTTAACACCAGTATGCCGTAAAAGTTACCACTTAACATCAAGTGGGTCATATGCTTATTCCAACTGAGCATAAGAAGAACAAAATTTCCCCAGGCATTATTAGTACGAGCAATGAGAATAAATATCAATATTAATTATATAAATATTAATATTTTATTTTTGACTCACGTAAGGCTCAATACAGACAGAAAAAACATAGCACGAGTGCACGTCGCGGACAGCGAGACACGATTTTTCAATAACAGTCACGTCTATGAGCCTTCTCTCTGCACTGACTACGACGCACTTTCGTTTTACGATTGTTCTTGTCTGTCCTGGGCTTAACTAAGTGTTTTAAACATATCTATTGTACGCTCGAGTAGGGCAGACTGTTTGTACTATAACAATTATATTCCTACCATTCTAATACTTTCAACAGTTTACAATAAAGATTATTCTGATTCTGATTCTGATTCTGATAACTTCACGATTTATATGGTACAGGTGAAGCTTAACACAGCGCCTAGATCTAGTCTTTAACGAAGTAAATACTGTAGTATAGGATTTTTTTTAATCAAACCATCTTACCTGATGGCAAGTAAAGTGATGATGAAGCCAACGATGAACCCAGACTAAATAGTCTAAAAGTGCTTTAACTAATGTCGGTATAGTTTATTTAAATTTGTTGCAAAGAAATCGTTTAAAAACTAATAAATTTGCTAGAGTTGCAGATAACTGATAAAATAATTATAATACATCACTGTACACCTTACTTTTATGGGCACTAAAAAAAATTAAGTTTGACAGCAATGATTAAACAATTTACGCTTGTAGCAGACCTATTGCGTATACGTAATTAGGGGGGTCAGACTTATAACTAAGTATGATAAGTGTAAAAATTTGAATAATTTTGCATTACATTTTTTTAAGTCAATGATAGCGGCTGAACTGATTTTGAAGGAGTTTTAATAGATGACTCTTGAACCAGTCCAGCGTATTTTTACATCTACATTTTACCTGAGTACGCAACAACCTTTTTCCACAAGCGAAAGTGCACGCAAAAGCTAAGCGATGGTACATACAAGTATTGCTCATCGTTTGAACGAAGCTTTGGGTAAGTTTGTAGGTTATTTGTTTGGGTAATGAAGTAGAGCACAAGTTATCTTCGGACGACGTAGTTTGGCAACTCAATACGACATGTTACAGAGTTCACGTCGATACAAGGACCTATTGCTTACAAACTTGTGACCCGAGACCTTATTCTACGGGTTTGGCGTGATCCATGTTTTATGACATAGTTTTCTACAGATACTAGTACCCTAGTACCTAGAAAACCACATATTTTTTTTATAAAACTTGCTTGTGGAACGAGCAGATGACCCACCTGATGTTAAGTGGTAACCATCATCTATAAAAAACTATTACCTCGTAGGTCACTCTTGTTAGTGCACGTGCACGATACACTGCTCAGCGTCCATCAACCTGAGGCATACAGGTGTTAAGCCTCGTGTGTCTGTAATTTCACTGGCACCCACTCCCTTCAAACCAGAACACAGCAAACTGCTTGGTGGCGGAAATAGGCATGGTGGTAGTAGGTACTTCCCCTTTCACAAAGAGCTCTAACACTTTTTTACCCTTCGACTTAGAAAAAGAAGGAGGTTCTTAATTACTGATTTTTTTTTATGTTTGTTTCCTCAGAAATCTGTTGCTTACAAACCGATTTAAAAAATATTTTCAAATATAGCTCTATAAAAAATTCGACAAAATCGGTTCAGCAGTTCGGTTTTTAAATCAATTAACTGGAAAAAAAATAAATTTATTTAAAAGTAGAAGTTGGTTTTACAAGTTATTTCTCTTTGTACTTATGTGTAGATTCTTTGAGGAAAATAAAAAACTTTCATAAACATTATAGGTACGCTGATATCTCATCTACCTCTATTAGCGAGCTATGCATAAAGGTAACTTTCACAATTTAATTACAGCACCTTTGAGGCGAGGTTTAAAACAAACTATCAAGTTGCTCAGACTGTGCTGATATTAGATTTTAATTTATATTTTCCATCCTTATTAATTTCATGCTTATTATTTGATAAAAACTTCTTCTCTTGTCTATGTCACCTGTACAACATCCAACAGACAATTTTGCCAATGTCACATTTTTTTTTAATAAATAGATTTTTAGTCGTGTCAGGCTGTCATTGGTAGCGTTTATATTAAAATGCCAGGAAAACATTTTCATTTAAATAAGATGCCACATTACATTTTCATTTAAATAAATAATCAATAAGTGTGGTAATTTTTTTGACACAACATTTATAGCCACAAACTAACCATAGCTTGTCCTATGGGAACCAGGTGACTGATAGAATACTTATGCATGGTTTTTTATAAATACTTACTTAGAATACAGTATAACACCCAGACACAGAGCAAATATCTACGTTTATCACACAAATAATGTTTATTCTCGGTGAGGATCGAACCCTCCACCTAAAGCGCAGAAGGTAGGGCTACTACAAACTGGGCTGTGACGACTGTCAAGTACTTACATAAAGTATTTGTCAGTTATCTGGTTCCCATTGTCAGAACTTTGCTTAGTGCTTCGGTGGGAGGTGGTTTTTTGGTGGTGGAGGCATTATGTACCGTAGCGGACCTATTTCCTCAGGTTGATGGACGCAGAGCAGTGTATTTTAGGTGACGTTCCTAACGAGCGTGACCTACGAGGCAATGCTTTGTTATAGGTGATGGTAACCACTTAACATCAGGTGGGCCATCTGCTTGTTTCATCAGCACGTTGTATAAAAAAAAAAATTTAGACTGATGATGTCAATCGAATTTGTTATTCTGAAACATTTATCTACTTCTGATACTGACTGTACCTACATACCAATAAAATTACTGTATTCTTGAAAATAATAAAAAAAAATGTCGCCAGTCTAAAATCGTAAAAAGCACCCTAATTCTTAAATATTCATAGCTATAAAATATTTTTCCGCTAGAAACTGTGTTTTTATAAAGCTTTCAGCGTCAAATCCTGAATAAAAGTTTTGGCTGTGCTCATTACAAACATTTCAAGGGACACTAAGATGTTTTATGAATTTGAAATGACTTTTAAAAGTTTGTACAAATGTTGTAAGCTCTTGAGTACCGACTTTAAGCAAGAACGTTGTATCATTCTTTTCCATTCATCATACCATTTAGTGGTAGGTTGTAATGCCTGAGGTCCAATTCTCGTATTTTTTGAACTAAGACGAGATTGAAACAAAAATTTTTCTGTCAAAATTGAGCCTTTCTGAAATGTCAGTTTGTATTGGAATAATCCCTACTTCATGTTGATTTTCGACAGGAGTAATAAAAAAGTAATTTTTTCTTGAATGACGTGTAATCTTCAGAAGGCAACGACATAACCAACCAAAAAAATCAACTAGGTAGGATCCTATGTAATACTACGGAGAAAGTCAGCATGGATGATTAATTGCTCGTGAAAATATGGTAGGCGCTCCCAAACATGCCCCCGGATGTTGAAAGAGTCTCTTTCAACAAGTATTGTCAGTCAATAATAATTTTGCAAACGCAAAAAAAGTGTTGCGTTTTGCAGAAAACAAATAAAACCAAGTACACTAGATCTAACCACTACAACCTGGGTCTCAAAAACTAAAAGTTAAATTGTGACTAAATTGCCTGGTTTGTAAGACTATTCAGCTTCCAACACGTCCGATAATGGCGTTTATTATATCTCCCTACGGTCCTCATAAGTCCCTATAGGTCCCCATAGAGTCACAATTTTAGATAGCATAGAAATTAAAGTTCGATCTGTCCCCTTATCAGCAAAGTGGATTTTTTTTATTCTTGTTTTCCCTGCGTCGGATTACCAAATCACAGTACAGATCATTTACAATAGGATTATTATCCATACGTTATTGTTTAAAAGCATAGCTCAAAATGCAATAAGAGCATCATCAATTCCCAAATTCTGCATCGAGGCAGTTCGCGATTCCTAATGGACAGACAAACAGCCCTCCGGCCGGCACTAAACGTCATACGCGTGGCTACCTTATCTAGCTGCTATAAATACTGTGTTTAACTGGAAATGTGCATTTTGTATCCTATTTCTGCAAAATGAACCCGCCATGACGTCCTACCTTTTAGGTAAGTTTGTGTGTAGATATGTGTAGATGTGCAACTAAATGATTATTTGATTAAAATGTCACTGTAGTTATAACAACGGTATCAAGATCATTGAGCAATTCTAGAATTGGACTTTCTTTTAGGTTGTAACCTCAAAATACACCGTGTTTTGTCTCATTTTGATATATATCTTTTGATAGACATTACAGCTCAGTTGGTGATAGCTCTGCCTTCTGTGGTCGTGGGTTTGATCTTCACCGAGAACAAACATTTGTGTGATGAATACAGATGTTTGTTTTGTGTCTGGATGTTATTTTGTACTCTAGTAGTACAGTATTCCATCAATTATCTAGTTACCATATTACAAGATTTGCTTAGTTTGGGGCTTGATGGCATTGTGTTAAAATTGTCAATACATAAGACTAAACAAGGTGTGACTATTTCAAAGTTGCGGTGAGTTTATTAGTAATAGGGTGTCTTATAGTGTGTAATATACATCCTGCTAAATACTTACTTGCATAACTCTGCCCAGAGCTGCACAATTTCATAGAGGAACATCGTTAGCTGACACGACAACCCATCAGCATAGTGCCCGTACTTCGTGATTACATCGACTACGTACTGTTAGCGTCAAAAGCAGATGCTTTAGTATCTTGCTACTTTTATTTTAAATCTATATACCTCAATCATATATAACTCAGTATTCTAATTTATCAATAAAAAATATTAACTAAAAATAAATAAGATAACCATTGAAAATGAAGACTAACAGAGACACTTTAGTATCTTACTTCTTTTATTTTAAATCATACTGAGTTATAATCTATCAATAAAAAATATTAACTTAATATAAATATGATAAATAGGGAAAATTAAGACGAAATTTTATTTCATAACTATCAAAGTGAATAAATTACCCTTTTTTTCTTTAGTTTTTTCTGTTAGTTTGTTGGTCCACCACTTACAGGTGTTATTTTTCAACCGAAATCTGGTAACAGGTATTAGGACTTTTTTGTCGTCGAAGATTTTTTATAAGAGAGAAGTACCTGTCATAAAGGTAGCTACTAAATGTCTCCGCCTGATGAAATCGATAGTTCTCATTCCATTTGAAAGAAAATATAAATTTGTCTCATGAAAATTTGATAAAAAAAAGATCTATAGTATGGTGAGTAGAATAACTTCTCAAAATCCTTGCTCACTTTTATATTTCTTTTAATTTCTGGAAGTTTGTGCTCATGAGTATGAAACTGTAGTTTTTACTTCATTAGAATAAGAATATATCACAACAGTTCAAAAAAATTAACATTTACAATTTTTTTATGCTGGATGTCTACTCTTGAAAACAATAAACGACAAGCCAAAACTTCGTTTATCGTTAATAGTAGTCCAGCTGAATCAAATAACTGATAAAAAGCTATTGAATTCAGAGTTAGGCGCTGTTAGTAAAAAAATAACTAAGAAAAAGCTATCTGTGTAAATATTGAAGGACAATTATTAGATCACACTCTTTTTATAATTTTTGACTTCTAGCGCTGAGTGTACTAGAGGTTTTGTGGTAATCTACACAGGGTGGTTCGAACACCTGATTTTCACGTCACTGCGGTATGAACGATGAGCTTACAAAACGAAACAAGCTGATCTAACATGAAAAACGATCATAAGATACACTGCCGGGTAAAATAATCGCTCCTTGGCAGGGTAAATCAACACAGTTACCGTTCCATAGTAAAATTGTCACTGTCATTTATCTAATTGATTGAAATTTAAAATGACAGTAAAATACTATCTATCGTGTTTCGAGGTGTATTTTGATACCATACCATACAACCTAGCCTTCTGATCTTAAGGTTGTGGGTTCAAATCCGGGCACCAATGGGTTGTTCTGTTCGAAAAGTTTAATTAGTTAACCAATATAATAAATTCCACACCCATATTTCAGCTAGTTGTATGTCTGTTTTTGGTGTTGAAATAATCACGAAAGGGCCTTCGTTGCTCAAACGCTAAAACTACAACCTCGCAACTTTTCATACAAAGTTTAGGAACATATTGATGCTCCCCTCGAGACTAACAAACGCCGTGACTTCTCTTTTTGCAAAGTACCTATACTATAGATACTTTCGGTACTTATACCGATCTCAAAAACTTTCCTCCGGGGAACTTTCAGCGGCACGCACTTGACAAGTTTACAGTTTGTTTGACCTCGGCTTGGTCTGTTGTTGACTTTTTTTTTTTAATTTTGAACAACTTTTGAATTTAAATGTTAAAGTAAGTAGAGTGTAGTTCGATCCCCTCTTAAGACAAACATTTTCTATAATTAAAAAAGAAAGAAACAACCTCACGTCTTAATACCTAGGCATGGACGATATCTCTAGCTTTTAAAAATCTTTGAGGATGTATAAATATTACATTTGGTAGATACCCTACATTTTAAAGTAGTAAAGTATTCTATTCGTGACAGGTTGCAAGCCCATCGCCAGCGCTAGAATAACTGGTTTCCTCACGATGTCTACCTTCTATAATGAGTAGGTACAGGTTTATTCTGTATCCGTGTTGTGTACCATCTTAACAAAAAACAACATAAGAACGGTACCAATCGGTTCCCATAACATTTAGCTATGCTTAGTTTAGAACTAGATAAATAGCATTGTAGTACCTTTTTGCTATCAATAACTACACCAATTATAAGAATGTTTGGCCTGACTAACTGATAACACACAGTCCAAACCAACTGGTTGAAGAGACTTGAAGTTTTCAAAGTATATTTGTCTTGGTAGTCTTGAGTGTCAGAAAAGTACTAAGAGGGTTGTCATTGCAGGAATAAATGATTCCTAAATTACACCCCTAAACGAGTGCTTGGGTTGAAGTTCGTCTGAAAATAACTTCACTCGGATGAAGTCTCGCGCGTTTTCGTTAGTAATTTGATAATAAATTTCTAAAGAAATTCCCATAATTTCTATTATTTATTTGTTAAATATTTCAGTTTTAGAGTAAAGGAGTATGAATACATGTAACATTGTAAAAAGACAATTTTACACAGCAATCAAGAGTCAGTAACAATGGTTACTGAGTACCACAAAATTTTAGTAATAATAGAAGTCTTTGTGAAGGGCTCGCCCGGGAAAGTACTACCACCGTACCATTTACTACCGCGAAGCAGTAATGCTTGTATTGCTGTGCTGTGGTTTGAAGGGTGTGGGTGCCAGTGATATTACAGGCAGATGAAGCTTACACCAGTATGGTTCAAATTTTAATAAAACAGTGCATCGTAGGGCATGTACCTAACCTGCGTGACCTACAAAGCTTTGTTATAGGTGATGATTACCACTTAACATCAGGTGGGTCATATGTTTGTTCCACCAGCAATAGCATAAAAAAACAGAAATCGAATCTGCATCCGTCTCAATAGGTTTTTAGCATAAATATGATCTTATTTATGTACTTGGTACTAACAGATATGAGGGGATATCTACTGTGCTTTGAGATTAAAGTAGTGAAACTATTTATTTATTTATAAATTATATTTAATAAAGGAGTCAAATTGGACAATATTATTGTATCTATATTCTTCGCCATGTTACTCAATACTTGAGGTAGGTACAACTTTCGCAAGGTTTCTTACAAAACTTCTTTGTTAAAAGATGAAACAGATATGTTTTGTGTATACGTTACATTGTTACCAAATGGTTTGATATTATTATATTATTAGCATATAAAAAATAGAAAAGCCTTTTGTTTCCAACCATTTTGTTCGATAATTCAAGGCACTGTATAAAAAAAAACATTTTACTATTAATGACATTTCTAAATCAAAAAATCACGAGAAGTCTGTGACTGGAATAGGCTCAGAATCGTTCTTCCTGGAAATGTATGGTGGAAGCCTGTCTAGACTTCTACACACAGTTAAAGATGATGATAATGAAATAGTTTTTTTTTTTCAAGTCAGTCGAATTATGTTAAGTCAGGCATTTTTTGAAATTGAGTTGTAAACAAAACAAAAATGTCATAAAACACTTTCTCACACAAACGCTCATATTTTGTCTGTAATATTGACTAAAATACCATCAAATTACACTGAAAAAATTATGAAATTATGCCAACTATGTCAGTTGACTAAAGAAGAAAAAAAATAGCGCCAGTACATTAAATTGACAGCTTCTATCTTCTGTTTCTCAGTTCTTGGTAGTGGAGCCCACATACGAATAATTTGGCTGCTATTGTACATTATATACCTACTTGTGGTATAGACTTGAGGCTCGGTTTTAGATTTCTGGAATACGAGCTTAATATATTATTAAGGTTGGCTTTCAAAATGGGTTCTACTATAATAATATTGATGGAGGGTAAAAACCACACTTTCACCATAAATTATTCAGGAATAATTTATAATATGGCATAATAAATGAGGCAGCGTCAATGGACAAGTTTTAATCAACATTGAAATAACTCAATGACCACGTCATATCAGAATGACTCTTTTTAATATTAAAATAGAGTTCGATAATTTGCGGTATTATGGCTGGCCATAGTAACTGAAACTGTTTAAAATTTCGATAGCTTTGACATTACACTACCGACCGATTAATTAATTAATTGATTAATGACCCATCAAATGAAAATAATGAAAAAAGTTTATTTAGTTGTAGCGTATTATGTTCCACGCTGGTCGTGGCATCGTCATCATTGTGTGCCAGCACAGGCCTCTCAAAGTCAAAGTCAAAGTCAAAAAGCATATTTTATTCAGTAAAATCCGCAGGGATCATCTTGAACCGTCTTAAATCAAGGTGAATCTAAGCGCCAGTTCCTCGCGACCAAGCCTAGAACCGCCAAGAAACTTACGGCTTGGTTCCTATACCGCTTTTTTGTATGATCCTGTTACAAAATAATAATAATGCTCTCTAGGCGTTCCCGGTTTTCCAAGATAGTATGCTCCTTGAGGCGGCACGCTGTTCTACTCTACGGAGTGTTCCTCTGCGTACAATGCGCCTAATTAGAATGAATGCTTGTTTAGTAAGCAGTGACTTGTGAAAATCCTGACTAAAACCCTCAGTTTGTCACGTTTCAGGTTCAGGAGTTTTAAAACCGGGAAGGCCTCCTTTGACTGCCTGCAGTCCTATATACCTACTTCTTGCTTAGGGTGTACTAGGTGATAGTACATACTCGAAAAACGCACAAAAAGTTTATTACGAATTCCAAGAGTTCCGTATAGGTTAAACCCTTTTGCCTCTATTAACTGGCCTCACAGCTTTGTAGTAGTAGCTCTACCTTCTGTGTTATTGGTCGTAGGTTCGATCCACACCGAGGACAAACATTTGTGTGATGTGATGAATTTGTATTCTATGTATGTATCTCAATGTATCTATCAGTCATCTGGTTCCCATAGCTCAAGCTGAAGCTATGCTGAGTTTGGGGCTAGATGATGTTGTGTAAAAATGACCACAAATATTAGTTATTGCTAGAATATTATTTCTCTATCTATTTTTCTTTATCTATCTAACTATATATTTTTTTAAATTTCGCTGTATTGTGCCCAATCAGCCACGTCTCTTGGAAATGTGAAACGTTTGTTAATTCATTAAAAAAGTAACAACTCTCGCTTGTCTCTCGCAAACGAAGCCTTCATTAGAACGAAAAAGTTGAGAGCAGTTGTTTGTCTAATTAGTGAATTTAATTGACACTCAATTTTAACTTTTTCAATGTTAACTTATTTTTTATTGTAAATTGGGTTTTAGCTGTAAACTTTTTGTAAAAGTTTATAAAAATATAAATATGAAACATACTAAGTTAAATAGATAGTTAAGTTTTACAATTTTGTTCTTAATTATAGGTGATAATTAAGATAACTATGTAAGTGTTTACTTTGACTCCTTAGATCACTAATTTTTGGCAAATCACTTCCGACATAATTTTTTATCTATAAAATAAGAAAATTATAAATTTTAACACAACTTCAGATAGATTATTTAAAATTAGTTCAAAATGCGGTGTACTCAACACCAGAGCCATCTGCTTGTTTCATCAGCAAATAAAAAACGGGCCGTAATTTCCCGAACGTACAGCACTCAAAAACCGTAAAAAGCTTAGTAGGCAATAGGTATCTAATATAGCTATCCAGTCAGACAAACCTTAACCACGTGTAAATCATTCCAGACAAATTGATTTAGTGTTCGGCGCGGCGTGAGTTATGGCCAGCTCAGGTTGCTGTACTGTTGTGCTGTATCTTGTTACTGTGCTCCTGGTTGAAGCTTGTACACCTACTTTTAGTTGTAGTAGAGCTGTAAGGCTTGTCTGGGCAAGTACTATCACTCACTGCCTCAATAATTATTTTCTTCTCTACGGCACCTGTCCATTATTATTTGACAGAATTTTTTTCCAAGATCAAGTGATTTATAATAAATAAAAATAATAATAGGGGCTCAGAAATACGACAAAATCTTACATTTGACATATACCCATATTTTGAAATAGTTGGTATTCTCTAGGCAAGCATTGATATTCATGACAAGTTTAACTGTAATGTGTAAAAAACAATTCGAGACATCAGATATCTACATGTTTTATGCCTATTTCTACCGTCAAGCAGCTTGTTGTGTTTCTGTTTGAATGGCCAATGAAACGGCAAAGATGAATACCTCATTTTAATGGATCACGTCATCAAGGCACGTAATTTAAGGCATGTTTCTAACGTATATTATAAACCTGCAAGGCAATGTTTTGATAAATTTTTGTTTTTCAGCAAATGTCACATGAAAAATAAACTTAGTTAAACAAACTCTGGATTACACCTACCGTGCGTGGAATCGTTGAAAATGTGTAAAGTCTACCTTAAATTTTATATTTGTGTCTACTTTTATATTATCCTTGAATACAAAAACACGTAGCATTATATAAAGTCGGTACTACATTTTATTTTGCTATTGCCAATTCTTCAAATCTTAAACAAGAGACTTAAATTTCACCGTACCCCAAGTTCCTTATAACAAATTTACCTTATAGCAAAAAGTCCTATGATCAATGCGACTAATTTAGTAATTTGTTAAAGAATTTCTTATAAGTATTACGTTCTATAAGTAATGTCTCATGTACCTTTCATAGAATTTTTTTCTACCAAATAGTTGCAAATATACAACACACTAACGTCTCAGAATCCTAAACGCCACATAATTGTACGCCCTCGATGAAAATGCTCTGTGACGTAGTGTTACTGTTATACGCAAATAACCGCTCAACATCAGACAGGTTACCAGATTATTCCCCAGCACATTGTATCTTAAAAAAGATTTTAGATTTTACGATCCAAAACAACGCTTGTTGGAGTGTTTAGCCATTTGTTTCCACAATCAAAACTTTACCACTAAATAATGGCCGCAATCTCCCCAGCATTAAATAGATAACCAAAATTATCTAAGAGTATATAAATCAGTTGGTATCGGTTGCGTCCATTGCTCGTTCCGCACATAATTCAAACGAGACAACCGCACAGAGCGGTCGTTGGTCGCAGTCAGACAAAATGCACCCGTTTGTCCGCTCTCGTGGTATGTTTTACTGGAGTATTTAGAGTTTAAAAGTTTTTGCTGTTTAGAAGTTGTATCCAATTAGGTGCTTGTTGTACTTGCTCGCTGCAGGAAAATGCTAACGGTGTCTTTAATATAAAACTAAGCTAAGTATAAAAATGCTGCTTTTAATTTCATTTATTGTATTTTGAGTTAGATGAAGCCAGTAAAGAGATTTAAGTTATGTTCCGTTTGTAGATGAAATAAAAAATCATCTACAGCATAGCTCGTTAATGTGCAAGGCTTTGAAAAACATGATGTGAAATTGTTTTACTAGCAACGGTTTAAAGTAACTTCATAAACGCTAGTGGAAAAATATGCGAAGAAAAAGATATCAGAAAAAAATAAACGTTGATGACAGATGTTTTTTTTTAGAAACATGGTGAATGAATGAATATAACACATATTGTATTTCCATGTTTGAACAAACAAATTAAACCAACTTTTACCACCGCAGACACCGTAGATATCTTCTCAATAGTACCAAGTTCCTACACTATTTGTATTTACAAAAAGTATTTAGTATTCTACCAGCAGTCCGGTACCCATAGTACAAGCTTTGCTTAGTTTTGAGCTAATTGGCTTTTTATCAAACGTATGCCAGTACTAGCTTTTATCTACGTGAAACTTAGGCTCAGCTCATAAAATAATCAAGCATCCAAAGCCTACAAAGAAAACAGATAGATAAATAGTATAATCATTATGTTAGTAAAACTAGGATTTACCCGCAAAATCTCCGACCCCTATCAAACTTAATAAGGCGTACTCCTGTGCCGGGATTACAGGAGCACAGAAAGGGAATAGCTAATGCGAACTCCTTTATCTAGTCACCTTTTATTAATAATACAATAGGATCAGCAAACCGTGAATGGTAAATAACTTCAAATTCATTCAGTTTTGGGTAATTTGAATTGCTGATGGAACAAGTTTATGGCCACTTATCATAATAAATGGTTACCATCGCCTATACCAAAGCATTACATTGCAGGTCACAAGCGTGCCTTATAATGCACTTTTCTGCGTTCGTCAACCTAAGGCATACTAGTGTTAGGCCTCATGTGCCTGTAATTTCACCGGCGCCAACACCCTTCAAACTGAAAAAACAGCTAGCTCCTTGGTAGAAATAGGGATGAAATAGAAATAGGAAGTTATTGATTTTAGGGGAGATTACAAGTTCTAGTGTTACTCGTTCAGCTTTTGTCAAATTAGCCAATAGTTAACCAATAACTGTTTGCCAAGGGAGCAACTCAAATGGCAAACAGATCAGACAAGATAAATACAAAAGGAACGCTAATAAGCTGAGTGAAATGGAGCGTAAAACTAGATATTTTACGATCAGGATACTGTAGCGGACTCGCGTGCGTGTGTTATGGTACTATAATGGCAAGTAAGCAATAACCGACCATAAACAACAGGAATAGTGGCTTTATAAATGAAGTAGTTTTACTACATACATACATTACTTAGTTTCAACCTTTTAGCCGAACCCTCACGCATAGCTGAGTCTGCGGCTTTGTTTGCATAACCAACTCTAGCCCGATCTGTAATTCCAGACACAATCGACTCACCATTGTCTCGACCATCTGACCTGTTTAAATACAGACAAATAGTTATATAAACTTTTAAATGAGCTATAAAATTTACACATAATAGGTGCCCATGACATTTCATTCTCCAGTTCTACTCTAATCCACTAAACTAATCCACTGTGGATTTGTTTCCATATTTTGTTCCACATATTATTATTCCACTTAAATCCATCAACGGATTTGGTTCCACATATTTTTCTACTGTAATCCTACCAGCGGATTTCATTTCGTTAAGTCACTCAAACTAAGTACAGCATTCTGTGGGAACCAGATGACTGATAGAATAATTGTATACGTTTTTTTTTTGTAAATAAGCACTTAGAATACAATGTAACACCCAGACTAAGAACACCCATTGGTGTTCACCACACAAATGTTTGTCCTCGGTGTGTATCGAACCAACACCCTACAGTACAGAAGGCAGAGCTACGGCTAACTGAGCTGAGATTCAAGTCAAGTTATGTGTTATTTCTAATTATTACTTGTCAGATAAGCCTATAATTGGTTAGTGTTACAATGACAGTTTATTTAGCCAATCAGAAAGTTGGAGAGTACTGACATTGTACCAACGGATCGTAAGATATAGAAACCGTAGAATTAGTTTGTTTTGTCCAAATTTTAGGCAATAACAAATTTAAAGCATTTTGCTAATTTAAAATAATGATATTAAACAATTACTTATCAGTATCTCAATGTACCTAATTTCTTAGCGGAAAAGACCCTTATTAGATTCATAAAAATAATTAATGTCAAAAACGGGGGCCGTGTTTCAAAGGGCAAGTAGAGGTAGCAAATAATTGAATCTAAGTAATAAGCAGGTGACAGAGACGGTATAAGAAAACTGGGGGTTTTCAACGTGTGTAAAAGAGAAAGCAAATTTTCTTAATTCACCTTAATGTTAAAGGAAAGTTGGACTTGCGAAACAGGAGGTAATGAGCGCCAGGTCATTTTAGTTATTTAATTTAGGGTTCTGTATCTCAAAAGAAAGAAAACGGAGTCCTTAGCACTTTTATCTAATTAATTTGTATGATCTGGAAATACTCAGTGCTATTTGCGAGCAGAAAAACCCTCTTCTATTTAGCTGGTCAAAAAGTTCACATTTAATTTAAGTACTCCTCATAAAAAAATACGACTAAATAAAAGATCTCGTACAGACTTCACAACTTTCTAGAACAAAACATGGTTTTATAAAAGTAAAAACAAACAACACCCCTACTTTCCCACCACCAATCATCGCCAAGCATCGGGTGCCTATGAAACCTTGCTAGAGTGTTTATCCTCCCCTGCGACAGTGGGGGGAGTAGATGATCAAAAACCCGATCATGTTGATACAACGCTTCAAAGCCTCTGACAGTCAATTAGTTAACGAGTCGTGTTCACTGTATAGAGGTAGGCACTCCACCTACCTACATACCTTACTAGACTTAGGTACAGACAAGATATGAAAAGACGTTTATTTGTATTGGCGGTAAACTTCTGTGAAAATTTTATTGGATATTGGTACCTTGGTACGTTGAAATGGTTACATCGTGTTTTGTCTTTTGCATCGACAAGAAGTTTCAAATTGGATCGAAAGAGACAAAACATAGTGTAAGTATTTTGAGGTTACGGCAAGTTTATTAAGGTGAACTAGATTAGACCTCCCTGCTCAGACCAAAGAACCTATACTGAGTGGTGCTTGGTACCAAAAATATCGATTCCGGCTTAAAATTTTAGAGATCGGCGTAGATATTATAGAAGGAATAGATTATTCTAATCGTTTTTACCCTATTTTGGCCAAAAAAGTTAAACCACGCCTTGTGAAAAAAACTTTCTGTGTGTAGTGCCAAATCCGAAGATTACTAAGCCCATTTCATTAGAGTAAGTTCATTGCTAGGATAACCTCATATTTATTCAAATCATAAGCTAGTGCCAGCTTCAGATAAGGTTGTTTTTGACTAAGCTCATACAATATGCAGCAAACTTATCAGTGTACATCGTGCTATCGTACCGAATGAGCCACTTTGCCCTACTTCACTTCATGATCGAGTTTGGCCCGCACTGTCTCCGATCATGTTTTGATCACCCTCGCATCACGAATACTAAGCAGCAAGATTAGTATCGACAAATTTCAATCAAATTTGTACTCGTAGCTATGCTAATAAGCAAGCATTTCCATTTTCCTCATAAGCAATTTCGAATTTTCATCTCCGCCTATGAAGAGAGAAATTCATTCAATTTGTATATAATTAAAAGCAATTCTATCAACAAACTCATTTTTAAGTTTTTAGTTAATTGAGTTTTTATAAAAGCATTCATTAGTTGGGAATGTTGGGATGAAAAGAGCTCCTGGCTGCAAAATTATAATGAAGAAGGACAATGAACTAACTTCGGATTTTTTCGCTGTAGCGTTGGTTCTACAATCTCTGTATATCTCCATTGTACCGAATGCAAATTTACGGGCGCGTTGAGATATAACGGCAATTTGTGTCGAATATGATAAGAATAAATCAAATGATTCAAATAACGGTCGACGAGAATATGTATTTTTGATTTTGCAATTTATTCATCCATTTATTTACTTGCAAAGTAACAAATCTAAATTGGGAAGGTTAGAAAGTGATAAATTGTAAGTCTTAGTTCCAATGTTTGTTACTTTTTGTTACGACTTTCCATTAATGAATTCTTGTGACCTTGAGCTTACAGCAAAGGTTTGTCTTATAGATAACAGACACGCAATTTTGGTTTTAGGATCGGTACAGCTTTTGAAATTTTGTTGGGTAAGTTCATTCGTGTAGTTTATTAGGTCACCGAACTATTCAAACAGCAGATGTATGTACACATTATTCCTTTAGAATGCTTGTTTCCGAGGTCAAGTCTGCGTTGTGTTCTGATTTGAAGGATGTGGGTGCCGGTGACTTTAAAGGCACATAAGGGGAGGTTGCCCAAAACTAATCCTTTCAGTAGTAGTCAGTATTGGCTATGTTGGCTTTGGTTAAACATTCAGTTTGTGACCCTTTACTAACTATATTGGGTTAATTAAGAGACACATAAGGCTTGGCACCTGTGTACCTTGGGTTGTTAGACACAGATAATTACATCGCTGAATACGTATCTAAGGAAACGACCTGTGAGATTTTGTTATAAGTGATGATTACCACTTAGCACCAGGTGGATCATGAGCTTTCTCTTCAGATGTCTTCATTGTACTATAGAAACTGCCACAAAAAATATATAAATACCATATCAGATAGTGAATCAATATTACTCTTGGAGATGCGACACGTCACATCATCAGCCTAAATAAGTCTTCTGCTGGGCCTCTACCACAAAAGGTGTTTGCCATAGTCGCTACGCTTGGCAGGGAGATTGGTGACCATAGTATCAGTGCTTGGTACTCAGGAGGTACTACTGCGTATCTCTTGGTTGCATCTTACGATACCCATGGGAGGTAATGGAGAAATCCCATTCTAAGCCACCTCCAGGATTACTTATATAATATAATTTATAATTATATTATATAAGTAATCCTGGAGGTGGTACTTACTAGGTATAGATAATCTAATACAGGCAATCGCTTACATTTGAATTATCTTTGTCTGCAGTGGTATGGCAGGAATGGCAAGTCCACGTGACGTCGACGCCAGCAGAGGCGGGAGGGCCAGCCTTGCTGGCGTGTGTGGCGCCCTCCACGCTGCGAGAACACGCGTCTGTGGCCGCCTGGTACAGAGACGACACCGTGCTGCCCGCGGCTGATCATCTTTGTAAGTATACTGACCAAACAGCCATCAACGTCAATCTTGCTGTTCTAAACCGTCGAGCTCCATGGCCACAAATTGCGATTTAAGCCTTATGTCATGTTATTTGATAGAAAAGATCACACAATAACCGTTACAAACCAAGCCCTAAGTTTCTCGCCCGTTCTTCTAGCCTTAGTCACGAAGAACTGCTGCCTAGAGTTACCTATTTTTTATATTATTGTGTGTAATCTCTTTGATTCCATGGTAGAAATACCTTCTGCTTGACTTTGATGATTCATAATTTCTTCTAGCAGCGGCAATTATCTTGCAACCTTTTACGTTTAAATGATTCATTATAGACGTCATCAAAGAACCTTGAGTTTTTACTTAGAAAGGATATGTACCGTGCTTTGGGATTAAAGTTGCAAGGGGTTTTTTTCTTTCTTATTCTATACTTGATTGGTATTTGCAGCCGGCGCCACTCTCGTGGTAGATGATGGATGGAGACTCATAGTTCGCGAGGTGCGCGTGGAAGACACACGTGCGCAGTACTCGTGCTCCGTACTTGACAACCTCACCGGGGAGCGGCGCAGGAGCACGCCTGTCAGCATTGACGTCGCTCGTGAGTACCCTAGACTTCTAGTACCTTAGAATCTTAGATTTCATAAGTCTGATAGGTTTATTATACCCGCATTAACTGGCCACTTGGCTGTACCCCCTTAAGTGCTTTCAAATCCAACTGCTCTTATGGGGGCAAACCAAAATCCGGTATCTGGCAAAGGAAAAAAACTCAAAATCCGCCTGCTGTTCCTGTTCCTGCAAACGACAAGAACAGTATCACTGTTTTAAAGTCAAGACGAGCTTATTAGTAATACATAGTAGTTTTTAATAGTATTGTCATTTAGGAGTCGGAGTCCATCAAACAATGGAAATTACAGGAAGCAAGCCAGAACCTCTTGACTTTGTACAAAGAGCTTCCTCACTTGGAAAATTACGCAGTCCTCGTTGAAAGCAACCAGACGAGTTGCCAATAATTCATAAACTTGTCTACTTTTTCAAACGTTGTTATGCCAGACTGTGAGGTTGGAATAAATTGAAACTTGGTTTAAAAGAAAACAACAACACCAAATTCATATTTTTTTCGCGATTTTGCCCGCGTAAAGTTATTTTCATACAAACTTCAACCCCTGTAAGGGTTGAATTTCGGGAATTCCTTCCTTAGTACACTTTTACGTAGTATAGGTGCTGTAACCCTAAATTTATGCAAGCCATGTTTTTATTTACTAAATATATTGTTAGTTATTATATTTAATATGAAAGTGTCTAATTGAAAATAAATGAATTTGAATTATTTCCAGCTATGAGTGTTGCGTCAGCTCCTCGTGGCATCACGCACGGACCCTGGGAGACCAGCGTGAGGAGAGGCAGCGACGTGCTGCTACCGTGTCTGGTGCACGCCAACCCGCCTCCCACCATCACGTGAGTATCTTCAACCTTAGCATTCCACAGAGGCCTTGAGGTGTTCTAAGCACTACAGTTATGATTTGTAGTACTTTAGCATCCACGAAAGAAACACGTGGACAAATAACTGTAGGTCACTTAATGATTAACTTATGTGGGTCCCAGCATAGAATGGAACCCGCTTATCACCTGCCGTTGAAGCGTAGGACGTCCTCCTATCCGATGGACTGACGACATTGTTAGGACCGTGGGAAGTCAATGGATGGAAAAGGCTCAGAATCGTTCTTCCTGGAAACATTATATAGGCCTATTTTCAGCAGTGGACTCGTACAGGCTCTGTTGATCACCTATCGTGGATTTCGTAAGAGGTGATTTTATGGGAAAGCACCAGAAAATAAGGAGTAACATCTCCTGAGTACTGTATACTAATCGGTTACTAATTCACCTGCCAAGTTTGGTGACTATGTCCGGCAGTTTCCGTGTTCTGTGATTTGGGCAGTAACACTAAACTTCCAGCACATTTACTTGAACCACAAGTAGGTAAATGTTGTAAAACAACCTTTTATGTTATTGTAAACGACAAATGAAATCGTTTCTGTTTTCAAAAGCTGACCGGCAAATGTTGTTAGATGGTTTTAACAATAACTTATGCCATAACAGTAAAACAAGGACCTTCCTAGTATTTTCTTGTAATATTCTCGAGTCTGAAATGCAGGTAAACATTTTCCTTATTCCTCCTTAGCCAACAACATACACGCCACATAAAAGAAAGTTAATAAGAGAGGGTTGCTTGCGTCACGTACGCTTCTGCTGGCCGAGAGGACAAGCGTGTCACTTCAAATCATCTGCAAAGCAAAATAGGCTTTAACAAGCTGTCTTAAGTTTTAAAATTGTATAATACTGAGGAGAGAAAACATCCATTTAGAAAAATGAAACTGACGCGCGACTGAATATTCAAAATTGAATTTAAAAACTCTTTAGCATAGATGATAGTTAAAGCGATAACATTTCATCCTGAATTTTAATTAAAAATATATGCGCGCCAGCAAGTGTTCTTAAACGGTGAAGAAAAACATTGTGAGGACACCAGTTAGTATTCCAGCAGCGACGATAGGCTTGCAACCTGTTCCTCTTCCCTCTGTGGTCTCCTCTTCCCTCTGTGGTCTCGGCGAGGACGGACGTGCGCTGCGACTTCGCGTGACGTAAAATTGGTGCCCCCCCACCCCAGAACTCCACTGGCAAGGTACTTGACTCCCCATATTTGCACCGCTGTGAACTACCGCGATAGCCGCCGTCCTGTCAGCGAAGGTGTATTACCTGCTGGAAACAACTGCTCCCGCACTGCAAATCGTGTACACCGACTATCAACTATTTGCTAAGTACCCGCAAAAGTTGACAACATCGAAACATAAGGCCGGTCGCACATTGATATTCCTGTTAAACCACAAGAACTCCAGTATAAATTTAGATTTACATACACGCTTAGACCAAGCTCTCACTCTACTACGAGATAGATATTTATTTCGTGGAATCGCAGTAGAAATGATGAGGACACCAGAAAAATCGAGTTCTGTTCCGGATATGCTGGCTTTAGACCACACAACCCCGTTAAACATTATTAGCGGCCGAAACAAGAGAAAGAGGATCAATGAGGTATGTTTAGCTCAGGTCCAAGATATCTCCATGGACATCAAAAACCAAATGAAAGATATTGTTGCTGGGTTGGCTGAAACTCAAAAAGCGCAAATCAATTTAATTTTGACTACATTAAAAGAAATCCATCAAACGAGCACCATGGTGCAAACTACTCTGACTCATCTCACTGAAGAAAATCAGGAGCTTAAAACTAAAATAGAAAAATTAGAAGCACAGGCAAAAAAAGACAAGGAACAGATTGTTTTGTTAGAAAATAAGGTTGAAGCTGTACAAAGAACGGAAAGAAAAACTAATATTGAAATAAAGAATGTTCCACTTAAGGGAGACGAGAATAAGAAAGACCTTCTTCAAATGGTCAGCAAACTCTATCAATTTCTGGAACTCAAACTAGAACGTTCGGACGTAAAAGACATAATTAAGACAAAAAAACCTAAAGCAGAGAGAAGTACGCTCATTGTTGAGCTAAATAATACATTTGCAAAAACAGACCTGCTAAAAGCCGCGAAAACTTACAATTACAAGAATAAAACCAGCAAGTTGACTGCTTGGTCATTGGGACTCAGTGCACACGCAGACACCCCCATCTTCATATCAGAAAACCTTACGCCTATGTCATCTAGACTATACTTCTTGGCAAGAGAGTTCAGAGCTACTAACAATTATAAGTACTGCTGGACCAGTTACGGTAAAGTTTATCTACGGATGGACGATAACACTCCGATCGTCACTGTATCTAGTGAAGCACAAATATCACAATTGCCTAAAAAGTGACTATTTGTCACTAATTGCCTGCGCTGTAAAGTTAAGTTTTTGATTAGGTTAAGTTTTGAATTTTGCTATGTTTTTGTTTACTCTAATATTAATTCGCTAAAGAATACGTACGGTAGGTATTCAGCACTCACATACTTAAACTATACTGTTAGCATCAATATTTTCAAGTATCGTTATTTATTAACTTGTGTACTTTTATATTACTTATTATCCAACTCCTATGACAACTCAAATAATCATTGTTATAATACTTTACCCACATCCTATAGTCTACATGTATACGAATCCAAATCAAATAACACCCTCACTCCTCTACATAATCCAGATTATGGATAGCCAAAATATATTATTGGAAGAATTAGACTCCATAAATAATACCAAATCGATAAACTGTACAATTAATGACCTACAAAATAAGCTACCACCAGAAACCCCAAATCTTTCTATAATCATACAAAACATTAGAAGTGTTCACAAAACTTCAAACATTGACGACCTTGAAATTAACATATCAATGCTTAAACAAGATATCGACGTAATTGTCCTAACAGAATGTAGAATACAGTCAGATAAACCACTTCCACTTAAAACTGACTATACAACCTACAGTTCCTCGAAAAAAACCAATCAAAATGACGGTGTAGTAGTCTTTATAAGAAAGGCAATAAAACATACAGTAAGAGAAGTAACCTTATTTAAAGCATCATGTTTAGAAATTACTACCCCTACAAGCACAATTATTTGTATATATCGTTCTCCCTCCGAAAAAAACCCAGATAAATTTATAAATTCACTTGACAACTATTTAAAAGCACCTCACTTAAAGATTAACACTACGTTGATGGGAGATATTAATATAAATATCATGGAAGGAAATAGAGACAGACATGCCGATCTATATCTCGACATGTTAGCCGGTCACAGCCTACTGCCGGGACACAGATTGGATACTAGAATCAATAGCTGCCTGGATCATGTTTTTACTAACCTAGATACTGCAAAGATAACGGCAACCGTAGCTGTATTAGACACAACTATTACCGACCATAAAATGGTCTTAACAAATATATACAAAAAACTTATTACACATAAAACTATAGTAACTAAAACCTCTACTAATTACTCCGATGCTCTTGATTTGTTGAAAACTAAAAATATCACTAAACTATTAGATATCCAAGACCCAAATATATTATGTCAAAGTTTAACAGCCTTAATTACTAATTGCTTGCACGAACACACCATAACTATAAACATATCAAATAGTAAAAGAATAATCAAACCCTGGATTACCTCGGGAATTTTGAAGTGTATAAAACATAGAAATAAACTACAAAAACAATTACGACTAGATTCTACTAATGAAATTTTAAAGATAACATACAGACGGTACCGCAATTTTTGCAATAATCTTATCAAAAAACTAAAAAAACAATATGAAAGAGATCTTTTAAACAAAGCCAAAACAAATAATAAAGCACTGTGGAACTGTATTAAAAATATAACCTACCTTAATAAAGACAAATCTGTGAATAGCGAACTCATAAACATTAAAAATACTCCCTATCAATCAGCTGAATATATTAATAAACATTTTAACGTTGTAGGTAAAACACTAGCCGAAAATATAACCCCAAATATACAGCAAGTTGAACAATACTTTGCTTCTCTTCCTTTGCAGCCAAACTCAATCGGATTCATTGAACCAGAACCTGCTGAAATTGAAACAATTATTAATAACCTAAAATCGGAATCTGCAGCCGGATGGGATCAAATCCCGACAGAATTTATTAAAATGGCAAAAAAAGAACTGGTGCCTATAATTACACATCTAAGCGTTCTATGCTTTCAGGATGGAGTCTTTCCCCGGGAGCTGAAACGCTCAATTATTCTTCCTATATATAAGAGTGGTGACAGAGGCGATATTGAAAATTATAGGCCTATTTCAATTCTGACAGCTTTGTCGAAAATATTAGAAAAACTAATAAACTGTAGACTTAGTGCATACTTAAATTCTTTTAAGCTTCTCTCAAAATCACAATATGGGTTTCGCAGTGGTATTAGTACTGAAGATGCTATCCTAGACTTAACTAAGAATATAACGCAGCATTTAGATGATAAAAATAAAACCTTATGTGTATTTCTCGACCTAAAAAAGGCTTTTGATACAGTTTCTGTTACCACTCTATTAAGAAAAGTTGAAAAGTTAGGTATTAGAGGCTCTTTTCTTTCATTACTTACTAGTTATCTCAAAGACAGAACACAAAGAGTTAAACTAAGTAATAGTGTCTTTAGCAGTGACCATAACACCTCAGACTATGGCGTACCACAGGGTAGTGTTCTTGGTCCTACCCTGTTCTTGATGTATATCAATGACCTTACTGATATCCAGTTGATAAACGGAAAAGTTTTCTCATATGCCGATGACACTGCCTTACTTTTTTACGGTAAAACCTGGCAAGACGCGTTTAAATTTGCTGAGATGGGTCTTCAAAAAGTAATACAGTGGCTTAACCTTAACACACTGACGCTTAACACATCAAAAACTAATTTCATACCCTTTTCGATTATAGACTCACAGCAACCAAACTCTAACCTCAAAGTTAAAGCCCATTTTTGCAACACAAAAAATTTAAATGACCCATGTGACTGTCAAAATTTAGAAAGAGTAGAATTAACAAAATATCTGGGCATTATGATAGATAAAAATCTTTCCTGGCACCCTCAACTAGAGCTTGTATCAAACAGAGCTAGAAAATTGATCTGGATTTTTAAATACTTACGTGATATTGCGGACCTACAACTCATAACATATATATACACGACTCTGGTTCAATCTATTCTATTATATTGCTTAACAATTTGGGGAGGTACACATAAATCAAAATTTATTAGCATTGAACGGGCTCAGCGTTACATCCTAAAGGTTATGCTGCAAAAAAAGAGAAGATTTAGCACAACCAAATTATACACTGAAGCTAATGTATTAACTGTGAGACAGTTGTATATTCTACAGTGTACACTAAAAACCCATAAAAGCTTAATATTTGACGGTGATATCTTGAATAGAAGAACACAACGATCTGTGATATTAGGTAATAAAAGTAGGACATCTTTCGCTTCGAAACAGTATAGTGCACAATCAATAAAAATTTACAATACAGTTAATAAAAAACAAAATATATACCCAATGTCTTATCAACAGTGTAAAAGGAAAATTACTGGTTGGCTTAAATCATTGACATACCAACAAACTGAAGATCTCTTAGTATCTATGTATTTGTAATGTTATCCTGTCGACCGACTATACGTAGCTTTATTTTTTAAACTTGAAAAGAGGATAAATCACACAATTGCATTGCACACCATACATATAAACATAGACGGGAAGTTATTTTAACATAACTCAAATAAATAATATATTTTGTCAATATTCTACCTACACAAGTGTGCGTCTTGCCTTATGTGACTACTATATGCGATAATGATGCTAGCAACCTTGCCTACTTTTAAATTCCTAATTACCTACATTTAAGACGTAAGCTGAATACAAGATTATTTGTGTTTCATTTTTATTATAGAACGACTTTTTTTCTTATTGCTTATACCTACCTAATAATTGCATTGCATTCTTAACTTAAAACAAAAATAAAAGAATACAGTCATATTTTCATTTACTATAATTATAAGTATACAACAAATATTTACAATATTTACAATTTACTTATTATTAACCTAATTACAATACGACACAGCTACCTACCTACCTACTCACTAAAATGTAACTTGCCTTTTGCCTACTACCTACACATTTTTAGTACTTAAACCTAATGTAATGTAATAATATTTACAAAAATACCAATTTAGTGAGTACCTACCTACCTACTTAAGATCTAATATTCCTTGTCAAAATTAGTAATAGTAGTATGTTTTTACGTACTTGTGCCTACCTACTTTTTTAAAAGCATGTTAGTTTTAGAAACATTGTTACCTACCTATGTTAATTTTATGCCTTAGAAGTTGTTTTTACTACCTACTATAAGACCACAGAATAGAGGGGACTCTTCTAACACAGGTTATTATAACTTAACAGAAGAGATCCCAACCCGATGTATAATGTTTACTGTAATAACAATAAAAAGAATTTTGATTTTTTGATTTTTGATTTTTTTTTGATGTATTAATACCAACTACTGGCAAAATAGGGGGGCGGGGGGGGGGGGGGCTGGGATGTCATACTTGAGCTAAACCCAGAATGATTTCTTTAAGTATGTCCTAAGTTGGCCCCTCGACTTGACGATTTTTATCCTTGGGCCCAGTAAATATGATTAGGCGTTTCTGTTTCAGAACCTCATAGTGCAGGTTTTCATGACGGTACAATGACTTATTCTATGCTCACAGATGAATGAGTATTACTTATTTGTAACTGGTTGCTTACGCCCATCATTTTATACGTTTCAAGTTATTTCGAGAGAGACAATTCTACTGGAGATTGGATGGAGGGTTGTAATGTTTAACTCTCTCATCCAACGTGCGTTGAAGTTTCATATAGCTACAAGCCATTTAGTTGGTAGTGAAAAATAAAGCAATTACGTTTAGAAAATGTTCTTAAACGAACTTAAAGGAACTAAATGTTACTTAACATTACTTTTTCCGACTAATGTACTAAAATGAAGAAGTCAACTTGTCTGACAGGATAAATTGGTTATTAAAACTTTCCGTAAAATGTAAATTAAGCACAAGCATGTGGAAAACTCATTTTTCCTTGAATTTTTATTTAGGCCATCATTATCATCAAATGAAGAGTCTGAAAAAGTCCTATCATATAGTAGGCTCTTTGTGAAGGCTCTTCCGGAGAAGTACTACCATAATGCTTATCTAAAGATTCAAATTTATGGACGCAGGTTTTTGCATCGTAGGGCATGTTCTTACTGTGCGTGACCTACGGGTAATAGCCTCCCTCCCATACATTTCTAGGTAAAATTTTGAGCCCTTTTTTATTCACCAAATCTTATCATCAGTAGCATGTATATTATTATTTTTTAATATATCCTTATTCTTTATCTCTGTTTCTTGTTGAATAAATAATTTTTCCTCCTTTCTTTTTTCATCATCTAATATTGTCTGTTCATGGGGGTGGGAGCATCGTACGCTTCGTCTTCTGATGCTTAGGTATACTTCAGGATGATAAATAAAGCCATCAATTCTAATAGCTACGCATATTTATTTATTTTCTTCTCATATTGCCTTCGTAACGTCACCCCGGGGCCGCATCGCAGGTCAGTGCCTCGCCATTAGCTCGTACGATCAAATAGTTTTTGTGCGGATCGCGTCTAATGGCACATCCACACATACCAATATCATTACGAATTCCTGACCATGTGACGCTTTTTCACTCGTGTGAGAAACACGCGCGTAACGCTGTGAATTCGTTTAGGAGAAGAAATAGTTGTTTAGACGATTTGAACTCAAGCTTCTTGGCAATAAAATTTAATTCTAAAAATTCTTTCGTTTGTCATCTAAGACGAGACTTTTATTTAATAAAATCCTAAAGATCATTTTGATCCGTAACTAGGAAAATCTAAGCGCCAGTTTTACGGGACCATCACGTGACATAAGTAATTGTTGTTCGTCATACACTTTATTTTATACACCTGTCTCCCGCGATACAGGCTAGTCCTAGTGCAAGGTACATTGCATACTTGGTCCATATAAAACTATCTAAAAATAATTTTATTTATAGATAGCTAACTCATTGATACTTTAATAACCTATACGGTAAAACAATGGGCAGCTTTATCGCTAGCGGCGGTTTCTACCAGGTAATCGTTGGATGGACAAGATTGATTTTATAATTAGTCTGACTAAATTCATTATAGAGTTATGTACCCTGTATGTATAAGATGATCCCTGCGGATATAACTAAATTAATGGTTTTTGTCTTTGAATAGGATTATTATTTATGTATTTGGGCTTGAGAAAAATATATATTACAGTTTTATTCTTATCAATTAGCCGGTAAAAATAACGCCTTTGAACCTTTTGAGAGTTCAACACTTAAGGCAATATCTACATGGGTAGGTACCCTCATGTTTTGCAACACTCGAGAGGGTTGCGTAGTTGTCGGAACTGTAGGTACACGTCTAAATGGAGTCCCAAGGGTGACGCGGTCGGTTCCGATTACCGGATGTCGTCTTTGAATCCGTTCTCTTCATTTTAATAGCTTTCTCAATCATCGAAGATGAAATGTAATTACTTAAATGTTATTTCAGGAAAGGTTAAGTCAGTGTAATAGAAAATGTCAATCAGTAAACGTGATATCTGAATTATCCAAACAGTATCAAACGAAATGTTTTTTTAAAGTTGAAAGGTTTAGCTAGAAAAAACTACGGAAGTTGAGTTTGATTTAGCTAGATAAGGAAAAAAGCTTTTTAACATAGCTAAAACTTTGATCTCAAGTTTTAGCTATATTTGTCAATGGCTTGTCCGGGGAAGTACTAATTAAGTATACAATTAATTCTATTTCAGCGAGTACTTTCGTAAATACGTATTAATACCTAGTAATCTTAGTATTATATTTATTAGCTCTAGTATGGAATTGAATAGCTAATCAAATAAACAAAGTGTCGATTGCGTTTGTGAGAAAACGTATCGAGTATCTGCCTCGAGGCTAATCTTTATTGCTATATAATTCGAGACGAAAACTAATCTTTTGTTTACTTCACTTTGTGTCGATGGTTTTCTTTTGTATAAGTATTTTGCCGTTCGGGCTACGTGTGGTGTTTAGTAGTAGAGCTCTTTGTGAAAAAGTTTGTTTTGAAAACGTGAATAGGTCTGGTGGTCTAGTAGGAATAACCCTGCCTTCTGTTTCTAAGATCGTGGGTTTAAATCCGGACGAAATTCAAATAGATTTTTACGTTAGAAAAATTGATATGCGCAATACCAGTGGTCTCAATCGGTGAAGAAAAACATCCTGAGGAAAACCATTTTCCAAGAAATTAGTATTCTAGGAGAGACGATAGGATTGCAACTTGTCACGTAATGAATCCTAACTACTGCAAAATGTGGGTATGTACCAAATGTACTATCTGAACGTACCTCTGACTAACCCCCTTAGACATCCTCAAAGAATCTCGAGTAGGCTCTTGGTACTAAGAGACCAGAAGGGATATCTACCGTGCTTGGGGATTGCTATTACTTTATTTTGTTCAAAAAAGTACTACCTTCGTACCTATTTCTGCCGTCAAGCATACCTGAGCTCCCGAACTATGGAAGCAGTGTGATACAGGAATTACAAGCACATGAGGCTTAATACCTATATGTCTTAGCTTGATGGACGCTGGTTAGTGGTTACGCAGGTTACGAACTAAATTTTTCCTTGCTTCATCCAAGCCTTCAGTTGTTAGGGCGTGATTGAGTCCCAAATATTCAAATATCAAATTTTTACATTTACAAAAGTAGAATAATAGGATTTTGCTTACCATCAGACAAAGCTTTTTCATCTATAAGAATAGAATATAAAGCTGTAAGTTCAACTAAAACGTTTGATATAAAGGCCTTTGAATTTTGAATTAGTAATATTTGTATATTACAATAACTTTTTTTAAAAATAACATTATTATAAGATATAGATTAACCTCATTTGGAGTTCATTTTTTGTTTGTAGGTACTAAAGTACTGAGTTTCTTTGTAGTTAGTTAATTATGTTTTCTACCTATAGATTTTTTTACTATTCAACTTTAGTTAGAAAATATAGTAATTTGTTAAATATTTGTAATAATGTCTAGAGGCCACTCGCAGCTTCGCCCGCGTGGCAGTTTTTTCCCATTTCCGTTATTTTTTCGGGATAAAAAGTAACCTATGTCCTATTCCAGATTAAAATCTATTATTATTATTATTATCCATCCGTCCATCCATCCATCCATCCAAACATTCGCATTTATAATACTAGTAAGATAAGTTGAAAGATTTGTGTGTGTGCGGTAACTATATATATATAGTTACCGCACCGTTAGTTATATTAACCGAAATACATTCAGGTTTGTAAGGACAACCCTTACCTCAGCCCACTTCTTTTACCCAATTAGAACGGACGGAAGATCGATCTTTCTCGGTGGTTTGAGTCTTTTGATAAAAATACAAATAAAAATTATAATAAGCACTAAGACAAAAAAGGAAAACCATAATTAGTGATAGCTGGCAGTCTTAAATGTGGTAATTATTTTGGTTGGCCTGTGACCTTCATGTTTTATAATAGTAATAATAATGCTATACAATCCACACAGTATCATCCAGCCCCAAGTCTAGCAGAGCTTGTGTTAGGTACTAGATGACTGATATACTTAATACAATACATTACATACTTACATATTTTTGATAGAAAATACCCAGAACACCCAGAATAAATATTTGCCGATCATAAAAACATTTATCCCAAGGCGGGAATCGAACCCGCAACCTCCTGCGTCGCAGGCGGACATTCGCCCGCCACGCCACATCGGTCATCGAAGTATAGGGAAACTCTATGCCTAGCAGAGACTTATTTTGGCTGATGGCGTGACGTGACGTGACAATGGGCAGGCCATTAGGTCATAAAACCGAGCTCGGGCTCCAGCTTGAGAAAACGAATTGTGAAAATTAAGGGTGATTGTAGTAAAGCTCTTAGTAAAGAACTTGTTAGCGGATATTATTACCACCATGCCTATTTCTGCCGCCAAGCAGCTTGCAGCTAACCATTGCGCATTGCCGTTAACGAAGCGCAACCTCGCCTCTACGATGCTCAGGCTTGTCTATCAAACCTGAGGCTTATCTGAGGTATACAGATAAATCAGTGAAATTAGTCAACGACAGACCTCTTCAAACCGAAACAGCAGCGCTTGGCGGCAGAAATAGACATGTAGGAATTGAAACTGAATTTGAAAAAATGTTTTTAAAACGTATTCGTACTCGTTACAAGTGGGCTTAAACTATCCACTTATAAAACATTTCCTACATGCGTAACATTTCAAGTCGCTGCAAAGTGACGTGCCCTACAAAAAGCGTCAAGTACAGCGCTCATCAACGTTGCCTTTATTGTCGACGGCAGTTCCAGCTCCCTAGCGACTCGTAAACGTTACTAAAACGTAACGTAATTACGTACACGTAACGTTTCAACGTAAATGGACTCTGAAAAACGTAGTTTTAAGCTTTTAAACCACTCAGCGTAGGAATTGGAACGTGATTTTGCTCTTATAAAGATGTAAGTGGGTTTGGAAAGGTCAGATGCGAAAATACTTCGTTGCTTGTGGCATTTTCCTGGCAGTTATTGTTCTAAAGTAAAAATAGGTCCTTTCTGTTATTTATAAGCAAGTAAGAAATGTGAATGAATTTTCGTAGTAGTTCAGTTTGTAGTAGCCCTGTCTTCTGCACTGTATTTTAGTATAGATTGTACTTTTTGTTCCTCTTTGTTGTTTGTCTCCTGGAAGGAAGGAAAACTTCAGCAAATCGTTATAAGTAGGTACCTAGAGGTTAAAAACAAAGTAAATATCTTTAGTTACTTACCATAAAGCTCATAATACGAACTTACTGGTAATCCATAAGTTACGTTATGCTTGTGGAACACGCAAGATGTTATTTATCTTTGATTTTCAAAAAACAACTAAGAACAGTGCCACATAGTACATGAACTTTGTGTAGTAATGTAGTTGTAGACCCTCAATAAGGACTGACCAGAAAATATCACAAAACACACTGGAGACAAAGACAAGCCGTCCACTCCATTTGGTGACTACAATCTTCAGTCTTGAAGTACCAACTACAGAGAGAAGTTAGCAGTTTAGAGTTATGGCATATAGTTTATCACCAAAATTGTCTGTTCAGCCGGAGAGCAAACAGTGGCCTAATTATCTCGGGCGTATATTTTGCGTTTATGGCGTGCCTAGAGCTGGTTCAAGCATGTTATGTGCTGGCTACGAATAAAACATTTTACTACCAAACTTTATCGAACCGCGCCAAATGAACTCGAGAGCCGATTATATAATTTTATCACATCTTATAATCGAATTTGTTCCACGATTGTGAGATTGAAAGCGATGATCAAGTAATCTGGTACTAATTTAGTCTTATTCAACTAATAGAAGTTTCTTGGGTTCGTCCGGGGAAATTCTACCAACATGTTTACTTCTACCGCCAATCAGCTTGCTGTGTACCAGTTTGAAAGGTGCGTCTGCTGGGGACATTACAAGCTCCTGAGGCTTTACATCTGTGCACCTCAGGTTGACGGACGCAAAGTAGTGCATTGTAGGGAACGTTCTTAGCAAACGTGACCTACGAGGTAATGCTTTGTTATAATCAGATGGGCACTTCATCCACCAGGAAGTCGTATAAAAAACAATACCATTCAACAGACTCTTTCAATCTAAAACAACCGTCAAATAAAAATTGATTGTGGTATCCGATGAAGTCATATATTCGACCTCAGATTCTTTCAGGCTGACGACACGATAATGGAAAACTTCCCGAATCTTCCAGATCATTATCGTCAATATTTACTGAGTCCATAAAAATCTTGGCCAAGTTTGTTTTAGAGTTGGTATAATAATAGGCGTGTTATTGTGTTATTGGCAGGAAGCTGGTCGTTTACTACCGGAACCCGGAGCCGATGGCATAAATCACTGTTTCTGCGCAGAGCACGCATGCCTGGCCAATCTATTGAGGCACTGAATGATATCATCAATAATTTACTCAACCTTCACTGTGTCGTAGTTTTAGTTATTCTGATGGTATCAGCACAAAGTTTATGTTAGCCGGTCACACTGCGAGTCAATCTCATTTGTCCTGCAAATAAAAAACCAAACGTAAAGTAGTAGTCCGTTCTATCTGCAAGCAAAGTCAACTATCAAATACTATTGCAATTGCGTTATCATTCATTCATAAGAGGTCCACTGGTGGATCTATATCCACCAGTGGAGTGGAGTGGAGTAGGCCTATGCCTCCCCCATACATTTTCAGGAAGAACAATGTTTAGTCATTTCCATCAACTGACTTCCCGAGATCCAAAAATGACATCACTCGATCAGTTGGGGATGGTATCCAACGCTTCGTCTATCGGGTTGTGGCCGCCATTCAAGAATCTTATTCCCCAGCGATTGCCCATTACATTATACGGTATACTCCAATAACTCACAAGCATCTATTGGTATTACTAAAAATCGTTGCCTTTCAGAAAAGCCTTCACCTCATTGGCTAATGTGACAGTTTATCCTGGCCAACCGGGGTGAGAGTTTATCTGACGGGCAACGACCCGTAGAACTAGTAGTACGTACTCGCAATATGCGCAAAGCATACTCTATCTGTAGTTTACACTAAAATGAAACCCATTTACCCTTTCGTTTTTATGCTGAATGAATGTATTATGTAAGCTTAACGACTAGAACGACACTTTTACCTTGCATTCCGAAGCACGCCACGCAGTCTGCCATTCAAATAGTGATTGCGTAAACTGTTGAACGGTTAGGCATGCCCATTAAGCTTTCGTCACGAGCCTTTCAATATGAGCTAGGCATGTTTAAATATTGTTAATACCAAAAATCACAAAAAAAAACAAAAAACTAAAAAACCCCGTAAGTCGGGGCATGCTCCAAAAGTGGCCCCAGACGCTTAATTTATATTCTAGGCCTAAAAAAACACGCGTGTGAATTTCTTCCTTTCTTGGTACCCAACGCACCAAGACAACACGACAATCTCAAGTCTCTATACGACAACCTTACGTTGTTTGTATGCCAATCGGTCAGTCAGGAATACAAAACTATTTTCTACGGAATCGTTGCGAACAAAATAGTACTTACACACAGGGTGTAAAAATAACCACTCCTAAAAAAACTTTGTAGGGTTAAACTATTGACGAAAACAACAGAATATCAGAATATATGTATTAATATTCTTTACAACATTTCAATATATGGCCAAAATGTATAAAACAGTAAATTTTTTTTACGCTTACAGTGTTAGTTTCTGAGAGAAAATGATCTGAGAGAAATATCGAGTTTTAGATTGTGTCCATTTATAAGTACATACATTACACCCTGTATGGTATAGTTAAAGTCTTATTTATCAACACTTTTCACCTTCATGGTTGGCTAGAATAACTAATTTACCAACTGATTACTGGATTTAACCAAAAGTTGTAGGTTAACTTTGTAATTGAGTTTACGATTGTTTGAGAGTTGTGACGGATTAAGGTTGTAGGCGCGATTCTCAACCTTATCAACCTCACTTTAGAAGGCATGTTTAGCTGTTGTCGGTTATTATACCACGGCAGGAGTTTTCACCTGATTTCAGTTTAGTTGGTACTAGCTCTGCCTTTTGTAGGTACTGTAGGCTGTTGATTTAATTCCTAATGAAGACACGCATGGGCGTGGTTAAAATTAGATGTTCGTTCTGTATCTGGATGTTTAATAGTTACCTATCTATCTATATCTATACCAATTACAAAACGCTTTGTCCGACTGACTGGTATATAGGATACGCACAGCTTAAACGAATATAACGAGGTATGAAGTTTAAACAAAAATAATTTTACGCGAGCAAAGTTACGCGCGTTTTACTAGTGTATTTATATATTACCAAAAAAATGTATCAACTATAAAGTTGGATAAAATTTTGCGTATTTGTATACCTATATTATATACCTTGCTAAGTTGGATTGAGGCACCCCACTGGAGCTTCATGTATTACGAGTATTTGTAAATAGGATTACACAAAAAACATGTGAAACCAAGCCGTAAGCTTATTTATTGAAATATCCAATACTGCCTTATATAAAATGAGTGACACGTGTCAAAAGAGCTTTTGTAATGTTCGTGTGGTTTTACTTATTAAAATTATGTAAAATAATTCTGGTATTTTCCTCATATCCCAAGAAGTTATGGGTCTAGTATCCTTGTTTGTTTTTCTAAGCTTGACTGACGAAACTAGCGCCTAGATTTACCTAGTTTTTCTGATCTTTACGATTTTAATAAAGAAAAGCTTTTTGACTGTGAAATCCACGAATTTTATTTCAAGTCGCATAACCGACCGACCGACCGATGTGGCGCGGCGGGCTAATGTCCGCCTGCGATGCAGAGATTGCGGGTTCGATTCCCGCCTTGGAATAAATGTTTGTACGATCTGCAAATATTTATTCCGGGTGTTCTGGGTGTTTCTAAGTATAATAAAAATTATCTATATATGTAATGTATTGTATTAAGTATATCAGTCATCTAGTACCCATAACAAAAGCTCTGCTTAGCTTGGGGCTAGGTGATGCTGTGTGAGTTGTCCAGCATTATTATCATTTATTATTATTATTAAATACTTTGTCATCATGCTTGGCGACTGGCTTTTAACTACCTCTAAAAGTCGAATTTCGTTCGAAAATAGTTTACTGTGTAGCAGTACCTACTTCTTACAGTAATTATAGATCCAATTTCTACAATACTTATTTTTATTTGAAAAGTGGTTATTGCCTCTACGGTACCTAGTAAGTTAACTGTCAGTATTCGAGTACCTTTGAATTCGGGACTCGACGCGCCCGGGATAATTCTGCCACCCACGCACCGACCCAAAATTTACCCGTATTTGTACTAGAAATCAACTAGTTACACATCTAGCTTGTGTAAATAAATATCTAGATCGTTTGTTTGTAATACGAGGCCATTTTGTTGCTCAATGTAAAAATACTGTTATGATTTTAGGTTATATTTTTAGTTAATTAATTCAGGCGTGACTGCGGAAATTTATTGTAAAATTACAACATTGACGATTAAATAAATAAATAGTATTGTCCTGTCACTTCAATCTCTATAAGTTCAAAAAAAAAACGAGTGTGCTTTTAGACCACACGACTGAAGTAAAACTTCTATACGAAACGTCACTGGTTATGAGAGAAAGAACATGTGCTTTCATACCCTCTCCATGGTAGTCGCAACCTTTTTGAAAGTCGCATAAGAAGTATTACTTCAAAATTGTAAGCATATAAATGCAACTTCTACAGCACATTTAATAACGTAATATCATAGTTATGATCTTAGTTAAACTTGCAAGCGTAATTACATAAAAGCACAATTTTATAAGATAATATCAACACACGTGTCGATATCGGAAGTAGCGGAAAAGTACTTATATATTTAATCGGTTATTTTATACTTTTTTTGCAAGTTGTTATCAGTACTTGCCTCAATCATGTTACGAAAGAAAAAACTAGTGTGATGATGGGCGTTTCGAATTTACAGCAATCAATATTAAACATGTCTCGTCTTCTTTTTTTATATTTTAAAATAGGTGTTGTAGGTAATTCTTTTTTGTATTTTATGGTTGGTGGGGCTTAAATTTGAGGCATTTCTCGTATCCTATTGTCTTGTGCCAATACCTACTCTCAAACGGTGAAAGAAAACATTGTGAGGAAACCAGTTAATATTCTAGCAGTGGCTTGCAACCTGTCACGTATGGAATACTAACTACTGCAAAATGTGGGTATGTACCAAATGTACTATGGACGTACCTCTGACTACCCCCCTTAAACATCCTCAGAGAATCTCAGATAGGTACTTGGTATACTTACCATTCTTGGGGATTAAAGTCGTGATGTTATTTCTTTTATTTTTCTCTTCCAATTCTGATATCATTTATATGAATACAGGTAACCAAATCTTCAATCTGTTTATCTTATACAGTAACATTATCCTTTAGTTTGTGTATCATCTCGATAGTCTTATTCACCCCCTGGAGGCAAGGAAATGTTACCTGTTTTACACCCCTTCAGGGGCAAGATAGGCGTTTTCCATTACCAGCAAATCTATACCGGCTAGATGTTTATGCAACATCGGCACACGATGGGACATTTGCTCGAATGGGGATGTTATTGGGGCGCTCGAGAATACCTCTATTTGGTTTTAGCTGGAGTTGTACATTTGAAGTAGAATCAATAAAAGCTGATGCTTAATGTCGATCTCTTGATTTTTAGGGATACACAAGATTAGGCACAGTAATTTGCATCTGCTCGTAAGTTTCTTGTATGCTATTTAAGCTTGGTCGCGAGAAACTGGTACCTTAATTCACTTAGCTTAAAGATAATACTGTGAGTTATTTTTGAGATGCTTTTGAATAAATACTTATCTAATTTTGGATTTGACTATTACCTCGAAGTTAGCCATCACTGGCTTATCATTACCCATTGGTAAGAGATGGCAATTTTTCGGACAGTGATCTTTTGCCAGACGACTGGACAGTCTAAATATCAGAATCTAGGATTCAATAAAATAATTTCTGATCTATGGAATTGGACTGAGGCCAAGGCCTGTAATAACCGTTTTCCAGACCTATTGACCTCACCCCGAAAGCTAGCTATTGGCGCAGTAAACAGTAACGATGATGTTTACTTCAGGCAACCCTTTCTGCAGCTTCCAAACGTTATCCGACGCCGCCATAATGCGTTGATCCCCGCGGGCATAAAATGAGAATGCGGATATAAATAGTATCAGTAAAGTATCGGTGTGTGGCACAAGCCATAAGTGAGCAATGAGCGGGAAGGGCGAACCGCGTGATGTTCACTGAAAAGTGGATAAGGCTGATGAGAAGAGAAAGAAAGCCTCCACCCAGTGGATAGTCAGGCCAAGATTATGTTTTTACGACAAAATCTTGCTACTAGGTATATGCCAGCATGGCAATATAGTTGTGAGTACGATAGAAATTTTAACTCATAAAATGACAAGGCAAAGATGTTTTTTTTTTTCAGAAATACAGGAAAATATTTTACTCGTATCTTTTTCTCTACTGTTTTAGTCTGATCTTTTTTTTTAAGTTATGGAATAAACAGGCTTTTTTATTTTTATTTTTATTTATTTAGTCTGATCGAACTGTCAAACTAGACAGATATCAGCGGCTTGAGCGCCAAATAGTATTCCAAAATGGCCTACATGCTTAATCTTAATTAAAATCAAATTGGTTTAGCAGATAGGCTAGATAAAACTGTAGTTAGTTAAGTAATTGTGAGCAAAAAAAACAAAAACTTATATTATTAGCAGTGCTGTGAGAATACCTACGTACCTATAGGTCCGAGGTATTCGAGGTTGTGCTGTAGTTGCCTCGCAATGTAACAAACCTCATATTTTAAATTGTTGGTTTTTGGACCAAGTAAACAAATTTGTTTGCCTTAAATAAATTTAAACGTCAAAATTTGGAAGGTCGTTTGGTTTGGGCTTCAAAACATTTTATTATTGTTCTAAGATTTAAACTTTCAAATAAAAAGGTTCTGTTTCTGCTTGGACCACATATAAAGAGCACACATTGGCTGCTTCAAGATATATCCATCACATCTGAGTGGCGTCCCCAGAGGCGTCTGACGCGGCTGCCACTCTAGAGCTGCTAGAGAACGGCTCTTTGATTTGCGAAGTGTCGTTAGGTATGTTACTTGGCTGTATCGTTACTGTAGAGCCAAATGTTATTTCAGAAATGTTTAGATAGGCGCTAGAGTAGGTAGGTGCGTTACCAAATTGTTTTCTGAAGTACGTTACAGAATGTTGCATTATTATGAGAAACAAATAATCTTAAGCTTTAAAGTCAAACAAGCATTTTATTCTCGTGTTACGGATGAACGAATTAATAGTCAAAATACTTCACAAATTATTACCAAACGCAAAGACATGTTTAACATGCCTTCATTTTCCTTAACAAATACTCTTAAATGCTATACAGCAATAACCTTACCCCAAATTATCATTTATACCCTTTCAATCTCATAACGCGAATCCATAAAACACAGCTTACCCCTATCGACAAACATGACAGTTATTACTTAATATGGATTCACATTCATCCGACCAATATATTTACGACGGCGATGACATCCATAAAAAGAGCATCCATAACTGTGAGGGATAGTGGCGGTTCCACACGAGCGAGCGGCGGGGAGGGGGGACAAGTGGCGATGAGTGCTGCCAGCGGAGATGGATGACCCACTCGATCGATCACACGCCGCGTACAAGGCCGCTGATTATACATAATGCTCTGTCATCTTGCTAATACTTTCACGTGTGAACTGGGGACTTGGATCTGGGGTTTCATATGGGAAAATGAGCTCGTAATTATATATAAAAAAGTCATTGTTTGTGACGGCTTAGTCTCTTAATAGAAAGAAAATACGTGCCTCATCATCATCATCAACAGCCTGTACAAGTCCACTGCTGAACATAGGCCAACACGTTTCCAGGAAGAACGATTTTGAGCTTTTTCCATCCATCGACTTTCCGCGGTCCTAACAATCTCGTCACTTCATCGGGTAGGAGTGCATACAATCATGTTAAAAGTTGACAGCCAAAATGTTTTTGATATTGAATTGGAGGTATAACGCATACAGCTTTTATAACAATTATTAGAATCAATGTTCTGACTGACTGACTGACTGACTGACAATAGGCAACGCATTAGCTTCAACCACTGGTCATAGAGACTTAATACTTTCAGGGTATGTTTGCCTTAGTGCGTTAAAGTACACTATGAAAGGAATTTTCCGAAATTCAATTACTAAAAGGGTAGAGTGGAGGTTGAAGTTTGTATGAAAATATTTTCACGCAGGCAAAGTCGCGCGCGTTTTGGTAGTATTTTTAAATTCGCTATGCTACTTTGCGAGTCTAAAGACAAAAAGTGAACAAGAAAAATGAATTATGCACCCAAATAGTAGGTCACAGCAAAAGTGCTATTATTCTGTGTGAATAATACCCACGCGGATTGTCGGCAGGTCGGCGGACGCGTTGGATGGCGGAACCGAGGCAGAACGTAGCCTGTGCCACTTTAAATCAAATCACAATGTAAAATGAGCTTTATTGCGCTAGCGTTATTGAATTAACTGAAATATAGCGCCAAAAATTATAAATTTTAAAAGCTCAGTTTGGTAGTATGAACTGAGCTCTTTCACTCTGACTTTACGTTTCAACATCGCAGCGCACACACAAAATTAGTTATCATTGTGAAAATTTAACGTTGTTTCTACAATTTCTTCTGTGGAACCGGAGCGGAATGAATAAATCTCCTCTCCGCTGTATCCGCTCTCTCCGCTACGTTCCGCTTATCCATGTGCAGCTAGCTTTACTGCTCATGTTTATCTTCGTAATGTGGTGTCGTAAATCAATAAGCTTACCTTCTTTGTTAGAACAAATCGAAGACATTAATATAGACGCATGATTTATTACAATTTGTATGGTACCTGTTAACTTACATGACGATTATTTATACAAGATGAGATAAGATACACAACGGAAATGTCTCATTGTAATAAAAAAAGGTGTGTTTGTACAAAAAGTAAGGAGAGGTAACCGTAAGCTCGATAGTTTATTTGCCTAATTATCTGTACCGTGAGCTCAGTCCACACAGGCCTAAACAAACCCAAACAATGGATACGAGGACATATTCGTACACATTGACCCCCTAAATGCATTTAAGAAGCTTATTACGTTTAAGGAAAATTAAGTCGCTATTATGCTGTCGCTAAACTATATGAAATAAAATCAGACTGTTGTGCAAGTAGGTCTTTGTCCAAAAAAATGGACAATGCTATCTCTCAAACGGGATAGCAAGGGCGATTCTGGCGTCGTTTTTGATTTATTTATTTATTTACATATAGACCTAACATTACAGAGTACTCCAAATCGTTATGTCTAGAACAGAAAATAAATACAAACACACTATATTTTGATTTGATAATTATAATTAATAATATTTAAAATACTTCCCCGTTCAACCCAAGAATTTTCTACCCAATAGGTATTTGTTGCTATAATATTTAATAATTGTGTATCTTATCTCATCTTGTATAAATAATCGTCATGTAAGTTAACAGGTACCATACAAATTGTAATAAATCATGCGTCTATATTAATGTCTTCGATTTATTCTAACAAAGAAAGTAAGTTTTTTTGATAGTTTGCTACCGTACTATGAGAACTCAGTGCAAGCTCAGTTTTAGTTCGCATGGTCGAACGTCAACATACGCTGATATTCCGAACTAACTACAAACAACAACAATATCTTCAAAGCATTTGAACTACAAAACTCATAAGTTATAGTTTACAAGCGGTCCCATATATCACGGGTAAGTGCATAAAGGTGAACTCGATAACGCAGAAATTCGTGAGCGCTGTTTATCGAATAAGTTTACTACTTGACGTTTTCAGTTCATATGCAGTATGGTGCAAGGGGCGGAAACGTGACGGGTGTTGTACAAAATACTACCACGTACGAAATTGGGCATTTGGAGTACTTCCCCGCTCAACCCAAGAATTTTCTACCCAATAGGTATTTGTTGCTATAAACTTTCTAGGTAGTTATTTCACGAAATGGACACTCTTGTGAACAATCTTTTTATAATAGACGGCAAAGAGTTGCCTGAGAGAAATTGCCTGGTTGCAAATGATACTAAGTACCTAAGGTTCTTTTATGCATTTTACTGATGATTAAAGGAGATGATGTATCTGATTTTAAGTAGGAACTAATAATAGTTCCTAGTACGCGAGACAATGCTTTTTATAGGTATAATATAAACCTATAAAAAGCATTGTCTCGCGTGTTAGAAACATACCCTATGGTATCCCATATACCTGTCTTAGGTGCACGAACCTGAGGCATACAGGGACCCAATTCTCGTGACGAAATATCGCCAAACTCAGATTTCAAACGTGTCAATCTCCAAATGGCGTTCTTGGAAACTGACATCTCATACAAGCCTTTTTTTTGACAACCAAATTCTTGCTTCGACCTCGTCTTATTTAAAAAAAATAACGAAGATTGGGCCACTAATGTTATATCTTTGTACAAGCACTTGCAGTATGCTTTTTAATTAAATATTTAATGTATTCTGCCAACCTGCACATTCGCTTTAAATTTTAAGCTGCCACATTACCAAGATGACTTTAATAGTTAGTTTTTAAGTGTCTTATTACTTGCACTATACAAAAGTTCGAACACGACAATCACGCAAACAAAAGTGCTTTAACTTTGAAAACTATGAAACACGTTGTGTCCTAGATTGCAACATGTTATATGGAATGGTACAGGACGTGCGAACACGCTGAGACGACACCTTGGACCCACTTTAAGTGCTGTTCATAAAAATGTAGATGAAGAAACGAGCTAAGCTCTGGCTTAGTGTTTTCCTGCTGTGGAGATGAGAAACCTGTTTTACGCAGTGTTTTGACGCCACCGCTATTTTGCCGTCTTTTTTTATGCTACTGCTGGAACACCACCTGAGATTAAGAAGCAAACATCATATAAAGCATTGCCTTGTAGGTCACGATAAATTGGTTGGTAAATAGGAATTGCAGCAAAATAATCGTATTACTATGAATCTATTTGACTGTCAGTCAAGTGGTATTTTATAAAACTTTATTGTAGGTAACTTTACACGTTTTCGGAGTAGTCGGAGGTGGCCTTATTACACTCGTCATAGTTAGCGACTGAAAATTATGTGGGCAATTTCGCATATCTATAAACTCCACTCAACTCCACTGCTGAACATAAGTTTCTACCATATAAATTGAGGGTTTGACATTGGCATGGTCACCACACTTGGTAGGATTTACGATAAGACCAACCCAAGGAAGATATCGGTGAGTGACCATGACTATGATGTATTTGTAGGTTCTGCCAGTTATATTTATTTATTTACTTGCGGGGATTTTACACTACATCATATTAACATTATATTTACCTCTTCTTCTCTTTTTTATGGGTTTCTTGCTCTCTCACTCTTCCTCTCCAGACGGTATAGCCCCATCGCACGATTGTTCAGCAGCGTTCATTACCTTCAAGGCCAATGAATGGTTAGGACTTGTACTAGCAGTGGAATCCTAAACTAGCTGATGTAAATACTAGTGTATCGGTTTCCATTAGCGGTCAGGCGCGACGGCTCCGTGACTCTTGACAAATGGGCGGGTTATAGTACATTTATCTACAATCTAACTGGATGGTGTTTTATTTGTTAGCTACATAAATTTGCACGTGGCTTTAATTTCGCAGTATCTACCCAGAAAACCTATCTATGCTATCTCAGATCACAAACTATGTATGCAATGCAATTTGATGCAATGCAAGCAACACTTGCACTTCATAAAAAAAATCTAGATTAAATTATAGAAGTTCTTTAACAAAGGCCTATACTCACCAATACAAAAGCTTCAATGTGACACTTATATATCTATATATACTAATATTATAAAGAGGAAAGATTTGTTTGTTTGTTTGCATTGAATTTGTTTGTTGGTATTAAACTACTGGATTGATATGAAAAATTATTTCATCGTTGGGAATTTACACTATCCCAAGTGACATAAGGCTATATTTTATTTTCAAAAAAATTAGGTATCCTTACTAAACCCGTGCGAAGCCGGGGCGGGCCACTAGTAGTTCATAATAATTTACAGTATTTTATATAGCACTTTACAAAAGATAGATTTCTCATTTGCATGATGTCTATTCTGAACTCAAACACATTAGCGTGGAAGCTCTCGCGGTACTTTGTCATCTCATTTCTTGTCAGTTCCACGCTCTCATGATTATGTAGCTCGACGTACCCACTTTAGACTTCCTATGTCTCGTACGAAATATGTCAGTTATTTTATCTCTCTATTTATTTCAACTGTGATAGAATATGAAAATGTTTATTAAGCAGTGATCACATTACTGTGTTTTAATACCTTTTAAGTTAAAACACCACACTTCTTGTAATTGCATGTGAAATTGCATACCTACTTGAGCAACCAACGTAAGTATAAAATAATACTTACGTTGGTTGCTCAGCCTTCTCGCTGTAGGTGGTGGGTTCGATCCCCACCAAGAACAATTATTTGTATAATAAGCACAGATATTTGTTCTCTATCTGCGTGTCGTCTGGGTGTTATACGTTCCAGCATTATTATTATTATTATTCTAGAAGAGAAAAAAAGAAATAGCTACGACTTTAATCCTTAAGTACGGTAGATATCCCCTCAGATGTCTTAGTACCATACCAATTAGTACTAGGTATGAACTTAGACCAAGTTTTTTATGCTATTCTATTAAATTTTTTGCCGTTAATACCTACTCGAGATTCTTTGAGGATATCTAAGGGGGTGATCAGAGGAACGTCCAAGTATTACATTTAGTACCTACATACTCACTTTTTGTAGTAGTTAGTACTCCATAAGTAACAGGTTGCAAGACAATAGTACAGAATCTCGAGTAGGTAGTTGGTACTAAAAGACCAGAGGGAATATCTACCGTGCTTGGGAATTTAAGTCGCGATGCAATTTTTTTAACATGCTCATGACTGCTGGTTTCCATGTATAAGAGGATCCTTAGGATTATATACGGGACATTAGCTTAGGCAACATGATAGATAAATAACTCTTTATCACAAGCAAAGTAATATATTTTTATAAGCAATGCAGTAATACAACAGGCTGCGATATTGCTAAAAGCGATCTCTACTAGGCAAAATGCTCACTTTCTGCACAGTTACCAAACATTGAAGTTCGCCAGTACAACACAATTGGATCTTATACAAAACAACTCCAAGAAGTTATATTTTATGTGGTTTGTTTACGAAACTTATAAAATATACCTCATCTTACTTTTGCAATTACATTGTAAACCTATTACTCAGATCATAAATTTGCACTCGAGTTTGCGCCAAACTTTACATAATATCCTGTGCATCTTCGCACTTCACACAACAATTAAACTTCGCCCGCCCCAAGTTATACCACGAACAATTATTACTGTACTATCTTGCACATAGGAAATTCAAGAAAGCTGAAATATACCAAGACACCATTACGCTTACGGCTTACTTCTTCATTTTGCACCTATTTCATACAAGGTAGATTCATAAAATGACTCGGTTCTTGGTGCATCAGTTTTAATTCTGCCTACTGCGGCCCTTTTTTATAACTCAATGCCCAACCTCAGTTTTTAGAGTCCATGCTCAACTTTCATCCGTGCCATGACATACGCGGTACCGCCTAAGGTCATCAATGAACTCGGAGTAGTGGTAGATAACGAAGTGAATGATTAATTATTTGACATAACACCGACTGTCCTATTTGACCAGTCACTGTCATTTTTGTGTGAAAGATTTCTACACAAAAATGAGGCACCTTAGACATTTTATTTTGTATGTTTGTTTGTTTGTTCGAGAATAACATTCAAACCATTGATCTGATCTGCATTCAATTTGGTAGAAATTTTTGAGAAATATGGTAAGCCTAAACATGAAAACGGAGAAATGGTTACTTAAACTAAGATTTTATCATGGCAGCAAAATATAATGGAGTGTTAATTAAAAAAGCTAGTTCATACATTTCAAAATTATTTTTATTTTGATTCAAAGTTAGGTTCTTGAGATACGATAAAAAAAGTAAAATTTGATAAACCACTGAAACGAATAAACGAAAAACAAGGAAGAGAAAAAACAGTCACCACTTGTTTATCTAACTCTTTGATGGAATAGCAGATGGCCCTAATGTTGAGTGGTAACCATAACGTATGACAAAATATTGCCATGCTGGTCACGCACGTGGGGTACATACCCTACCATACACTGCCTTGCGTCCATCAAACTCAGACATACAGGTGTCGTTTGGTCTCAATCCGGCTTAAGATGTAGTATAAGCTCTGAGCATCGTAAAGTTTACGCGACGGACAGAGTTACACTTGAGTGCTTTCGTGTATTTAAAGCGCTTGGAATAAAAATTACTTAGTCGTACAGCTTCCTCGCTTCTTTGTTAGTAGGTTCGTTTACTTCGGCAAATTGAATTGTTAAATATTGAGATTGATACCATGCCTTAAAATAAGCCTAAGTGGATTAATTACACCTGATATTATAAAGAAGAAATTTACTTATTTACTAAATTTATCACGAATTCTCTGAAACCACAGTCCTAGAGAGTGAAGACACAGAGTCAAAAAGAGAATTTGAGAGGGCTTGGTCGCATAGAACTGGCGCTTTGATTCACCGAAATTTAAGACATTTCAAGATGATCGCTGCGGATATTACTGAATAAATGCTTTTCGACTTTGACTTTGTCGAAAGTGAAGTAACAACGTTCCACTTATTCGTTATAACTATGATACAACTTAAGTTTCTATAGATGAGAGTAGGCCTACAATAAACGACTTCAAAAAAAAACTTCAATTTTAATCATACACTGTGTTTGCTTCCAAATATGACAGAAAAATAATCGACATTTACACCAGTGTAATGTAAATACTGACATTAATTAGAAACAACGCCATCTAGCCCCAAGCTAAGCAAAGCTTACACTAGGGAGGGTTTGTAAGTACATACTTGAATACAATATAACACCCAGACACAGAACAAACTATATTCATTACGAAAAACGTTTGTTCACGGTGGGAATCAAACTTACAACGTAGAAGGCAGAGCTACCAACTGAGCTGTAACGGGTATCAGCTGTAAATATGTCAACTGACAATATTAATTGTAATACAATTAACTGTTACTGACTAATAAAGTTAAAACTAATTTCATTTAGCTGTCAGTAATAGCAATTCTCATAATGATTCGTGATAAAATGTATACCTACACTATGACTATACGAACCAACAGCAGTTTGTTCTCGTATGTAATTAATCATCAATTTATTATTCGGGGGTGTCAAAGCGAGCGTGACATTAATAACGAGGGCGGCGTCTCTCGGCAACAATTAAAACGTACCCTGAGGACGTACAAAATGAAATTTTATCGCACATGTATTTCAGTATTTGTCGGATTTTATTTTTTAATGGGATCTCTTGGGGCTTTTATGTATCTATATCTATAATACAAAGATCATTTATACCTACCAATTATAAAAATTTTACTCTCATTACTTCTTAAAACGTACATATACGTTTTAAGAAGCAAGCCGATGATACAACCTGATGTTGAGTACAACCCATCATCGATATTAAACTATAACTGTTTGATCGCTGACTCAAAATTATTACTAAAAGGTAGGTAACCTAATAAAATTAGTACTTTATAGCATTCCATATTTTACATTCCAGGTTCTCCTAAAACAGGTAATTAGACAGTTTCGACCCTGGGGTCTACGCAATTTAATAAATATTAAATCTGCTCTTATTTGCTGAGGTTTCTAATGCTAGGTATATCTTAACTCAGACACTAACAAACACAGCCAAACCAATATAACAGTAAACAAATAATAGTTTTACCGCAGCAGTAAAAACTACCCTGGTACCCAGCAATAACGTTGAAAATCGCAAAATTAAAAGCATTCTCACAAAGACCCTTTACTACGCGTTAATTAGTACTAAACAAAAATTACACAACTAACGACCTTATTACCTCGAAATAAAGGTTTCCCGGGTAAATTGAATAAGGGAATAAAAAAGTAAATAAAACGAAGCGGTAAAACAGTTGTAAAAGTGTGGTTAAGGGAGGACCGGGCCTTTGTAGGGTTAATGAGGGTTGTCACTGTAGGGTTGGTTGGAGGTTAATGGCGGACACGGGGTGAATTTTTCAGAAATTGACGTCACTTGACTTGATGGAGCAGGATGGATGCCAGGAGAGGACATCCGCATTTACCTACGGGTTATGACGTATGCTCGGATTCACTGAATTAAATGACTGATGGACGTTTTTGTACCTTATTCCCCATATTTATATTTACATAGGATGTTTTCCCGTGGGAATAAAGCTCTGTTTCTCTAAAATTTTATCATAAATAAGATATAATTTTAGCATGACGTGGTAAGCTGGTATTAATGTAGGTACCTTTGGGAATGTTCCCATTGGTACACATTAATTCTTGTTGCAAAACCTTTCAAGGATAATCTCAAAAACACAGGCTTAGGCACAAAATCTATACTACGATAAAACTATACAGATTTCTGAAATAAATTATATAAATATTTTTGGAAATTTTTACACAACATCACCTAACCCCAAACTAAGCATAGCATACTATGGGAACCCGATAACTGATAGAATACTTTTTTTTTGTAAATACAGACACAGAACAAACATCTATGTTCATCACACAAATGTTTGTTCGGTGGGGATCGAACCTACCACCTACAGCATAGAAGGCAGTGAACTACTATGAACTGAACTGTGACTGCTGTCAGAGAAAAAAACCTTAGGCAAAAAGACGAAATCGACTTTAAAAAAACATGTTTGTTTGTACTATTGTTTGTACGCAAAAACGACTCAGTAAATGTTGATGCGATTTATATAATTAGTTAGCTTATATTATAGTCCAACTAAAAACTTAGTATGGGTTTCATTGAGGTGTTGAGAAATTTGTATGAAAAATTCAAAGAACAACGCTGACGTAATCGCTAGCGAGTCAAGTAATTAAATATAAAAATACTCGCTGTAGGGTAAATGTAAATCAAACTTTTTGAGACATTTGTCAATAACACTCAGCAGAAATCAATACAGAAATTAGTAAAAACTAGCCACATTTTACCAGATGTCAACCCTAAATATTTAAGGGTGGGATGGGGCGCTGCAAAAACCACGAGCGACGAAACACGCGCGTTCATTTGTCACACTCCACTTTTGAGTTTTTGCTGTTTCACATTGCACACGGTGAATGTTGACGATACCCTATTTAGGAGTAGGTACGTGGGGCAACAATGTAAATAACAATGTACCAACGCTTAGTATTAATTTTGCTGAAGTTTTGAAAAATCATCATAATAATTTTTACCCAGAAACCTAGTCAGTTTGAAATCCATCTATAAACCACATATTATATTTGCGATTTTTTATGGTTAATAGACCATTATATAAATAACTATAACAAAATAAATATATTATATTTATTTTTTCTTTTTTTTCGTTCTGTTTCTTTTTATTTCTTTCTATGCATGGTATATAACTGCAAAAAGGGTTGAGACAGTAATTTCTCCAAAACTGTTTACTGCACTTTGCACTGGAGAATCAAGCTCGTGTCTTGGAATAGAAATGGCATCAACATCAATGGCGAACAATCCAGCTCCACATAATCGATGGATATCTGATACAAAAGCAACGTCAGACATGTTGCGCTTGACACGATATACTCTTTCTATTGATGGACACTTTAGAAATTACAGATAAAAGACCAACAGATCATTTGACAGAATGAGATAGATTTTTGGAACTACCATGCTATCACAGGAAGATAGAAAGAGATATCTCTATTTTGCACGAGATAACGAGTAGACAAAGTTTTGTCTCGTTGCACATTTTAGCCGGGCTGGAATAAGTGTTCAAACGTAAGCTCCGACAACAAATTTCTACTACCTTGCTAGTTAAATTTAGTCACCCCGAACACCTTCCCCACATCGTTAATGCATTTACACGAGGGTCAAGACTTGATTGTATCAAGTACCTACGCTCAGGTTTCAAAGCTCCAATAGAGCTGCAGTCCAGGAGAACTTGCCTCGAGTGTTCAACACCAGTTTCGTGGCTTAGGTACACAAAGGCTAGATAAACTAAGTAATACTTCTTTAAATTATGTCATTGCTTAAAAGTTATTGTACTAAAGCAAATCACTTGTTAGTTTATATATTTGTAGCTATGTATTTTATGTACTAGTGGGCCGTCCTGGCTTTGCACGGGTTGTAGTAAAGATCCCAATTTTTTTTTGAAAATATAATATAGCCTATGTCATCCAGGGTTCATCAGTCCAGTAGTTTCAGAGCCTTTCAATGCAAACAAACAAACAATCAAATTTTTCCTCCTTATAATATTAGTATAGACTAGCAACCAACCGCGGCTTTACCCGTGTGGTTGAGGAGTTAAGGCTGTTTTGTTCATTTTTCGTGGGGTTTTCTATCTTTATTACTCGGTATCTGTAATGTTTTCGGCTCAAAAAGGATAAATGTTAATCCAAATTACACACTTTATTCATTTTTATTTATTCAACTCGGTCTGGGAGCGTGATTGAAACACAAACATCCAAACATCTGAAATCTTCATTCAAATATTGAAACTTTTGCATTTTTAATATAAGGACATCCTTACTAATACTAATACTAATACTATACTAATACTAATACTAATACTAATACTAATACTAATACTAATACTAAATAAATATAATAAATAATAAATATAAATATAATCTGTCTGTCTGTCTGTCTGTCTGTCTGTTACGCTTTCCCGCTTAAACCTCTCAACCGATTTTGATGAAATTTGGCACAGACAATCTTTAGACCCTGAGAAAGAACATAGGCTACCTTTTATTGCGAAAAAAAGGGATGAAGAGGTTGAAATAGGGGTTGAAAGTTTGTATGGGATTTCTTAATTTTAAAAGATAAAACCATGAAACTTTATATTTAAGCACCTGATAAGAAATAATTAAACATTTGTTCTAGCGTTTTTGAAATTTCGACCTGTGAGGGGATGAAATAGGGGTTGAAAGTTTGTATGAAGTTCGTCATTTTTGAAGATAAAAACATTACATTTTGTATTTAAAAATCATTCAAAAAAAGTTCTAGCATTTTGAAATTTTTACCAGTGTGGGGGTGAAATAGGGGTTGAAAGTTTGTATGGGCGTTCGTAATTTTTGAAGATAAAACCATGAAACTTGGTACGTAGGTCTCTTAGGATGTGCAGAGTTTTTCTACAAACGGAATTCCCGAAATTTGCACGGAACGGAACGGATTCGGAACGGGAATTACGAAGCCAAACTTTTTGTATACAAAATCTTAACCACTGAAACTAGGAACATCATATTTAGAAGTTTTGGGTGTATCAAGTTAAAAAAAATTTGGCTTTTGAAGTTAAAGTTCCTTTTAACGAATACTCTGCATCGCCGCCGCTGCCGTCGTCGGTCGTCGGTCGTCGTCGCGCACATTCGCCGAAGTGTGGCGGCAGGCAACGGCGCTGTCGTGTGGTGGGGGAGCGCACGAATCTAACTATGCCTACCCGAACGGGCAGACACGTGAGGGCAGACATCTTAGAGCTGTCAGGAGTGCCGTCTCATAAGCTGAGACTGAAAGTTGGGGTTACAGTTTTGTTAATGAGAAATCTCGAAGCGCCGAGACTATGCAACGGGACTCGATTGCAAATTACGCAGCTAGGACGCAATATTATTAGAGCAATTATAATGACAGGAATAGCTAAAGTTGAAGAAGTTTTGATTCCCCGCATACCCATGATCCCTACAGATTTACCTTTTCAGTTTAAAAGAATCCAGTTTCCCCTCAAACCAGCCTTCGCAATGACCATTAACAAAGCGCAAGGGCAAACACTTAAAGTAGCAGGTGTCCATTTGAAAAAAACTGTTTTTCGCATGGCCAACTGTACGTGGCCTGCTCGCAAGTGTCGAGTCCAAACAATCTCCACATTTTAACAAATAATAACAAAACAGCAAGCGTTGTGTACAAAAATGTTTTAAATTAGGTCATTTTAAAATATTTTTGTACGCAACGTGACGCTGGCCCCTGTAAGTGTCTCTTGGACAAAAGGGACCAATACATTTTCTTAGGTACTTTCTGCCACTCAATGGAATACATAGGTACCTTATACCTACTGTAAACAGATATTTTTTAATTTTTTTAAATATACCTACTCTCTTTTAACCAAATGCTATACCCAAATCTATACCGTTCTTTTAATATAATCCATAATATTCAAATTAAAAGTACGCAGACGAAGTCGCGGGTACCAGCTAGTTTAAAAATATATACATTTGTATATTTGTTTGTACACGCATCGAGCAAAAACTACTGAATTATTGTTGATGACATTTAGTATAGTAGCAGTTGGTATGGTTTTCATTGAACTGTCACCCCTAAAACGGATGTAAAAAAGAAATCAAGTTTGTATGAAAAACGTGAACGAAGTCGCGAGCGCGTCAGTTAGTGCCTTCAAATTTTATTAAACACAATTTATTGCGTTTTGTATTTGTGCTGAATCAGAAACATGTGTTAAAACATGCAAATCTCCACATTCACACTGTCGCCACACAACTTGTTAAAGCAAATTATGTTACCTACACATGTTGCAACAACATGTTTGACAAATCTTGCTGCATGTTGAAAGCAAATCATTCAATATTTCTTTTCGATAATTACCTATTTGGATAACACTAAAAACAACATTTACAACAAGTTACGAAACATGTTGTATCAGTGTGATCGCAGACCACAAATTTTGACATTTGTCGTGGAATTTACAGTTTCCTGCAGTGCGAACGAAATACCCAACAGAACAAGTTTGCGATTTGTTTTGTACACATGTTGGGAAACATTTACGTGTCTAATGTTTTTTGTGCATGTAGCTTTTATCAAGTTGGGTTATTTTTATACATTTCTATATCTAGTTTTCCTATTCTTTATCCGAAATAAGAAATAATAGCAGAAAGTTCAAACGTTTCAAATCACGCAACTGACTGACTCAAAGAACATATATCCCAGTTCTTTGAGACCCTTTGTTTATGCCCCTAATAACGTCAGCTGAATCGTGCTGTTGCCTAGCAACGCTGGAGGCTACACTCTCCTTGTAAAAGGTAAGGAACCCAGGAACTTTTAAGGAAGCAAACAGAACACCGCTTTGTCTTTCATTGTTAAGTTCATGGTACGAAACACAGAGTAAAATGTCCTAATAACCAGGCATATCACTTGTCACTTGTGTTATTTAATTTCTGTTTGTTTGTTAGTATTAAGTTTCTCGAGGTAGGTATCTTTACGTTCTGCCATAATGTATTTTACTTTCAATTCTGTAATCCATGTGTAATCCATATTGTGGATGGTTCTTTTTGAAAAAAATTAAATACAAAATAAAAATTACAAATTATAATTTGTAAAGAATTGCTGAAAGCGGTCACAAGGGCACTTCGAAATAATAAAAAACTCTGAACAAAAAAGGTTCAAAAGAGCCGTTAACATGTTGAGAGGAAGTTGGGAGCCTCTTAAATAATGCAGAGAACGATTTATGTCCGTGGTATTATGTTTAGCAAGTTAATTACATACAATTTCGGCTTACATTCACTGGCCTTTGTGAAAGGGGGATGCTGGAGATGTACGCAGGACATTTTCGTTGATAAATGTTTGTGATCAAAGGTTTCCTGGTAGTTAAGTTCATCCCCTTTTCGAGAATAATGTTATTATGCGCTTAACTGGCTCGTGACTATCTACTGACAACGCAGTTTCATCAGAACATAGTTCCTGGCATGAATGAAAACAAAAGATGCCCACTCAGCTTACCGTTTTTGACTAAAGGCATTCCCATAGGTTTTGAAGAAAAACACCATTTTTTATTCTGTATTGTTTTTTTTTATACAATTTGCTGATGGAACAAGCATATGGCCCACCTGATGTTAAGTGGTTACCATAGCTTATTACAAAGCATTGCCTTTTAGGTCACGTTAGTTAGAAACGTGCCCTACAATACACATGCTCTGCGTCCATCGACCTAAGGCATACAGGTGTTAAGCCTCAAGTGTCTGTAATTACCTGCAATTACCCACACCCTTCAAACCGGAACACGCTGCGTTGCTTGGCGGCAGAAATAAGCATGGTGGTAGTACTTCCCCGGATGTGCCCTTCACTAAGAGCTAATTGTACACAGTATTTGTCATTTGTATCGCAAGCGTATAACGAAATATTTGAGGTACATTGCGCGTCATTGATAACCCATCTGCCGATCATTGCCTAGTTGCCACGCAGTGTAACTCGGATATCGATATGATGCGTTAACCTTACAGATGTAAATCTGGTTGTTGACTCTCTGACATGTGTCTTTAGGATTTAACTTTACCAAACAGACTACCACTAATATAAACTTATCTATTTCATCAATATACCTACCACTTATAAGAATATTTGTCCTGACTGACTGATTGACATATAGATAACGAACAGTCAAAACCACTGGTGGTAGAGGCTTGAAATATCAACGAGATGCACGAAGTCGCGTGCATCTCGTTAGTATAATATACGAGTAAACAAAGTATCAACGCAAAATACCCAATTTTCAATTAATAATTTATTCGTATGTGCAAATATGTTTATTTAACTGTGTTATCGATAACCTTATGTAACCTATAGATTAAGGCTACACTAGTCGGTACGTTGTCCATACAAACGCTGTAAGTGTTTAATGTCTACTATTTATCAACGTGCGTCCGAAGTTAAGTTTGATACTGAATCATCTTGCCGTTATCTAGGTACGTTACCCTATATGCTACAATAAAATCGGATTACCTTGAAAGTTACAAGCGTTACAGGATTTAGTACTAAATCTTTCGACGCTTGTAACTTTCAAGGTAATCTGATTTAACTGTAGCATATACGGTAACGTACCTAGATAACGGCAAGATAATTCAGTATCAAACTTAACTTCGGACGTACGTTAATAAATAGTAGACATTAAACACTTACAGCGTTTGTATGGACAACGTACCGACTAGTGTAGCCTTAACCTGTTTTACTCAAACTATAAGTTCTATAGTATAGCTATACGAATAGGTAAGTCCAGTACTATCCATAAACTTAGACTTAGTTTAGAGTCAGGTTATCTTTACATTAAACTTGAGCTACCCAGTGAAAGCTTTGGCAGGACGATCTTGTAAGAGGAATCAGAAGGAGAGATCTGTATATAGGGTGAATAAGTCTTTGAATGAGATATTATATATCCAATAGTGGGATGATTGATTTCCGAATACTTGACTTGTGTTTTAAGTAAATCTGTCACATAATACTTGCAGCATTGTGCCCTAATAATACCTGCACCTCAAGTGATTTGTATGCTGCCACCAAAAACGCCATAGGTGTGGCCGAGTATTAAGGAACGCATCGTTTAAAATTGATTGGTCTATAACTTTATATCATCGACACAAAGAAGAAGAAGAAGTAAATCTGTAACGAGATAAGGTTTCTTGCTAACAAGCGATGTTTGTTCCAGCTGGTACAGGGAGTCAGCCGGGGGAGTTCTGCGAGAGATCCGCGAGGGAGAAGGCGGCGGTCGGTACAGCCGCGCCAGGGACTGCCTCGGCATCCGGCGGTCGGAGGTCGCAGACGCGGGCCGCTGGGCGTGCCGCGCTGCCAACGCGCACGGACACCTCACGCTGCGTCTGCACCTCGCCGTGAGGGCGCATCTCACCGCGCACGCCGCTCCTCACTCACAGGTACACACTCATACGACATATCTTCTTCCTTACAATACTTTTTTACGAAAATTTAGTACTACTTAGTAGTAGAGCTCTTAGTAAAGGGCTCGTCCGGAGAAGTACTAAGACCATGACTATTTCTGTTGCCAAGTAGCGCAGCGTGTTGTGGTGTAGTTACAGGCACAAGAGGTTAACACCTGTATGCCTCGGGTTGATAGACGCAGAGCAGTGTGTATTGTACACGTTGTAGGTAGGCACGTTCCTAACTAACGTGACTTACAAGGCAATGTTTTTTTTATAAGCGATGGTAACCACCTAGCATCAGGTGGACCATATGCTTGTTCTATCAGAAAATTGTATAAAAAAAACTTCTGGCTTGAACAAAACCAATCTATAATTACTATGGATACCTGTAGTTTGTAGTCGGACAAGAATTCTAACCTTACAATATCAGAAGTATACAATCAGTATACACAAACTACCAATTAAACAACGGTTCAGTTTCCTCTGTACACGAGTCCGACAAATGCTCTCTGCCAGCATAATGAATGCTCTTGAACAATCAAACGGAGCGCTTCGGTTTCCCATCTCAGCTGATCAATACGAAGCTTTCTACCTGGAATGACTAATGTTGCGGAGATTTTCTGCTAACTAAAATTTAAACTGGCTAATTCAACTGGCACAGGATGAATTTTATAAATATCCTCAAAGATTTTGAGTATTAAACCTAGGTAGATTTTAACCTATCTTAAAAAAAATGTCTATTGTTCATGGGAACGCGCCGGCCCGGTATCATTTCTCCTCAGATTTTTTATACCACCAATGACCCTTGAGATTGTGGAAAAGGGTCAAAAACACTTATAAGACAAAGCTATAACTTATAAAAAGAATATTGTCAAAATCTTAGAATGGAATAACATTTGCATAAACAACTTATGTCTTTTTTTTAAATCGTTAAAAATAAACATTCACATTTTCATGCCGGATAATGGAGGTTGTGGTGACATTTCAATATGGCGGCGCGGTGACGTCATAGAGTGACTTTAATGCATTTTGTGGCTTGCTGGCAATTTGTGATGTTTGATTGAATGAGATGAAAATACACTGGTACTGATGAACATAGCTATTTGAATAGAAGTATATTATGCAAGTGCAAGAGTCTTGTTCCAATCCATTGCTAAATATATGACTATCTTATGTTGAGGGGAGGGGAGAGGTTGGCATAGTTACCATGTGAATTGGTGGCCACAGTACTGGTGAGTTCCACATGCTGCTACTAATCCTTTTGTGGGTTCCTTTATCTTACAATATCCACGACAGCTGGTGCCTCTACGGACAATACCTACGGTACTGCTAAGACTACTTGTTGCCGCATTTAGGATATATCTCTGACTACTTCCCTTATTTCGCTCTTGAGTAGGTACCACAGAGATATATACTGTCTTTGGATTTTATTCGAAAGGTTATTTTGTTTATTTTTCCTAAACTCCACTCGTAGTGTTTGCAAGCCTTTGTAAATATTGTAGTTTCCCGCGCGTCGGGTTAAACTGGCTTGTGAGATTAGCCTTACTCCACATCTAATATTTATCCAGCTCTGTCGGCAAAATCAACTGTCAAGGGAGTTTTCTAGAACCTTCTGTTTTGTCAAGTCGTTTAATCGTGATGTGCGTAGGTTTCACTCGTTTTGGGTGATTGGGTTATAGCACCGGTGGTCTAGTGGGAGTGGTCTTGCCTTCTGATCTTAAGGTTGTGGGTTCGAATTCGGTCGGTCGTATACCAATGAATGTTTTTATCGAAATAAAGATATGTGCGCAATACCAGTATTGTCAAACAGTGAAGAAAAATATCGTGAGGGTTTCTAAGGAAAGAAAATATCGTGAGTAATTTAGCAGGGGCAATGGGCTTACAACTTGTCGCGTATGTAATACCAACTACTGCGAAATGGGTACTACAATGCATCGTAGGGCACGTTTTTAACGAACTTGATCTGCGAGGAAATGCTTTGTTATAAGTGATGGTAACCGATTATTATCAGGAGGCTTATCTGCTTGTTACATCAACAAGTCGATTTAAAAAAATGGCATTCAAATACCCAGAACACTTCTTACTCTCCTCTCTAGCGGTAATGTGTAGAGGAATCTTAACCAAGTATCCAGCCAATAGTCGACTTAAAAAACTTTACTTCTCTTTATATCCAGAGTTATGTCCCTATTTTTTCTTATTTCTTCAACGTTAATGTGTTGGCGTAGCACTAACTTTTGTTTCTTACGGACTTAAAAACACTCTTTGAATTTAACCCATCTCATAAACTTTTAGCTTAAAGACGCACTATAAATAACGGTGTATGTTGGGGTATTTATAGTGGCTTTATAGGGTAACTACAAGGATGGCTGCACATCGGCAAGTACTTATATGAAAGCAGGTTCTTTTTATTCCAGAATAAAAGCTGGCTACCGGTCTTTACATCGTTGTACTTTAGCTCTGTAAAATAATAGTTAACTGGAAAGTCGTGGTACACTCGTAGTATTTACGTAGCAACCGCGTAGCTCGTAGCCCGTATCATCTGCATAGCTCGTAGTCCTTATCATCTGCGTAGCTCGTAGCCCGTATCATCTGCGTAGCTCGTAGTCCTTATCATCTGCGTAGCTCGTAGCCCGTATCATCTGCATAGCTTGTAGTCCTTATCATCTGCGTAGCTCGTAGCCCGTATCATCTGCGTAGCTTGCGTGACAAACCCGTTGATCATAGTAACTGCGTAACTCGTAGCACCTACATAACTGCCCCATAGCTCGTAGTCCGTATCATCTGCGTAGCTTGCGTAACTAACGTGTTGTTCATAGTACCTGCGTAGCTCGTAGTACCTATATAACAGCCGCGTAGCTCGTAGTACCTATATAGCCGCGTAGCTAGTAGAACGTGGCTACATAGTATATTATGTAGTATAATAGTGTGTACAGGTACGTAAGTACGCGCTAGTACTTTTAGCGCTATCGCCAACCTGCCCGCTCCCTATACTTCAAGGCCGGAAGCCCTTTTGATTGTTTCAAGGGAGAACAATTTGTCCCGCAGCGAGGAATAGGCCGGTATTGTTGGACCCTTTTAGGGCAGAATTGCAAATCAGATTGTTTCGAATGTCCCACGGCCGTCTAACGAGATTTCCTGTTTGACTCCGACTTGTTTTTCTGTTTTATTGCGATAGAGATTTCAAAAGAAATTGGAGTTTTTGTGGCATTGTTAAAACGAGGTTTTTATACTTGGTCTGGTAGAATTTAGTGTAGTTTTTATTTTAAACAAATTTAAATAGACTAGTTCCATAAAATGAAGAGAAGTTACACTAAAATGTTTGACTGTCGTACAGATGTAATGGATCACATTCACAACGTACGTGAGTGATTACGTCGTTGACCTACATAGCGGGTTGTTTTCGTAATTTAATTTGCAAATTTTGGGAAAAATTACAAAAAACTACGCTCTACGTTATTTGCTCCGCACAAAATTGTACCGCATTACGGTGGAATGCAAATGTCCAACAATTATCTCTCACAATCGTAAATTCTGCGGAAAATAAAACGAATGTCGTTGTTTCGAGAACCGCAAACATTACAGCTCGGGAGTTAAGCAACATTATTGATACGTCATATTATGTACCTACACACAAAACACAGCGCGACACCGGAACGATTTGGCTGCAGGAGTGAGTGATACATTTCTGTGTCAAGTTCTTTAGAGGTAATTTATAAGAGTGATTGTTTTTAGAGTAATCATACTACTGCATTACCTAGGAAGCCTCGAAATAATATACTCAGAGGGGCTACTGTCAACTCGGTTCGATAGTTGCGTGGTTAGTAACACGTGCCGTAAGCCTCCAAATGTCATGTATTAGGTGGGTCACGGTACGGAGGTCTTTTAACCTCTGTAACTGTTTTAATGCGTTTAAAATACAAAAGCCGTTGCTGAAAGTTTGTGTTACAAAATTATTGTCTTCTAGTACAAAAAAATCTAAAATAATCATAGCTATCGAGCACAAAAGTAAGGTGTCGTTTTAACAGTTGCAGTCGTGCTATAAGAGTTCACGTTAGAGGGCTAGAATCCGTTTATAAAAGTATTTAAACCATCATGAAGGGATTAGTTGTAGTAGTGTATTGAACGTTGCATAAGGTGATCAGTTGGAAATAACGTCATGACGGGACAACTTCACCGTTGACTCTTAAACTACGTTGTGATCGGGTTACATCCGGTATTTTTGCTTGTTCGGAATTATTGATATTTTTGTTCAAGGGTGCGTTCCCTTTAATTAAATGTTCTATTGGAAATGTAAATATTATTTTATTTATTTGCCGCTGTAAAATAGAAGGAGAGAACCATTTATAGGATAAACAAAAAGGGGAGTAATCTCAACTTCAGGTCTTGCTTAGAACCTTTCCGCAAATGTCGCTAGAGAAATACTTTTTTAATTTTGGTCTTCTTACTGAAATGTATTTTCAATCTATCTATCTATACTATTTATAAAAATCTTTATCCTGACTGATTGACTGACTGACATATAGGCAACGTACTGCCTAAGCCAGCGATCATATTAGAGACTTGAAATGTTCAGGAGAAGTACTAAGAAAGGAATTTCCAAAATTCGACCCTGTCTTGTACAGGGGTCGAATTTCGGAAATTCCTTTGTACAGCATGGGTTGAAGTTCGTATGAAAATGAAAATAACTTCAGCGGACGAAGTCACGTGCGTGAAGAAACTTTATCGTCGTGTATTCAATATACTATCCTTAAAATATTTTGCCACTGTAACCGTTCTTCAATTTCCCTTATCAAATTTCACGAAACACGGAAGATGTAAATTGTATTCCATAATGAAATTACCCTGTTTTACAAGCAGAGCACTGAGACTGTCGAGTCCACAATTAGCAATCTGCACGCACTCCAAACCACATGCCTAATTAGCAGTGACACTCCTTTATCATTCTCTCTTACCCTTCCCGCATGGCGCTGGAGCAATTCACGCTGTAACATTGATTACATACATGCATACATACATAAAATCACGGAGCACAGTAGGCAGAGGCCAAGGATTTTCAAAGTTTACTATCTAAAACTTGGATTCTAATAATTGGATTATTAAATATAGTAACTCAGAGAGATCGGTTTGGAAAACTAAACAAAAAAATTTACTTATGGGACATCGTACACGCGAACAACAAGAGGTTCCCGATTAGCATAACACAAAACCGAACTCGCTTGATAAATTGTAGCCGTAGTTATGAGCAAGGACATGCTAGGAGCAAATAAGTGTCAGGAAGGAACGTGAGCTTGGAATGAAGTTAACCACAAACACGCAACCTGGACTTAGAATAAAAGCAATCAGGCAACAAAAATTATGCTTTTATTATTATTTCAACTACCTTTGCATTTTATCGAGGTTTCACATGATCAAAGCACCACAGCAAGTAATTCAACCACGTCAAACCGATCAAACTACTGTTGGTAGAAATTTCGCCACAGGAACTAGTAAGAGAACTCCATTATACTTGAAAAACATACTGGACTTGACATACAAAAATTTTTGAACCATGACTGTAATACGGTTATGATAGACGCACCCTGAGTTTCCTTGGTTGGTTATTATGATTTATAAGAGGGGTACCATCATAGGCCCAGCTAAGTGTCTATCTATAACTGGCTAAGCATGTGCCAAATGTAAGTTGACTCCAGGATGAGTTATCAGACGGTAAACAACTGCCCGAAAGCGTCCTAAATGGTGATTGAATTCAACAGGTGGTTAACAGTGGAGGAACAGCCATCATCAACTGCACCTGGGGCGGATGGCCAGCACCGCGCTTGGAGTGGCTCCACAACGGCATACCTCTCGGTGCTGGTGTCGCAGGTGGTAGACTCCGAGTCCAGAACAATGGGGAGCAGCTTGTGATTTCTTCCGTCCATCGTTCTGATAAAGGAGTCTACCAGTGCATGGTCAGGAATGAGAGGGACTCGGCGCAGGCTAGTGCGGATTTGCGGTTAGGAGGTTAGTGTTTGAGCTCCTACCCTGAACCAATTTCTTCTTAGGTGTATAGACAAGTTTTTGTGCTTGCATTCTTGGGCAGATTGGTTAATACATCCACAAATTAATAACTGTAAGCGGTGTTTTTAATGTAATTTTTGCTAAGATCAAATTGACAATTAGCTTTGGATAAGTCATCAATTTAGAATCAAATAAGACATTTTGAGCAGTTACTCAAAACACATTGTCTGGTTTTACAAGAAGTTCTTAGAGTTTATTAAAAACTTGTTGATAGTTTTATTACTGGCTAGATCGTAAAAGTAGCGAAGTTCCGAGTAATCAAGCAATAAATCGCTCGTAGTAAAAGTTAGTAAAACTTTAATACCTGAGCAAACACACGAAGAACCGCTTTGAGTGGTTCCTGGGATCGAAACTCCGATGTTTTCAAAACTACTTAAGTATCTATCTGGTTTAAAAGACTTTTTTTTCAGACACAGCACCCGAGCTTCAATATACTTTCATAGAGCAAGTTTTGAGGCCAGGACAAGTGGTGACTCTTAAGTGTTCAGCTGCAGGGTCACCACCGCCACATTTTACATGGATGCTAGATGGACAACCGCTCAACACCATGGCGAGAGGACACAGGTTATTATAATGTGACAAATTCTGCCGTTTCAAGTTAAATTGGTACCTTAAAAATTTATAAAAAAATATAGTCATAAAGATAGTCATCGCTTTCTAATAGCCACCTCTTTGTTTTCTCTGTCATAGGTATAGCGTCGAACAGTTTGCAACAAAAACCAATGACGTCGTGAGTTACCTGAACATATCTGCTGTCAGATCAGAAGACGGTGGGCTGTACACTTGCAAAGCAGCAAACTCACTTGGAGAGGTGTCACACACATCTAGACTAAATATTTACGGTTGGAACTTTATCCTTTAGATTACTATTAGCCCCAGTTTCACTTTTTTAGTTGTAACGTGAGCAGAATAAATCAATACTCGATTTATTTCAGGACCTCCATATGTCAGGTCGATAGGACCTATACGAGCAGTTGCAGGGCGGGAGCTTATTCTCTACTGCCCATATTCTGGCTATCCAATCACGTTAGTAAACTTTATCATTTAACTTTCTCATCTTAAAATAAGGATCATCATAAACAAAACGTTCTAGTTACTACCTTGTTTTTATTCCAGGTCTGTCAAGTGGGAAAGAGAGGGAAGCCCTGTAGATTGGGATAACAGTATTGATGGAGCACTGCGAGTAACGAGAGTAGAGCCGTCACAGGCAGGAGCTTATTCATGTGCTGTGATGGGACCTCATGGAGAAATAGCCAAGAGGGAGTTGCAGCTAGTCGTAAGCAGTAAGTCGGAAAATACTTTTTTGCCATTGTGTATAGATGGTAATCTGAGGTGATAGTTTTAATGAAATCTGTTTTTTATCAGATCCACCAGAGATAGAGCCATTTTCATTTTCCGCCAACTTGCAAGAAGGGAAACGAGCACAAGTCAGCTGCAGCGTGACTTCAGGAGACATGCCAGTACACTTTACCTGGTTGAAGGATAATGCACCCATACCTTCTACATTACAGGTTAGTTTTAAGTAAAAATTTATTTAAAAAATTTAAAATCATTAAATATTGAACACAATTGTATCAATAATAGTGATACCAACCTACAACAAAAAACAACAATTTTGAGACATTGTCTCAACATTGTAATTCATAAAAAAAAAACTAAAAGAGTTCTTGGTGGCCTACAAATTACAATGTACCGAAGCTCGATAATCTTCAACTGTATAAAACAAAGCTGATTTAATTTGATTTAGGACTTTACTTTTGGCAAGTATGGTTTGTCTTTTGACTATCTATTGTTGAAGCTCTGCCAAGGACCAATGAGTAAAAGTATTTTCAATAAAATTATTTCTTCAATCTTCTGAACGGTACTGGTTGTATAGGTGGAAGAGCGTGGTGCAGATTTTTTCAGCAACCTCGTATTCAAAGAGGTGTCAGCCCACCACAGCGGCCTATACACTTGCGTGGCCTCCAACTCGGCGGCCAAAGTAAACTACACCGCCGAGCTGGTGGTGAAAGGTAAAGTCATACCAGCTATACCACGCACCGCGCACAGAGCACAGCTTGCACCAAGCACTGATTGTCATTATTTTTTCGAGTTTGCTGATTCCTTGCACCGGGTCACCTGTCCACTTAGTTTGTAAAACCATAGAACAAATTGTCTCTTCAAATTATATTGATCTCTTTATTGCTTGAATTCTTACATCACTTATTTTATGTTCTGCGTTACGAAACGATCCAGTCTCATCTTGGTGCATCATAATTCTATCGGTGGCGAGCCTAAGCTCGAAAAATGTGTGGGGAGTGTTCTAAAACACTCCCCACACATTTTTTGACACATTTCTTTATCTCGCTGATCGGTCTTGCTCTGGTAAATATTACTGATAACGGATAAATCAGCTGCGTTGCTTTAAATATTCGTCCTTTCTTCTAGTTTTGCAATGTTTCAAGCAGTAAAGAAATATTTTAACTAAGTAGGCACATATTTATTTACGCACAATTGGATCATGTTGGATAATTTATGTATTTTTGTTTTGCTCAACGTTGGATTACAGATGGCTTAAAAAAAGGGTAATTTATATATCAAATTCTATTATAACAACATAGCGCACTTATTCGTCTGAGAAAATTGGTTTATCAACCACGTAAACTATAAAGCACCTGTCTATTTTGACTTTATTATAGCCAAGTATTACAATTAATATACCAACATCCAGGTAATGTATCATTCTAAGCATGATTAAGTATGCAAACATGAATGTTTGATGAGTCAGTCGGGTTGGCTGATGGCTCGGTCAGGCGAAAGGCAATGAACAAACACGTCGATATTGAAAGACGCAGTGAATGATAAATGATGTTCAATCAAAACTGTGAAGAGAAGATAATTTAGTCAGTAGGGATATCAAACCAGCGCTATCAATGATATAACTTGAAATAATGATTGAATTCAAATCGCCTTGCCTAATTCGAGAAATAGATAGGTATATTAATAAATTTAAATTTGGTAGAAGTGTTTTCAGCTTATAATTAATTATTTCATGGACGCTGACGGAACAGGTAAAAGAGCTGCACTTGTAGTGTAAATATTTTTTAAAAAACTTCTTAAAAATATATTATCTTTGTTTTTTTTATGATTAAGACTGCATTCGGCCCTGTTGATGCATTTAAATTTACAGCAAGTAATACATGTGAATACATTTTTTTGTTCATGCTGCAGTGTCTCCTAAGTGGATATTGGAACCTAAGGATGAGTCAGTTCTAGCTGGAGAAGCATTAGCTTTACACTGCCAGACCACTGGCTCGCCGACGCCGCAGGTCACCTGGATGAAACAGAGAGGTAAGAAATGAAAAGCATTGATTTTTTACAAATATGCTGGTCGTTCTATCGCAATCAGTGCTGGAAAAGACTTTTAAGTGTCATAATTATCTTTAGTAGTATTAGGAGTTCTTTGTGAGAGGGGTTGTCCGTGGAAGATAATAATAATAAAAATATCAATATTTACACACATTCACGTGATGCCTTCTAGCCCCAAAATAAGCAAAGCTTGTACTATGTGTACTAATCAGATAGCTGATAGAATACTTATATAATTTTTATTTGTAAATACTTAGAATACATTATAACACCCCGGTAGACTACAAACATCTATGTTGTATGGCAGGAAGATGATGTATCTGGGTAGGTATAACTTTTTGAACCGAAGTTATTGCTTATTTATGTCTTTTAATTCCATGAAAGATATTACAGCCTTTACTTACTTGGATTTAAGGGTAAGCTTCAAACTTTATTTTTCTAACAGGAAGTTCTACAACAGACTACGTTCCCCTCGTGAACCTAGGCGGCCGGTTCCAGTTCTTCTCCAACGGGACGCTGTGGATAGAGTCATCTTTGCCGTATGACGAGGGATACTACATGTGCAAGTCAGAAAATGGGGTTGGGGCTGCTCTACAAAAAACAATTTTAGTATCTATAAATGGTAAGAATCGAATTTATGAGTCACCTATTTTTTTAAAAAGTTGCCTAATTCATGTGATCTCTTCTCATTTAGATATGTTAATCGAACGATAGAAGCAATTGTGGTTAATCTAACTTGGTTACTCCTAACAAATTAGTATTGTTAGTGAGTGATATTCATTCAGTACGTTTCTACTTCGGAAGATATGTTATACCGGTACAGAGACTTTGGAGTGACATTTTTACCGCCATAGTTGGCTTTTGCAGTGTAACTGTGAAAATGTAGATTCTAAACTAATGTTTGATTCAGAACCAGCCCGTTTTGAGACGACCTCGCATAACATGACAGCGCGACGGGACGCGCCGGCCACATTGTCGTGCGAGGTGCGAGGTGACTCGCCTATCCAGGTCAACTGGGCACACAACATGAATCATCTAGATCTTAATACCTATAGGTGAGATTTTGGTAAGCACCGAACAACGTAACTCTTCTCCCAAAACCTATTTGCTTATTGAAATTATTCGTTCCAGGTTAAGTGTATCCGAACAAAAGACTGATAGTGGTTTAAGATCCCAGTTGTACATCAGCCGCGCTGATCGCCAGGACTCGGGCGTGTACAAGTGCCAAGCAGTCAATGCTTTTGGTCACAGCGACCATTACATATACCTTTCCGTCCAAGGTAAGGATAACAGTTTCAGATAACTAGGGTCATGTCTAGTATTGAAGGTTTATAACTAGCTTTGTGTTTCAGAAAAGCCAGACACACCACATTCCCTCACTGTAACAGAAATACTTTCCCGTGCCGTCCGTTTATCCTGGAGTCAGGGGTTTGATGGCAACAGTCCACTCATGGGATACACACTCCAGCATTGCACGTTATCAGCTCAGGGTGCACTGCGTGCTGATCAGTGGGACCAAGCACAAACTGTCAATGTGTCTGTGCTTGGACCAGCTCATTCGCATGTCACGTGAGTACAAAAATCTTAATGCATCCTTTTCCTCTTAGGGCTTCACTATCACTCAGATTTACCAAATAATGTGTTTTATTATTTTTTTAGTTTGACGAAAAAAGGTGACATTCACTACGAAGCTCTATTGGGAGGCTTAAAGCCACACATGGCGTATATGATTCGAATAGCTGCTTTCAACCAAATTGATAGAAGTGCTTTCACTGAGCCTGTTGTGGTCAAGACACAGGAAGAAGGTATAATTGAAGACATAATTATTTATACAGAAACAAATCTTATTTCGGTTAGTTGGAACGATAACTTACATCTTGTTATTCAACTTACTTTTGACTTCCTCAGCTCCGTCCGAAGCCCCGAGTAGCGTGCACGTGAACACCGGTGGCGCCGGTGAACTGCACGTTGCGTGGAAGCCTCCACCGCGGGACTCGTGGCACGGCGAGCTGCTTGGCTACTCCGTGTCATGCACAGAGCTGGGGAGAGCCGAGCCGCTAGCGAGAAACGCTACCAGGTAAGCCACTTTACACTTCACGTGTCAAATAAATCAATGGGATAGGATGATGCCGCCTTACACAACTATTATCTTTAACAGGACGCTAACGGTAAACGGCTGGTCAGCGACAGAACTCAGCCTATCAGCACTAAGAAAGTTCACCAGATACGAAGTAAGAGTAAGAGCATTCAACGCCGTAGCTGCTGGACCAGCGTCAGCTCCGGTTTCTGCCACAACACTCGAAGGAGGTAAAAGCATTAACTACTGCAGATCAAAATTAGATAACTTTTTGACACACTTTTAACAAAAGTTCCAGTAATAAGTAATCATAAAAACAAGTAACTAGCCTAACCTAACCTAACGGAGAAACCAAATTTCACATTAATAATGTCTTGCTATTGATTACAATGCTGTTCCAGTGCCTGAATCTTATCCCATGAGGGTGTCCTGTTCTCCGCTGTCATCATCTGGTATCAAAGTCTCGTGGAACCCTCCTCCAATTGGCCAGCACGGAGGGCTTATACAAGGATACAAAGTCATTTACTTGCCCATCAGTTCGGATCACGGTAAAATGTTTTATACCCGTACATCTCAATCTATATAGATAACATAAATGGTTTTTATAGAGCAACAACATTGTATTTGTAACGTAAACGAATTTTGTATGTTATTGTATTGTTATTGCATGCTGTGTATAGTTGAGTATGGTAGAACATAAGTTTATTCATCTTGCCATCTGTCTTCCCACCCATATTCGCAATAAATATATTAGGATTATGATTATTTTGATTATGTTTTTCAGCGGATGTGGGTGAAATCAAGCGAGTCGTGAGCACCGACACTTATTTGCACACTCTTCGCAAGTACACCAACTATTCCGTCCAAGTGTTGGCGTTCACTAACGCGGGTGACGGCAAACGCAGTCCGCCGGTATATTGCATGACTGAAGAAGATGGTAAGATTTTTGCTACTGCATAAATAATTTTAATAACTCGTAAATTTTCACAGATGTTCCGATGACTAAAATGTTCACGGGTTTTATGCATAGTTTTTATTTTTTTACAGTACCCTCAGCCCCAGAGAAGATAAAAGCACTACCTTTCTCCAGTGACTCCGTGCTGGTCAGCTGGCTTGCACCTGTACATCCGAATGGAGTCATTTCACATTACACGGTGTACTACAGAGAAGCGGGCAGGTTAGCTCATTGCCAGAATCTACAGAACGCTATAACAAAAAAACTTGACCTTGATAAAATGTATGAATAATGCCGTTTCAGATTAGGCAAGCATTTAAGCTTCTCGGTCACAGCGGATAAGATGACAGACTTAGAGCTCATGTTCCAAGTACGGAATCTGATGGAAAATCAGCTTTACGAGTTCTGGGTGTCTGCTACCACGGGGTCGGGGGAAGGCGAATCCACGCTGGTGGTAGGGCAGGGGCCTACTGCGAGAAGTAAGGGCCTTCTACTATGTGCTTTGATTGAGAAAAAGAAAGTGTATTTTCAGTTTAGTGCTTGTGTATTTGCAGTACCAGCGCGTATTGCTTCGTTCGGCGGGCGGGTGGTAGCGGGCAGAGGCCGGCCCGCGCTGCTGGCCTGCACGTGCGTCGGCGCGCCCACTCCGCGCTCCCGGTGGACGCACGCGAGGGCTCCCGTCACACACCACCAGTTCTATCAGGTCACGCATCGCGGACACCTGCACATCAGAGGTACCAATCTAGTGTATTTTATCAATAACCTAAAATATGAAGTATAACTCAACCAATATAAAGATCTGTTAAAATTTAACGACATATTTTGACTCTGCATATACCTACCCCAATACTGCAGACAGTATTGTTTTATTGTTGTTGACAGTTTAAAATGTTTCAGTATGATCTTTGCGGATATTACCGAATTACTGCTTTTTGACTTTGGCTAAACAAATTTAATATAGGTAATTTCATTTAGTAAATACATAATTTCAAATACAATTCAATACAATCGTTCATGAATAATTGAAATGAAATGCCACAACTGTTGGTAAAACGAATAAATAAATAAAACAAAACCAAAATGGAAAACCAGTGTTTAGGCAAATCTAACATCCATTTGCTCTACTAATTACTATTTAAGTGAAATACTTTAATGAATATAATTAGTAATAAAATGAATCCTTGTTTACAGAGGTAAACGAGCAGTCGTCAGGCAACTTCACATGTACAGCGAGCAACACTATCGGTGAGGACTCGATCGTGTACATGGTGGTAGCCATCTTGCCACCGGTCGCACCCCAGCTGTCTCTACAATACACTACCACGTCCAGCATCAAGCTGCACTGGCAGATGCCTGGAGATTCCACGGAGCCTATTCTAGGTGGGTACTCAAAATAAGACGGCATTGCAGAAAATGTAAAGACAATTTTCCTCCAGAGCTTTTTTGGTATTTTTCACTCAGTTGCTGTAATATTGAGTAATATTGTAAATATCTATGTATGTAATATATATTGTATTAAGTATATCAGTCATCTAGTACCCTTAACACAAGCTCTGCTTAGCTTGGGGCTAGATGATGCTGTGTGGATTGTCCAGCATTATTATTATTATTGGGATAAAAAGTAGTATCCAGTTACAGCGTGATTGAGCCACAATCATGGAACAGTTTAAGTTTTACTTATATAATCATCATCAATCATCAGCTACATCCTGTAGAATTCCACAGCTGGACATAGGCCATACGTTTCCAGGCAGAACGATTTTGAGCCTCTTTCATCCGACTTCCCGCGGTTCTAACAATCTCATCGGACCATTACTGGGTAAGAGGACGTCTATAGGGTGGTTATTGATTCTACAAGCTGTATAGCCTGCCCATTGTCAGTTCATATTGCTGATTATGAGAGCTATTTATAATATTAGGAGGATATACAATCAATTATTTAGACGACCGATGTGGCGCGACGGGCGAATGTCCGCTTGCGACGCAAAAGGTTGCGGGTTCGATTCCCGCCTTGGAATAACTGTTTGTACGATCTGCAAATATTTATTCCGGGTGTTCTGGGTGTTTTCTATGTATAATAAAAAATATCTATAGGTATATGTAATGTATTGTATTAAGTATATCAGTCATCTAGTACCCATAACACAAGCTCTGCTTAGCTTGGGGCTAGATGATGCTGTGTGAATTGTCCAGCATTATTATTATTATTATTATTATTTGTTATAGGGTATATTCTTAATCATAAACAAGCGGCAGACACAGAATGGTTAACGGCGGAGCTATCTCCTGAACAGACTTCTTACACGATGGACATGCTCAAATGCGGTACTACGTATAACGCGAAGGTTCAGGCGCGGAACAAGATCTCCATAGGACCTCCAAGCGATGTACTGACAGTTACCACAAGAGGAGGGCGTACGTATCAAACTTCATTCTAAATTCATTTTCAAGTTTAATCCCTAAGCACGGTAGATATCCTTTAAGGTACTAAGAGACCTAAAAGATAGTAGTAGACTCGAGATTGAGGTAAATAAATAAATATTGGTTGGTAAAAAAATGCACGACTGGATTCGATCGAACCCACGATCTTATGATCAGCGGAAGGATCACTACCACTAGACCACCGGTGTTCAGCCAGTATTTATATTTTGTAGTGAAAACTATAAAATATAGTACTAAGAATGCTAGGTAGCGGTTACAAGATCAAGCAAGATCCAGATTCTTACAATACTAATGACGGCATTTAGTTTGGAAGCGCAGAATTAGGTAATTATCAAAATGTTTGTAATCTTCAGGTCCAAAGCCACCGAAGGCAGAAGACCACGTTTACATGAACTCGACGGCTATAAAGATAAACTTCTACGCGTGGCGGGACGGTGGCTGCCCTATCCTTGGCTTCAGAGTGTCGTATAGAAGAGCCGGTTCTGAACATTGGATCAAGGTATTATCATTGCTCAAGCCCTAAATAAATACTTCGAACCAGTACTGCAGTGGTCATCTGTTTGTGACTCCAGGTGGGAGATGGTCTCAGTGCAGCTAGCCACGTGGTGGGCGCATTGGCTCCAGCCACATGGTACGAGGTCGCTGTTCAAGCTGATAGCGACGCGGGCCCTGAGAGGGTTACGCTGCACGCTGATACACACACGCTTGCCGGAGGTATAAATCTCTTTGAGACATCAATTATTATCAGTTATTGCACGAGGGCAGAGTCCAAAAACAAACTGTTTTGCGGCTACCCGAGATTAAGAACCGATTTTCTTAAATTTTGATTTTGATATAGGTAATCATCAACGTGCAACTGCAGATAATGTTATAAAATAATTTTGTGAAACTCGTATTTCAGGCCGTATTCCGCCGATGAAGCCATCGTCGCCTCTATCAGGTGGCAACCGACCAGCGTCTCTGCGGACAGTGCTGGTGTCATGTATCGCTAGCGCGCTGGTTATCTTCGTCACCTTGGCGGCCATCATATGTCTCATTCATGGCAAGAAAAAGTAAGAACACGTTTGTCATTTGTTTTTTCCCTGTTACTGAATATGAAGAACGTCCTGTGTCACTTTTACCAAATTTCTTTTTGAGAACGTCAGATAATGGTTTCTTCATTATCGTTTTCAGGTTCTTTTGCTTCTCGAGCGGAAATTACTTACGAGACGATCGAAAACTCAGCGAGAGCAATGAGGCAGAAAGAGAGAAGCTAAGAGAAGGACAGAAGTTGTATTCTTCTTCATCTATCAACGGGAACGAGAAATCTAATGATGATTCTTCTGGTAAGACACATATAAGTAATTGGGTCATTTTATAAGATCGCTTAGGTATATTTTTTTTATGAGACTTACTGATGCAACAAGCAGATGGACAACCTGTGGTTACCATTACTTATAACAAAGTATTGACTCATAGGTCACGCTCGTTATGAACGTGCCCTACGATGCACTACTCTGTGTTCATCAAACTGGTGTTAATTAAGCCTCATGTGCCTGTAATCACAAAATACCTACTTACGAAATTTCCTCGTGTGCCTAAATAATCCGTCTTAAAGGGTTCGCTTTGGTCACCAGGCTTGGCAGGTGGATTGGCGCTCGCAATGTAGGCGTTTAGAGCTCAAGAGATATTATTTTTAATCTATTGGTGCGCGCTTAGTCGCTTCTTATGAAATCTATGGGAGACAATGCAGGTAGAGGGTCCCATTCTAATTCTAGGGGTTTTTTTCTTCTACTATCGTATACCTATACCTACCTATAGCTATATTCGTGTTCCAGCTGAGCTGTACGAGATCAGTCCATACGCGACATTCGGCGTGTCGGCGGCGCACTCGCTGCAGTTCCGCACGCAGCCGCGCCGCGAGGACGACGCCGCGCCGCCGCATCGCCGCCGCCATCGAGCCTGCGATCATTATAGATACGGTAACATTTCTACCTAGCCACTAGGTAGGTACCTATACCTGCTTACCAGTGAGTAGGTAGGTACATAAAGTGATATTACGTAAGTAGGTAAATGAGATTGCTAACACCTAGGTAGGTACCTACTAGGGTAGCAAGACCCCTCCTGCGATTTGAATAAATAGTGTTCAATTATCTTTAGAGGAACTGGTGGGGGTAGTACTGAAATGTCGGACTAAATGTCTGAGACAGACGACGCGGGTCGTATCTAGAATACCTAGGTAATTCTGCCTGAAGGCTAATGAATGACCAAGAGAAAGTCGTTTGGGTGACAGATGAATCCAGCCTGTCTAAATGCTCGACAGTGGAGGCGCGACACCGCATGCGCGCGGCGTGCGCCGGAGCAGCCGCAGCGCCGCCCGCGTGGCAGCGCGACCACTCCGACTCCGACGACAACAGCGACAGTGCTGCCAATACTACTACTAAAGGTAGGTACTTACCATTTTAATATAATATTATTTACAAAGAATGTGCAAAGTAGGCAATTATGCGAAAACTAATGCACGGGGACCAGTCTATAAAAAAGTACTCTGTGGCAGGGACCATTCCGCCCCCATTGGCCCAAAGCCCATTCCCGCAAATAATTTATCTGTCTGGCTTTCGGCCGTCATGATGACGTTGACATTCGATTTATTTGTTTTATGTCTGTGGGTAGTATTTGTGATATTGGTTTAGTGATGTGCACCTACATAAAAAATATCGACTAGGTACTTGACTATTTATCGACTATTTATTAATTGTAATTATTATTATTGACGACATCTACATTTAACTACTGAGAAAGTATATTTTACTTAAGTAGGTACCGTACCTACCTTCTTACCTATCCTTTAGGGCTCCGTACCTAAAGGGTAAAACGGGACCCTATTACTAAGACTTTGCTGTCTGTCTGTCCGTCTGTTACCAGGCTGTATGTCATGAACCGTGGTAGTTCAGAAATTTTCACAGATGTATTTCTGTTGCCGCTATAACATGGTTTTTTGTGCCGTTTTTACCATAGATAATGGTACGGAACCTTTCGTGTGTGAGTTCGACTTGCACTTGGCCGGTTTTTTATTTTAAGTTACATAATTATGGTGGTGGAACAAATTATTTTCTATCCTATTTTATTCTAGGTACAATGATAATTCTACCTTGTTGAATTTCGCGACTTAGTTATTGCCTTACAACATTATAACAACTTAAAATAGTAGGTAGTAATTAGTTAACATTGTATCTATCTAATAAATGTTGTATTTGAAGGATCAGGTACGTCTCCCGGCGGGAGTGCGTACGGCAGCGGGCGAAGGAGCGCGCGCACCACCAGCAGGTAGAACTCAGGTACCTCCCCCGCTCACTCCTCTCACGCCCGCCAGTCAAACATTCACTAAATCCACGCACAACTCACTGATAAATAATCTTGGCAAAACAGTCGCTTAGTATGATGCTACTTAATAAAAATTAGTGATATTGCACTTTGTCTAGTTGAAACTTTTAATAACATTGTCTTTAAAAGTACAGTCAGCAACGGAAGTTTATGAGCACTTGATGATTAAGTTACCTAAAATTTCGATTAATTATAATAATAATAATAATAATGCTGGACATTCCACACATGAAACACAATCTCATATGTAGTTAAAACTTTGGTGAATATTGATGATTTACGTTAGTTCATATCCATTTTCAAGGCACCCAACGTGGAGTGGTTATAAAAGTGTTTTAGAAAATTCAAGCTACTTTTTAACTTTTATTGCTGACTGCACGATGTTGATTAAAAAAATACATAAGCAGCTTAGCTGTTATGATAACATTGCATAAGCTACATAAGTTATTTAATTTAAAGCTATGATGAGCCTAGAAAAAATTTGGCATAGACTAAAGAGTCATAAGAAATTTTCAGATGACTCGTCATGATCAATAGAGCCAAATGAATACCAATGGGTTTTCAAAAACGTCAAAACTTATTATGGTACCTAAATTATTCAAGCTTTTCATACAAAAAAATAATAATTACTATCTACGCTTTGTTATAATTTACGACACGCTTCATCTGCTTTTTAAACTACCTCAAATAGTAGGTAATAATATTGCAATAAGATGATGAATGGCAACAATAAGCTTTGAAAAATACCAGCTTCAACTCAATAATTATTCAAAATTTTCTTCGATTCCAAGCATTTGAGTGTAAAATATCTTTGTTACACAGCGGAGGCCCAAATGGAAGCGATGGGCCCTCGGGAAGCTTCGCTCCTGTCCCCGCTGATATATCTTCGCTAATTGACAAGTATGACTCTAAAGTTTTTATATAATAACTTTTTAGGACAACAGCATAAAGTTACTACCTACCTAGCCATAATGTTCTATAGGCTATGTACGTAAGGTACCTACATCGCAGGATGTGTTTTAAGGGCATGGTGGTAACAATGGTTAATCTTAGAGAAGCATCATAAATTCTCAACCTAATCCACGCATAACTATACATTATTTTCAGGTATGTAATGTATACTCGTGTGTACCTTGCTAAGTTTATTTAACAGTTTGTGTTTTCTTACAGGTACCAACAAAGAAAAGAGCAGGAACGACGGGAATGCACCATACACGTGTAGCATAAACTTTAAACTGTCAGGTGTGGCTAGTGAAAGTGGACTTTGAAAAGTATTTTCATGTAGATAAGTGTATATTTTGTGGGTAACAAAATGTGCTTGATATCTTGTTCACGAAGCTTAGTTATGGTTCTCTATAAATAACTGTCATAGACTGTAAGAAGGTATGTAGGCAAGTGTTCTAGAAAAACAAAAACACAAATGTCTAATGGTAAAAAGGGGGTCTTTGTTGAATGGCTTAATTTTGAAATTATTGTGATTGCGTCACAAAATAAAATTATTGTGACTTATCTGTTTAGTATTAGATATAACTGACCTATCTATCTATTGTTATATTCACAAAAACAGTTGTGAATTTATTAATAATAATGATGTACCTGTGGCCGATTGTAATGCAGATATTAGGTACAAGTAAAGGTACCTAGGTACTTACTTTCTGTAGAAATAAAATTCATAAATTATTTTATCATTGGTCTCAACAACCCTGCAAGAGTTTGTATAAGCAAACTCATATTTTGTACCTAAAATTGTTAGTAAAAGTAATACTTAGGTACTTATTTTCAGAGCAGAGTTAGAGCAGGTTCCTTGCAGTAGCAAGTAACTTCCTACTTAAATAAGTAGGTATTCTAATGTGATACACCTAGGCTTATTGTTTTTTATGTGTTTTTATTTATTGTACCTTTGACAGCCATCACACCTAGGATGTGATGAAGTCTAGTACAAAATAATGTACCTACTTTTAACTCTTGTTTAAATTATTAATTTTAGAAAACGCCTGCAGAAATTGTATTTCTAACAGTTTTTGGCTTCGAGATTATTGTACTTGTCTTATGCGAATTTCAAAAACATAAAACGTCCTAGGCACTAATTGTCTTGTAGTTAACGTTGTAAATAAATGTTTTGTTAAAATTATGAAAATGATTATTGTATAAGTAAGTGTTTTAATTGATAAGCTAGCATAAGCCATGGCTGTTCCAAACTGCAAAAGATACATATCATAATAATAGACTGCCAATATTTAAAATGTAAGTATTTAATTCATAATAATAATATTTCTTTTATTATTGTTGAATAATAATAGATTAGCTGATAATTTATACACTATTGTATAAAAGTCTTTCTATTTACATGTTGTGTAATACTAAAATATTATCAATATAGCATGAAAGGAACAAAATAAAGAATGTGTGTTGTGATTCTGGCTTTGATTTGGAAAACAGGGATTTTACTATAAATACTTTATCACTTGATTCAGTATTTCTGTCCACGATAATACATTTAGCACCTCATTTTTTTAATAATATACCTACCTATTTTACTTATGTATTAGTGCGCGAAAGGAGCCTCTTTGAGGCGCACTTAAAATTCTTCCACCACAATGGTTTGAAAAAATTAGTGACACGAAAAGACCTAGGTATTTTACAGGCGCATGACATTTAACACCTGTATGCCTCAGGTTGGTGGACACAGGGTAGTGTGTCGTAGAGCACGTACCTAACGTGCGTGACCTACAAGGTAATGCTTTGTTATAGGTGATGGTTAGCACTTAACATCAGGTGGGTCATATGCTCGTTCCACCAGCATTAGCATAAAAAAATTATCATTGAACTAGGTAGGTCAATTACCTAATAAAAGAGCTAAGGTTAGGTATATACATATTTTTTAAACTGATCATTTTCAAACATCGCCTGCAATAGGTATTTTACATAGGTATACTACGGCTCGCCTGAGTAGACCAAAAGTACCTACCTACTCGGTGAAACACTCATCATTATGTAGTAGGTAGATGGGTACCGCCGTTCATCGACTAAAGTTCTATTTAGAGCTTTTTATTACAACACTATCAGGTAGGTAAGTAGGTATCCCATGACAATTTTTATCTACCTACTTACTCATCATTTTACAAAACTTTACCAATGGATACGATTGTTTACTCTTGACGGTTGGTTAGATCTATTAGTAGCTACTGTAACAGGAACGACACAGGCGTATTATTTTCATGAAATATTTTAGTAAAAATATTGAACTAGGTATACCTACCTACCTACTAGCTTCGAGCGAACTCAAATTCTGTTTGGCAATAAAATATTTGTCCTAGGTAGGTACCTACTTTCGGAATTTGGAACGACCGACTGACTGTCGTTTTATCTAGTTCTTTTATGCTTAATTTTTACCAAAATTTTAGTGCGGATTGGGATTCTGATGATAATAGCTAAGTTAGGTTTTGCTATAACATATAGCCTACCTACGCTACGCACAGTAGGAGTGAGGTCGCCTATTTTACTCTCACTTGAATTAGGTATACCTAAACGAAACATTGGCTTTCGTTCGACTAACCATCAGAGTTTGGCCTTGCATATTTTTTTGCGTAGATTTATGGATTTAGCAACACGCGATTTTTTTTTTCGTGGCATCTGTTCGTCTAATGTTGGTTAAAATAACACCGAATTTTATTTAAGTACTGATGTGTAACATCTGAGTGTCCGTTAATCTGACAGGAACGTAGCTCCGATCCTGTTTTTGACTATCCCATCATTTAGTCAATGTCTCGATAGTTCATATTTTCATAATTCTGGAATTTGTCACCTCGTATTTTCGGATATTTTCATATAAATACGTTTCCTGCTAGCTTGACGTCAAGCTAGCAGGAAACGTTCTCAATCACAGCGATCACTGCACCTTTTGCACTGCTTCCTATGTCAGCATTTAGTCATGCATTTGTCAATCTTATATACCAAGTTTCATCAAATTTGGTTCAGTAGCAACGGAGATATTACGATGTGTTTATTTGAAAATTTAACGGACGCCATGTGCCATTTTGAGGTTATTTTCGGCCAAAGTAATTTCACTTGAATCGAGTCACCTGCAGCTTATTTCCAAGAAATAGTTATACCGACGGATTCTTTAGAATTTTATCTTTCAGATAGCAGTCCAACATCGTGGCTTTCTAGTGTTTTTATCCTAATAAAACCATATATACAGTTTACATGCCAATATGTCCAAAGTGCAGTGCAAAGTGATACTAGGATAGGGATAATAAACTTCATAGAAAAAATCATACGACAGAAATGTATAAGTCAGACACAGTATTTCCAGCTTTTAAAACAAGATTAAAGTATTCATCATCATCATCTTAGATAAGTTCACAGCTTATTACCATGATTAAGATATGCCGATGCATTCTGCAGTATTTTTCAGCTTTACTTCACCAGTTATCGAAGAGATATTATGTGGTGACACGGGTACGTGGCCAGTAGCACTGACCGACCATGCCAAGCTAGCGAGGGTTGCTCACAGTACGTAACATAGCTGCATGATGATTGTTTCTGCCTCTCCGATGTACTGTGTGTGACTTACCGCCATGTCGATACCAACCTTATGACTTAAAATTCAAAATGGCGGAAACAAATAATGGTATAAAAAACTGACATGGGTGTCGTTTTCGACTGGTTTGGGGGTGCTGATTACGAACATCTGGTCAGATTTGAAATTCAAAATGGCGGGTGCAAATGATGGTACGAAAAATTGACATGGGTATCTTTTTCGACTAATTTGGGGGTGCTGATTACGAATATCTGGTCAGATTTGCAATTCAAAATGGCGGGTGCAAATGATCGTACAAAAAACTGACATGGGTGTCGTTTTCGACTGATTTGGGGTTGCTGATTACGAATATCTGGTCAGATTTGAAATTCAAAATGGCGGGTGCAAATGATGGTACAAAAAATTGACATGGGTATCTTTTTCGCCTAATTTGGGGGTGCTGATTACGAACATCTGGTCAGATTTGAAATTCAAAATGGCGGGTGCAAATTATCGTACAAAAAACTGACATGGGTATCTTTTTCGACTAATTTGGGGGTGCTGATTACGAATATCTGGTCAGATTTGAAATTCAAAATGGCGGGTGCAAATGATGGTACAAAAAATTGACATGGGTATCTTTTTCGACTAATTTAGGGGTGCTGATTACGAATATCTGGTCAGATTTGAAATTCAAAATGGCGGGTGCAAATGATGGTACGAAAAATTGACATGGGTATCTTTTTCGACTAATTTGGGGGTGCTGATTATGAATATCTGGTCAGATTTGAAATTCAAAATGGCGGGTGCAAATGATGGTACAAAAAATTGACATGGGGATCTTTTTCGACTAATTTGGGGGTGCTGATTACGAATATCTGGTCAGATTTGAAATTCAAAATGGCGGGTGCAAATGATGGAACGAAAAATTGACATGGGTATCTTTTTCGACTAATTTGGAGGTGCTGATAACGAATATCTGGTCAGATTTGAAATTCAAAATGGCGGGTACAAATCATGGTACAAAAAACTGGCCTGGGGGTCTTTTTCAACTAATTTGGGGGTACTGAATACGAATATCATTTCCCAAGCCGATTGGTCCTCGTGGGAAATTAGACCACCACCCTCCACCTGATATGAACAAAAACACAAACAGAAAAATAAATAACAACAACAACGATAAGACCACAGAGTACACTTCTTTAAGAATATGTACATATAACGTAAGATCACTGTCGTCAACTGAAAAATGCTTAGAATTGCTAAACGCCCTTGAAAACATCAGATGTGACATAATTGGTTTGTCAGAAGTACGGAGACTGGGATGCAACATTGAAGAATATGCAGACTTCATATTATGCTACATTGGGCAAACAAAAGGACTACATGGGGTAGGTTTTTTGATAAAAAAGTCATTCAAAGATAAGATTACAAACTTTACTGGAATCTCGGAGAGAGTAGCCCTATTACAATTACAAATAGTGGATCTCAAAATCACCATTATCCAGACGTACGCGCCTACAGAAAGCTCAAGTGAAGCAGATATTCAAAAATTTTACAGCGACATCAAAAAAGCACACACCCTAGCACAAGGTACTGTGTTTGTAATAGGCGACTTTAACGCTAAAGTAGGGCAACCAAGAACTGAGGAACACCCTGTAATGGGCCACTACGGTTACGGTGAGAGAAATGAAAGAGGAGAAAAACTGATAGATTTCGCTTTCGAATACAACTTATCAATTATGAATACTTTCTATAAAAGGAGAGCCAATAGAAAATGGACCTGGAAATCACCTGACCTGAACACGAAAAATGAAATAGATTTTATAATGACTAGCAACCGAAAGCTAATAAGCAACGTTGAAGTACTCAATAACATAAAATTTCCTTCCGATCATAGAATGGTACGAGCAACATGCCTGATAAAACAACCGAAGAAAAACAGAAAAAAATTTGATACTAAGCCCAAAATTCCAGAAACAGAAAAGGAAATAAATAACTATATCAATAACCTTAAATCACACATTGAAATGAACATAAACCCACACACAAACCATCTAAGTGTTCAGGAATACTACGACAAGATAGAAGAGGGAATAAAGGTTAGCTTAAAAACAAAAAATATGAATAGTACAAATAAAAATAAAATAATAAGCGAAAGTACTAAAGAGTTAATAGAAAAACGGACAGAACTAATGAAAACAAATCAAAAAGACAAAAACATGAGGGTAGAACTAAGCAAGCTATTTAAAGTGACAAGTAAAGCAATCAAAAGAGACTACGCTAAGCACAGACAAAATGTGATAACAAAGAACCTACAAAGATTTAGAAGTACGAAGCGAGCTTTCAAGGAATTGAATCTACACAAATCATGGATACAAAAACTAGAAAACAGATCATCAGAAACAAAAACGAGAAAAGACATCATAGAGTATGCAACATCCTTCTACCAAGAACTATTCAGGAAAAATACTGAAGAAGAGAACACAGAAAAACAACAATTAGACATGGATGGGGCAGAAAATTCTAATACAATTGAACTAATTAGCGAACAAGAGGTACTTAAACAAATAAAGCGACTAAAGCCCGAAAAAAGTCCTGGACCTGATGCAATTAATAATGAAGCTATTAAGCTGGGTGCTCCCATTCTGCTCAACCCTATTACCAATCTATTCAATATGATACTTCACACAGAATCTGTTCCAGAGCAATGGTGTACCTCAGACATTATACTACTCTACAAAAAAGGAAATCCATTAGATATAGGGAATTATCGGCCAATCAGTCTACTGGCGAGCTTTTATAAACTGTTCTCATCACTACTACTTAAACGGATCACACGAAAAATCGACGACTCGCTATCAGTAGAACAAGCCGGTTTTCGTTCAGGCTTCAACACCACTGACCATATACAGGCACTGGAACAGATCATTAGCAAACATAATGAGTTCAATAGGCCCCTATACCTAGCCTTTATAGATTATACTAAGGCATTTGACAGCATAAGCCATAACGCAATCTGGAATGCCTTGAAAGTTTTCAATGTCGATCGGAAGTACATAAACATAATCAAATATGTTTACGCTAACAGTACCAGTAAAGTAAAACTCGAGACTAGAGGTGGAAAAATCATTATAGAACGAGGAGTAAGACAGGGAGATCCCTTGTCGCCTAAATTGTTCATCGCCGTGCTGGAAAATATATTTAGGCATCTAGACTGGAAAACTAAAGGAATCAAAATGAATGACCGCTACCTAAGTCACTTTCAGTTCGCTGATGACATAGTTCTGTTAGCAAACAACCCTAAAGAACTTGAAGGAATGATTTACTCACTCGACCATGAAAGCTCAAAAGTAGGTTTGCAAATGAATGCAACCAAAACAAAAGTAATGACTAACAGTCACGAAATTCCTATTCAGGTCTCAGGTAACAGCATAGAATATGTCAAAAACTACATCTACTTGGGGAAAAAAGTTTCGTTTACCAAAACAGGCACGAAGAAGAAATTGAACGTAGGGTAAATATAACCTGGAGGAAATTTTGGTCACTCAAAGAAATAATGAAAGGAAATTACAGTCTTAATTTGAAAAAAGTTGTGATAGATACATGCCTCTTGCCTTGTCTATTGTATGGCTGCCAAACATGGATATTCACAAATAAAACTAAACTTAAAATAAGAGCCACTCAACGAGCAATGGAAAGGAGCATACTAAAAATTAGAAAAAAAGACAGAATACGAAGTGACACTATTAGACAAAAAACAAAGCTTACCGATGCACTCACTCAAGCCCTTAAACTAAAGTGGCAGTGGGCAGGTCATATTTCACGCAATACAGACGGTAGGTGGACCAAACATACCACTCGTTGGAAAGGACCATCAGGAAAAAGAAATGTTGGCAGACCGTACAGCCGGTGGGCTGATGATATCATACGAATTGCTGGGAAAGACTGGATGTCCGCAGGAGCGGATAGACAGTCGTGGAAGAAGATGGAGGAGGCCTATACCCAAAAAGGGGTACATATCCCATAACCACTAACTTTACCTAACTAACAACTAGATTTTAAGTCGATATTACTAACAACTACTAACATCTAAACCACAATATGTAACATAGGGATATGGAAAAATAAAAGGCTTTATTATTATTATTATGAATACGAATATCTGGTCAGATTTGAAATTCAAAATGGTGGGTGCAAATGATTGTACGAAAAATTGACATGGGTATCTTTTTCGACTAATTTGGGGGTGCTGATTACGGTCAGATTTGAAATTCAAAATGGCGGGTGCAAATAATGGTACAAAAACTGACATGGGTGTCGTTTTCGACTAATTTGGGGGTGCTGATTACGAATAACTGGCATTTTTAATTTTAAATCTGACCAGATATTCGTAATCAGCACCTCCAAATTAGTCGAAAACGACACCCATGTCAGTTTTTTGTACCATGATTTGTACCCGCCATTTGGAATTTCAAATCTAACCAGATATTCGTAATCGGCACCCCCAAATTAGTTGAAAAAGACCCCCAGGTCAGTTTTTTGTACCAAGATTTGTACTCGCCATTTTGAATTTCAAATCTGACCAGATATTCGTTATCAGCACCTCCAAATTAGTCGAAAAAGATACCCATGTCAATTTTTCGTTCCATCATTTGCACCCGCCATTTTGAATTTCAAATCTGACCAGATATTCGTAATCAGCACCCCCAAATTAGTCGAAAAAGATCCCCATGTCAATTTTTTGTACCATCATTTGCACCCGCCATTTTGAATTTCAAATCTGACCAGATATTCATAATCAGCACCCCCAAATTAGTCGAAAAAGATACCCATGTCAATTTTTCGTACCATCATTTGCACCCGCCATTTTGAATTTCAAATCTGACCAGATATTCGTAATCAGCACCCCTAAATTAGTCGAAAAAGATACCCATGTCAATTTTTTGTACCATCATTTGCACCCGCCATTTTGAATTTCAAATCTGACCAGATATTCGTAATCAGCACCCCCAAATTAGTCGAAAAAGATACCCATGTCAGTTTTTTGTACGATAATTTGCACCCGCCATTTTGAATTTCAAATCTGACCAGTTATTCGTAATCAGCACCCCCAAATTAGGCGAAAAAGATACCCATGTCAATTTTTCGTACCATCATTTGCACCCGCCATTTTGAATTTCAAATCTGACCAGATATTCGTAATCAGCACCCCTAAATTAGTCGAAAGAGATACCCATGTCAATTTTTTGTACCATCACTTGCACCCGCCATTTTGAAATTTCAAATCTGACCAGATATTCGTAATCAGCAACCCCAAATCAGTCGAAAACGACACCCATGTCAGTTTTTTGTACGATCATTTGCACCCGCCATTTTGAATTGCAAATCTGACCAGATATTCGTATTCAGCACCCCCAAATTAGTCGAAAAAGATACCCATGTCAATTTTTTGTACCATCACTTGCACCCGCCATTTTGAATTTCAAATCTGACCAGATATTCGTAATCAGCACCCCCAAATTAGTCGAAAAAGATACCCATGTCAGTTTTTTGTACGATAATTTGCACCCGCCATTTTGAATTTCAAATCTGACCAGTTATTCGTAATCAGCACCCCCAAATTAGGCGAAAAAGATACCCATGTCAATTTTTCGTACCATCATTTGCACCCGCCATTTTGAATTTCAAATCTGACCAGATATTCGTAATCAGCACCCCTAAATTAGTCGAAAAAGATACCCATGTCAATTTTTCGTACCATCACTTGCACCCGCCATTTTGAAATTTCAAATCTGACCAGATATTCGTTATCAGCAACCCCAAATCAGTCGAAAACGACACCCATGTCAGTTTTTTGTACGATCATTTGCACCCGCCATTTTGAATTGCAAATCTGACCAGATATTCGTAATCAGCACCCCCAAATTAGTCGAAAAAGATACCCATGTCAATTTTTTGTACCATCACTTGCACCCGCCATTTTGAATTTCAAATCTGACCAGATATTCGTAATCAGCAACCCCAAATCAGTCGAAAACGACACCCATGTCAGTTTTTTGTACGATCATTTGCACTCGCCATTTTGAATTTCAAATCTGACCAGATGTTCGTAATCAGCACCCCCAAACCAGTCGAAAACGACACCCATGTCAGTTTTTTATACCATTATTTGTTTCCGCCATTTTGAATTTTAAGTCATAAGGTTGGTATCGACATGGCGGTAAGTCACACACAGTACATCGGAGAGGCAGAAACAATCATCATGCAGCTATGTTACGTACTGTGAGCAACCCTCGCTAGCTTGGCATGGTCGGTCAGTGCTACTGGCCACGTACCCGTGTTACCACATAATATCTCTTCGATAACTTGTGAAGTAAAGCTGAAAAATACTGTAGAATGCATCGGCATATCTTAATCATGGTAATAAGCTGTGAACTTATCTAAGATGATGATGATGAATACTTTAATCTTGTTTTAAAAGCTGGAAATACTGTGTCTGACTTATACATTTCTGTCGTATGATTTTTTCTATGAAGTTTATTATCCCTATCCTAGTATCACTTTGCACTGCACTTTGGACATATTGGCATGTAAACTGTATATATGGTTTTATTAGGATAAAAACACTAGAAAGCCACGATGTTGGACTGCTATCTGAAAGATAAAATTCTAAAGAATCCGTCGGTATAACTATTTCTTGGAAATAAGCTGCAGGTGACTCGATTCAAGTGAAATTACTTTGGCCGAAAATAACCTCAAAATGGCACATGGCGTCCGTTAAATTTTCAAATAAACACATCGTAATATCTCCGTTGCTACTGAACCAAATTTGATGAAACTTGGTATATAAGATTGACAAATGCATGACTAAATGCTGACATAGGAAGCAGTGCAAAAGGTGCAGTGATCGCTGTGATTGAGAACGTTTCCTGCTAGCTTGACGTCAAGCTAGCAGGAAACGTATTTATATGAAAATATCCGAAAATACGAGGTGACAAATTCCAGAATTATGAAAATATGAACTATCGAGACATTGACTAAATGATGGGATAGTCAAAAACAGGATCGGAGCTACGTTCCTGTCAGATTAACGGACACACATCTGAACTTTTTCTGGCTGCGTATTCCTGCCTGCGCATTCTATGGATGTGATGTCCCGGGTTGAGTATTCCATGGTTGTGCAATAACTGTCGAGAAAATAGAAGAGAAAAGGTGTCCGTCAGAACAGCAGGTACCTAGCTCCAATCGTGTTTTCGATATTGCAAGCATTTAGTCAATTTCTCGACAGTTCATATTTTCATAATACTAGAATTTGTCACCTCATATTTTGGGATATTTTCATATAAATACATTACCTGCTGTCTTGACGCTTCCTCAGCAGGTAACTCTCTTAATCACAGCGATCACTGCACCTTTTGCACTGCTTCCTATGTCAGCATTTAGTCATGCATTTGTCAATCTCACATACCAAGTTTCATCAAATTTGGTTTAGTAGCAACGGAGATATTACGATGTGTTTATTTGAAAATTTAACGGACGCCATGTGCCATTTTGAGGTTATTTTCAACCAAAGTAATTTCACTTGAATCGAGTCACCTGCAGCTTATTTCCAAGAAATAGTTATACCGACGGATTCTTTACAATTTTATCTTTCAGATAGCAGTCCAACATCGTAGCTTTCTGGTGTTTTTATCCTAATAAAACAATATATACAGTTTACATGCCAATATGTCCAAAGTGCAGTGCAAAGTGATACTAGGATAGGGATACTAAACTTCATAGAAAAAATCATACGACAGAAATGTATAAGTCAGACACAGTATTTCCAGCTTTTAAAACAAGATTAAAGTATTCATCATCATCATCTTAGATAAGTTCACAGCTTATTTCCATGATTAAGATACGTCGATGGATTCTGATACACGGGTACGTGGCCAGTAGCACTGACCTGACCGACCATGCCAAGCTAGCGAGGGTTGCTCGCAGTACGTAACATGGCTGCATGACGATTGTTTCTGCCTCTCCGATATGCTGTGTGTGACTTACCGCCATGTCGATACCAACCTTATGATTTAAAATTCAAAATGGCGGAAGCGAATGATGGTATAAAAACTGACATGGGGGTCTTCCTTCGATTGATTTGGGGTGCTACTTATGAATATGTGGTCAGAGTTGAAATTCATAATGGCGGGTGCAAATGATAGAATAAAAAACTGACGTGTGGGTCTTTTTCGACTGATTTGGGGGTGCTTATTATGAATATGTGGTCAGATTTAAAATTCAAAATGGCGGATGCAAATGATGGAATAAAAAACTGACATGGGGGTCGTTTTCGACTGGTTTGGGGGTGCTGATTACGAATATTTGGTCAGATTTGAAATTCAAAATGGCGGGTGCAAATGATGGTACAAAAAACTGACATGGGTGTCGTTTTCGACTAATTTGGGGGTGCCGATTACGAATATCTGGTCAGATTTGAAATTCAAAATGGCGGGTGCAAATGATGGTACAAAAAACTGACATGGGTGTCGTTTTCGACTGATTTGGGGGTGCTGATTACGAATATCTGGTCAGATTTGAAATTAAAAATGGCGGGTGCAAATGATAGTACAAAAAACTGACATGGGTGTCGTTTTCGACTGATTTGGGGGTGCTGATTACAAATATCTGGTCAGATTTGAAATTAAAAATGGCGGGTGCAAATGATAGTACAAAAAACTGACATGGGTGTCGTTTTCGACTGGTTTGGGGGTGCTGATTACGAATATCTGGTCAGATTTGAAATTCAAAATGGCGGGTGCAAATGATGGAATAAAAAACTGACATGGGGGTCTTTTTTGACTAATTTGGGGGTGCCGATTACGAATATCTGGTCAGATTTGAAATCCAAAATGGCGGGTACAAATGATGGTACAAAAAACTGACATGGGGGTCTTTTTTGAATAATTTGGGGGTGCCGGTTACGAATATCTGGTCAGATTTGAAATTCAAAATGGCGGGTGCAAATGATGGAATAAAAAACTGACATGGGGGTCTTTTTTGACTAATTTGGGGGTGCCGATTACGAATATCTGGTCAGATTTGAAATCCAAAATGGCGGGTACAAATGATGGTACAAAAAACTGACATGGGGGTCGTTTTCGACTGGTTTGGGGGTGCTGATTACGAATATTTGGTCAGATTTGAAATTCAAAATGGCGGGTGCAAATGATGGTACAAAAAACTGACATGGGTGTCGTTTTCGACTAATTTGGGGGTGCCGATTACGAATATCTGGTCAGATTTGAAATTCAAAATGGCGGGTGCAAATGATGGTACAAAAAACTGACATGGGTGTCGTTTTCGACTGGTTTGGGGGTGCTGATTACGAATATTTGGTCAGATTTGAAATTCAAAATGGCGGGTGCAAATGATGGTACAAAACACTGACATGGGTGTCGTTTTCGACTGATTTGGGGGTGCTGATTACAAATATCTGGTCAGATTTGAAATTAAAAATGGCGGGTGCAAATGATGGAATAAAAAACTAACATGGGGGTCTTTTTTGACTAATTTGGGGGTGCCGATTACGAATATCTGGTCAGATTTGAAATCCAAAATGGCGGGTACAAATGATGGTACAAAAAACTGACCTGGGGGTCTTTTTTGACTAATTTGGGGGTGCCGGTTACGAATATCTGGTCAGATTTGAAATTCAAAATGGCGGGTGCAAATGATGGTACAAAAAACTGACATGGGTGTCGTTTTCGACTGATTTGGGGGTGCTGATTACAAACATCTGGTCAGATTTGAAATTAAAAATGGCGGGTGCAAATGATAGTACAAAAAACTGACATGGGTGTCGTTTTCGACTGGTTTGGGGGTGCTGATTACGAATATCTGGTCAGATTTGAAATTCAAAATGGCGGGTGCAAATGATGGAATAAAAAACTGACATGGGGGTCTTTTTTGACTAATTTGGGGGTGCTGATTACAAATATCTGGTCAGATTTGAAATTAAAAATGGCGGGTGCAAATGATGGTACAAAAAACTGATACGGGTGTCGTTTTCGACTGATTATATTCGTAATTAACACCCCCAAACCAGTCCAATACGACACCCATGTCAGTTTTTTGTATTATCATTTGCAGCCGCCATTTTGAATTTTAAATCTGACCAGATATTTGTAATCAGCACCCCCAAATCAGTCGAAAACGACACCCATGTCAGTTTTTTGTACCATCATTTGCACCCGCCATTTTGAATTTCAAATCTGACCAGATATTCGTAACCGGCACCCCCAAATTAGTCAAAAAAGACCCCCATGTCAGTTTTTTGTACCATCATTTGTACCCGCCATTTTGGATTTCAAATCTGACCAGATATTCGTAATCGGCACCCCCAAATTAGTCAAAAAAGACCCCCATGTCAGTTTTTTATTCCATCATTTGCACCCGCCATTTTGAATTTCAAATCTGACCAGATATTCGTAATCAGCACCCCCAAACCAGTCGAAAACGACACCCATGTCAGTTTTTTGTACTATCATTTGCACCCGCCATTTTTAATTTCAAATCTGACCAGATATTTGTAATCAGCACCCCCAAATCAGTCGAAAACGACACCCATGTCAGTTTTTTGTACTATCATTTGCACCCGCCATTTTTAATTTCAAATCTGACCAGATATTCGTAATCAGCACCCCCAAATCAGTCGAAAACGACACCCATGTCAGTTTTTTGTACCATCATTTGCACCCGCCATTTTGAATTTCAAATCTGACCAGATATTCGTAATCGGCACCCCCAAATTAGTCGAAAACGACACCCATGTCAGTTTTTTGTACCATCATTTGCACCCGCCATTTTGAATTTCAAATCTGACCAAATATTCGTAATCAGCACCCCCAAACCAGTCGAAAACGACCCCCATGTCAGTTTTTTATTCCATCATTTGCATCCGCCATTTTGAATTTTAAATCTGACCACATATTCATAATAAGCACCCCCAAAACAGTCGAAAAAGACCCACACGTCAGTTTTTTATTCTATCATTTGCACCCGCCATTATGAATTTCAACTCTGACCACATATTCATAAGTAGCACCCCAAATCAATCGAAGGAAGACCCCCATGTCAGTTTTTATACCATCATTCGCTTCCGCCATTTTGAATTTTAAATCATAAGGTTGGTATCGACATGGCGGTAAGTCACACACAGCATATCGGAGACGCAGAAACAATCGTCATGCAGCCATGTTACGTACTGCGAGCAACCCTCGCTAGCTTGGCATGGTCGGTCAGGTCAGTGCTACTGGCCACGTACCCGTGTATCAGAATCCATCAACGTATCTTAATCATGGAAATAAGCTGTGAACTTATCTAAGATGATGATGATGAATACTTTAATCTTGTTTTAAAAGCTGGAAATACTGTGTCTGACTTATACATTTCTGTCGTATGATTTTTTCTATGAAGTTTAGTATCCCTATCCTAGTATCACTTTGCACTGCACTTTGGACATATTGGCATGTAAACTGTATATATTGTTTTATTAGGATAAAAACACTAGAAAGCTACGATGTTGGACTACTATCTGAAAGATAAAATTGTAAAGAATCCGTCGGTATAACTATTTCTTGGAAATAAGCTGCAGGTGACTCGATTCAAGTGAAACTACTTTGGTTGAAAATAACCTCAAAATGGCACATGGCGTCCGTTAAATTTTCAAATAAACACATCGTAATATCTCCGTTGCTACTAAACCAAATTTGATGAAACTTGGTATGTGAGATTGACAAATGCATGACTAAATGCTGACATAGGAAGCAGTGCAAAAGGTGCAGTGATCGCTGTGATTAAGAGAGTTACCTGCTGAGGAAGCGTCAAGACAGCAGGTAATGTATTTATATGAAAATATCCCAAAATATGAGGTGACAAATTCTAGTATTATGAAAATATGAACTGTCGAGAAATTGACTAAATGCTTGCAATATCGAAAACACGATTGGAGCTAGGTACCTGCTGTTCTGACGGACACGAGAAAAGAGTCGATAAAATTTACCAATGACAAATGAAGACTACCTATGTACCATCGATACAACTCGATACAATTTTTCGAATTTATCGACCTGCTATTTATCTAAGATCCATCATTCAATCAGTGTCGATATATTTCGATAAAACCCCGTTTCATCGAGATATCTATCGATACATCCATGCTTGAGACACTGAATTTACTTCAGCTTTCCGCACTCTTTGTTTTTTGACGATGGAGACTACTAGCCGTATCCTTATTTTGGACTAAACTTCATACACTGACTGACATTCACTGATTTCACTGTCTCGCTCGCTCGTCTCTGTGGGTTTGTATAAAAGTACTCTGTGGTGTTGTGTATGTGTACTGTGTTCGTTGGTTTTTATAAAAATATTTAATATTACGCTAAATTTAAAGCACTGAAAACAAACAAAATAATGTGACTTAGTTGGACAATCTTTCAGGTGTTTACTCCGCGGTGCTATGTTGTAGAGAAACTGCAGAATTTGTAATGTTTTGGTGCTGTTCTGTTCACTTCTATTGATTTATTGTATGCCACTGACCTGTTTTTACGTACCTATTTGTAATGTGTAACCCGTAAATAATTAATAAGATCATTACGCTGGACGGTGCGGTGATTATGAATGAATAATTTAGCTACCTCCCTACATGAAATCTTCGTTTGAAAAGTGATAATGGGTGTGTTTGGTGCTGTGTTCAATGAACGGTTTGCGTGAGTGTTATACATTATAACGACAAGTAGTTTTGATATCTGGTATGCATTTGAAGCAATGATGACGCCTATTGAGGAGAAGAAGGATGAAAAAGTAAGTGGACCCTTCAAATTTTTCCCTTTGACTTGTTATACATTTTTTTGACCAAATCGTGAGGTCAATCTAATTACACAGACTGTTTTTTAGCAAGCACCTAGCAGCAGACAGCATATCTACACCATACTAAAAAATAATCAAATCCTTAAAGAATCTGTTACTGGATAAACAACAACTTGTATAATATAAGCTCTCCAATAGTATTTCATTGATCAATCATATAATAGGTAGATTAAAATTATATCTATGAGCTACACTAACTCTTATTCCATATGATCACGTTGATCAATGTTATTAGTAACTTATGTAAATAAAACAGGTTGTAATGTGTATGTATATTTAGATCCGGACAGGCATGGTGCAGGTGTCAGACGGCAAGTCTCGGCCGCGAGCAGCACGCCTGATACTCTCATTGGATGCTGTCACTGTGCAAAGGGAGGTGCCACTGCATGTGCCACCCAGCGACAACACTGTGCCCCATACTACAGTACCTAGGGTATTAATCTAGAACTAATTTGAATAATGACTTATTTGACGACCGATGTGGCGCGGCGGGCGAATGCCCGCCTACGACGCAGAGGTTGGGGTAGCTTCCTCCACCTTGTATTCCCACCTACATCTAAAAATCTTGGACTTGTGGCTCTGGACTCCATTTAAGAACTTTTATTCTCCAGTGGTTGTTGATTCTGAGTAATAGGTATACCCCTGCTGTTATTTTAACATGCTGTTTCTAAGAGCTATTTCAGTGACCTTAGTTCTTTAGTAAATTTTCTATATTTATCTCCTGTTTAGCCTGTTTTATGAGTTAAGACTTGTGTATGAAGCTAAAACTACATCCCAGTTCCATAAGTTATCATTAGCCACATGCATTCAGTGTAGGGTTTCATCTGCCTTAAATTTGTGAGTCCATAACTTTAAATGTAACAATTATTAGGAGCGCATGGTCCAACTGACCCGACAGAAGGTTGGTGGCCTGGGACTTAGCATCAAGGGAGGAGCAGAACATAAGCTGCCCATCCTCATTTCCAAGATATACAAGGACCAGGCAGCAGACCACACTGGCAAGCTGTTTGTTGGTGATGCTGTTATAAAAGGTAACTTCATCATTACTGAGTATGTTGCATTTATAAAACGGACATTTGAAATAACTTTCTAGGGAGTAAACCTATCAGCTAAATAATTACATTGTTGTGCCTGATAAAGTTTAACACCTCTCAATGAATATGAAATTAATAAAACATTCTTATTATTAAACACTAGTGGAGACACCAACAGCTTTTTTCATACAAACTTCAACCCCTGCTCAGGGGCTAAATTTATAGAATTTATTTCTTAGGCTTTAATGTCTAGACTTCAACACAATAATATAAACCCATTGAAAATTTCAAGTCGCTATGGCCAACCGTTTAGGCTGTGCATGTCCATGTCAGTGAGGATAGAGATTCTTATAATTAGTATAGATGGCTTAAAACAAACTCTATCACTATTTGTCATTACCAAGTAAAAAATAGCAACAGTTTAAACTACAAGCTATGAACCAGTTACCTGCAAATTAGGTCAAATTCATCTTAAACCCGGAACAATGTTTGAATCAGACAGCTAATTAATGCAAATCTCGTTCGCCTATTAAGGCCACTATGTAGAACATTCTAGTTATAATAGGATTACGATGCAATGTACTGTGTAATTACCTTGTTAGTACACAAACATAGGTTTACATCATAAAATACTTCTATTAAAAAATATTGAACTCTTCTAAGAACTAATAAACTAATAAACTTCGGACCTTTGTATTATTATTATTATATTTGTCTTACTGCTGATGAGGATGATAGTGAATCTTCAGTCTATAAATAAACATCTATGTAAATAAAACATTCTTATTGTTAATCAGTTTTTATATTGACTGGGGAATCAAATCCACAACTTCCAACGCTGAAATAATAGGTTATTGGACATGAGGTATACTAGATAAGCATACAGATACATAACGCTTTGAATATGCAGTAAATGCTTTGGTAGAGGCGACAATGCTTTATTGTATTGCGTTATGGGAAGCCTCGTTATGGTAGACAATACAGCTATTGTTCTCATTATTTGCAAATGAGTATGCAACATGTGTGTGCAGATATCTATCAGCAAACACCATCAGATACACTTCTTTGGCAACGGAAAAAGAAAGTTACTTTCTTTAACTGAACATGCTTAGCTAACTTGTATTTAAAAGTTATACCACAACATGTCATTTTACATCAGGTACCTGTGCCAAGTCTGGTTATTGAGTCTGCTGGCCACTTTGAAAATCAATAAATATTTTGCGCTCCCAATTTTTTTTTTACCACGTCTGAAAACCCATAGTCACATTCATAACTTTAATGATAGTATGCTATATCAGTCTGGTCTGGAGTTATTGCCCACTTTGAAAAGAACTACTGTTATACGGAATAAGACCGCCAATGATTGATAGATAGATAATTTCAAAATGCGCCTTTATTTCAGTAAATGGAGAGTACATAACGGCGTGCGCACACGACGACGCTGTCAACATCCTGCGGAACGCGGGTGACATCGTGGTACTGACTGTGAAGCACTATCGCGCTGCCACGCCTTTCCTACAGAAACAAGGTTACTGTCCTTATCACTCTTGAGAAGTATTTTTATGTGAAGAAAACCTGTTCTAGTTATTTTTCGTTTATTTTTGTTTGAGTATTTCAGATTTTATTCATTTTCTACGATAATATGGCCATCTGTTGGTCCTAGAACCCCGAACCAAAGGTCGCTCGCTGGAAAATCTTCCTTTTTCATTGGTGGACATTCATTCCAACCTTGTCCTCTTCATTGGTGACCCGGACGTGATTTGGACACACATCCTTCTCATACGCAACCTACGCTTATCGTTTTTCACAGTAAACTTGCAGGACTGTATGTGACAGTTGAGTGTTCTTTCAGCTGATGCAGCCTCAGATACAGATAGCAGTACAGGAGACGACCATCCGTCCTTAAACAACAAGACCATCGACGCTAACTGTAACTCGGAGAAGAGTTCTGAACACACCAATGGCGGATGGCAGGTATGACATTTAGTAACGATCCTAAAATAATAAAGGGAATTATGGTGAAACTAGTGAAAACTATTTTCATATAATCTTCAACCCCCTATGTACTCATTGAGGCGTTGAATTTCGGGAAATTCCTGTTTTAGTGGACCCCTATTTATTAAGACAAATATACCCAGAAGATTATCTCTCTGAAGAGTTTCTACAACCAGTGGTTTGGATTGTGTGTTGTAAGTATTGTATATGTCAGCCCGATAGAACTGATAAATCTAAGAGTTAGAAGTTAGTGAGTTAGAATGATGTGTTGGTGAGTGAGAAAGGTTGTTTGTTGGTTCAGAGCGGCGCAGAGGAGCCTCGCAGCGCGCTGAGCTCGCGCCCCGCCTCGGCCGCCTCGGCCGCCTCCGACCTGCAGCTGGAGCCCGCGCAGCCGGCGCAGCCCGCACGCAAGGAGTGGAGAGATGTCGTATCTGGTAACTAATCAAACATATCATATCACAACTTACAAATAAAATTGATTTTTTTTGGTGACTTGTTGCTGGAACAAGCAGATAGCCCACCTGATGTTAAGTGGTTACCATTACCTATAACAGAGCATTGCCTCGCAGGTTACGCGCATTATAAACGTGCCCTTAGAATGCACTACTCTGCGTCCATCAACCTGGGGCATACCGGTGTTAAACCTCGTGTGTCTGTAATTACACCGACACCCACACCCTTCGAACCGGAACACGCTGCGCTGCTTGGCGGCAGAAAAAAGGCCAGGTCAAGAGTACCCTTAACTGATGAGCATGTATGAAGAATGTTATTAGAGGGAATGAAGCAAAAGAGGTATGTCAGAATCGTCATTGCAAGTAGATATCGTAATCCGTAATCTATATATCTCTATATCCTAGTTTTTAGTAGATTTTTTTTTTTGTGTTTCAGTACCGCTAATGATGGGTTATGTGACAAGATATGTACTAGGAACTGATAAATTGAGGCCTGGAGCATTTGAGGTAAGTTATCAAAGTTAATTCGGTGTTTACACTTCAATCCTCTCTTTAGACCCCCTAGGAAATCTATATACTACTCTCTTTTACATGTAGATCCCCTAGGAGTACCAGGAGTACTCACTATTATGTTTGTATCCCTTGGGCGAATCACGAGTAATCACTGTTAAATTTGGATCCACTCCTTATTAAGTGGGTCCTAGGCTCATTGTTGAGATACTATTAAAGTAGATAGATAAATATTTATTAATTACTACCACTGAAATAAAAAAAAACTGGTTAAAAAAAGCATGTAGGCACCTACTGATTTGAAATAAATCATCATAATTTTCCTATCCTTATCCCTTATTAAAAATAAAAAAATTCAAATTAAAATTCATTTATTTCAGACAACACAAAAATAAATTTTAGGTCCATATTATGTTAGTCAAAACTTATTCTATGTTAGTATCCGTTTGTCCTTATCCCACTTCATGTGGGGTCGGCACAACAGCTGATCTGAAACAAATGTGATATATTGTTATAGGTTAGAGGAGCACGTCCACAAGTGACGTCAGGCATTATACACGCGCCCGATCCTGCGTCCTTGTCGCACTGGCTCAAGACTATATCCGACAACATCGTCGGACTCACCAACCTACAGGTTACTTACTCATATTATAACAACCTTTATCAACCATTTTTTTAGTCTCTCTCTTCTTTTTTTAGCTCTTAATGAAAGGCTCGGCTGAGGAAGTACTACCACAATGCCTATTTGTTCCATCAAGCGGCTTGCTGTATTCCGGTTTGAAGGGTGTGGGTGCCTGTGAAATTAAAGGCCCATGAGGCATACAGGTTATGCCTTAGGTTGATGGATGCTGAGCAGTGCATCGTAGGCAACATCATGCTTTGTTAAAAAAAGAAGTTGATACTATTTGCATTTAACTGTTGTCTAGATTTTTACAGTAAACTCTTAAACTTCTGACCTTTGAATATTCCTCTTAACCTTGTGATCACATTTCTAGAAGCCTGGCTGCGATGTCAATATTTAGTGCCAAAACATGTGACCGTGGACCGTGTCCTGACTACTGAAATGTGGGCCACATGTTTCGGGCAATATCTCATGATTCAGGCTGGCGCAAATTCTGAAATGTAAACCAAACTGCGTCACTAGGCCGGCACTAAGGCTGAGGCTACATTAGGCCGCGACGCGACTTGCGACACATGAGCGATTGAAACAAATACATTAATGCTCACGTATATGGCTACACCGTAGATCACATATTTTGCTTGAAAATCATTTCTCTCTTCCAGTCGCATCGCAAATCGCTGCTTAGTGTAGCCTCAGCCTAAGTATTGGCACACAAGGTGGAACGGGAGGTAGAAATGTAATGGGTTTCTGTTGGTGTCCAGATGAAGTTGCTGAACCGTCACCTGGAGGCGGGCGAGCGCATCGAGTACATGGGCTGGGTGGTGGAGGGCGTCGTGCGCGGCGGCGCGTGCTGGCAGACCTACGCGCCCAAGTTCCTCGTGCTGAAGGGCACTGACGTCATGCTCTTCGACCGACCGCCGGTAACCTCTCCGCTACTTATGCACGCCTGCTACTTATCTAGAAGTTTCCTGAACCTACCACAGGCACAAGTCTCTCGCAATGTTGGTTTTTTACGTTAGCTACTACTATAATAAAACCTTGTATGGCAAACCTTTGCGAAGAGTTTTTTTTTATCTGCAAGGCAACACTTTGTTTTAGGTAATGGTAATTACTTTCCCGGAAAAGCCTTTCCCGAAAAACCCCTACTACTAACAAATACCCCCAAATACATAATTATAGCCTACTAAAAAATTTAAACTATTTCAGATGAACGTAGCGGAACTTGCGAAATGTCCGGAGACGCTGAAAGTGTACCAGACAATGTTCCGCACTGTGAAAGAGAGCGAGACAGTCGACTGGCGCCAGCACTGCTTCCTCGTCCAGGTACCTCAACTGACATAATACTACATTGCGCATTTTTTCTTAATTTTTAAGAATCGTTCATTAAAACAGTAGAAAGGTTGCGTGAAATAGGCGTCAAGATCCACCTAGTCCATCATGGCCAGTTCGGACCGTTAGTTGTACTACGGGTCGTTGCTTGTCAGATAAACTCTCACCTCAATGACCAGTACCTATCCATGTAATTTTGAGAGTAAAGAGATAAACTAATGAGATAATGCTTATCCGATAAGCAACGATACTAACGTCCGATACTAACAGACGCTTTTAAGATAAATAGATGTCAGATTCAAGGTTGGAAACTTAAGGCTTGGTTCCTACCCTGAGTACAATTTCAGTACAATAAACAGTAGAATTGAATCGGCAGGCCAGTTCTGGCGGCGTGGGAGGCGTGGGCGGTGCTAACGGGGCGGGGCCGCGGTACTTCAGCGCGGAGACGCGCCAGGAACTGCTAAGGGTGGAAGCCGCTTGGACTGCTAATATTGTCAACTCGGTTATACGACTCGGGGTGAGTACTAAGCACTGTCACATGCGTCCCTCAACAGCCGTTCAAGCAACTCAGCAACTAAACAGTAGTTCAAGCAATTTAGCAACTGAACAGTTCCTCAAGCTATCCAGCAACGGGCAACCTGTCCAGTGTTCGTAGCTAGTAACTCGAGGCAGGCGTAAAGTAAAATAAAACTTTAATTCAATGAACAGTTTAATGTCTAGTTATTGCAAATGAATTTGTTTTATTAACTTATTATACCTTAAAATAATGTTCTCTTAAACTTCAACATAAGATCTTTCTTAGACTAAAGACGCGACTTTAGCAAAGTTTTATAATTTAACAGCATGCCTAGTATGTATTGTTTTCTTACCCCCGAATACTCGAACGTATCTGAGATTTAAGCACGTTGACGAGTTTTTGACAGATTTTCTTTGCAAACTGTCAAAAAATCACGACTTGAGAAGTTGAGACGAGCTTCAATCTAAAATGCGTTTAGGTATTCGACAAGGCTGAGCAAGAAAACTACAAGCGCTCTCTTTGGCACAATATTAAGCGCATATTAGATTGTTCATTTTCGTTGTTGAGGAGCCGGTGTTGAAAAGGAACTACGACCATACACATCTTGTAACATCTGCCTGAAAATCTGTTACACGCAACAGATTTTCGTCTCTAAAGTAAGACTGAGCGAGATAGAACAATGTGTCAGTCGACTTTGAAAAGAGAAACATGTAGTGTGATTCAAGACTTTATGGGTATGACGCGTCGCTTCAAGTAGCTCTCTTCCAGCCGCCTGCGCAGGTGCGGATACGGCTGGAGGCTAGCCTGAAACTCCGTGCTGTCCAATCTGAGGATTAATATAACATCCATTTATACCAGCTCTTCAAAAGAGCACCGGTGGTCTTCTAGAGGGAGCTGTTGAATTTGATCGTGTACCAAGGGATTTTTCTATTTGAAATTTTAGGTGCTATGCTTAGTGCTCACAACTCGTGAAAAAATATATCGTTATAAACCTAAAATAACTGAAGAGTTCAAATGAAAATGCCACTAGTAGTCTCTTTCATAAAATAGTACCAATTGCTGTTTTGCGTAGACCATAGTTATTTCAGCTTGGCCTAAAAGGACACGATTTTCTACACAAAAACGGGCATACCACCATACAAACAAATTGTAAATTTGACTAGAGATAGATATTAACTTTCATGAGTTACGACGTTATAGCTGTGGTGTTCCCACTTAGAATAGAACCCCTGCAGCCGAGATGAGCAGCCGCATCTCCACGAAAGAAACTGCGGCCACCAACCTGCCTGCCAAGCGTGGTGACTATGGTAAACTCCACCAAATATGGAGCAGGCCTATGTCTAGCAGAGGACTTATTTAGGCTAATTACGTGAGCTTCAATTTTAATACCTGTAAGTCTCAGTTATCTCGAGGGCAATAATAGTGCTTGTACGTGGAGTATCAGGCCGAATTAGAGCTGTTTCCCCGAAGTACGATCCGTCACGTAGATGAGTCAACTGAAACATAAGGTCTTATGAACTTGTGCTGTCCTTGATGAGCTGCCTTTATATCGACAGGTGATAACCCGGACCTACAGCTAAGTTGGTTTTCCGAAGACTGGTGAAAGTATTAGTTTGTTAATCACCAATTTATCCGAATGTTGATGACAATCTCTCTATTACCCCGTGGATGTCGTAAAAGGCGAAGAGGATCGCACCAAAAGATAGGCAGCAGCACCTCCTGACTACATATCACCAACTCTTCGGTCACCAATCCGCCTGCTAAACGTGATGACTACAGCAAATAGCACGAAATTTAAAGGAATATATCTACCAGTAGACTCCTTCAGGCTGTTGACATAGCGGTTCTTAAAAAGAGGGAGATAAACATACCTCTCTTCCACTCGAACTCATCACTGCTACAGTCCCAGAACTGATCATGAAAAGCGAACTGCCTGGCTGGTTACTTCTCACCAACACCTGAAACACCAACTAAAATAGACCGTGCTTTTTGGTAACATAACTTAAAACTGCATACCACTTCAAAGCCATACCGAAATAAACACTATTTAAAATTACAAATTCTTACTTCTCCGGGCATGTACAAAGCTTGCGTCAAACTGAATATGATAGTATTTATCAGAGCGATTGGCATATCGTGAAACAAAGGCACGTTCAGAACCAATTGCTTGCAACTGAACATGTTGATATCCTGCTTAATTTGTTCATTGATCGTGTTTAGGATTGACTCCTCATTGTAAAACTGCCCGTTAAACTTATAATTGATGTACAGATGGATCTTCTTCTGCAGAAACTGCGGCAGCCGTTTGAACATCATGGACTTGTTTAGCTCATTCAGTCTCCCGTTGAAAACGTTTGCGTTGAATTGCCTGTATATCGCCAATCGTAGTAAGATCGAGAAGGAGTACGTCATAAAGATAAGTCCAATCACGCCGATGCAAGAAGTCAGCAGCAGTTCCGATATGATATGTTCATCCACCTGGCTGAAATAACCAGCTCCAATGCACAATCCGCATACTAAAAAAAGATTAGCCATATACTTCTGCAAAACGGAACTCTGCTCTATATTGATCACTTTGAAACGTTTCTCCCATACTTTCTTCCTCTCCTTCGGAGGGTAGTAATGCACAGAGAACGCTGGTACTTGGTAATGGATGAATGTCATCCAGTGAAAAAACAAAATAACATTCAAAAATACCGTAAGCACTTGCTTCTTCACGTAGGACAGTCCTAGTTGGTGGAGCAGATTCGTCCATTCCTTGGCCATCGTAACCAGCTTGAACAGTTTGAAAAGAAACATAATAGTGTGAGTTGGGTACTGGCAGTTTCTAAAAGGCTGGATTAGCTGTAAAGGTAATGCCCCGATGAGATCAGGAAGGAAAGTGGTAGTGAGGTAGTGTCGAGCGATGAGTTTCGGTTCTAGCACGATCAGCTTGTTGTCTTCATCCACGTAGCCCGTGTTGAAGGTAATGCAGATGTTCAGGAAAGATAGTACGTCGCAGAATAGGATGAAAGGATCATATGGGTTCGGACCTGTAAAGAAAATTTTACGATTACGTTGTAACAAACTCTGAGTTAGTACTGCGAGAAGCACGAATATTCTTAGAGGTTCTGCTGAAGTCTTCGGTACCCTAAAAAGTTGTCTAGGTGACAGAAACAAATTTTACTTGGGTTTGATAATCAGAGAGCTCATTTAGTCAGTTTCTGGGGTAAAACTTAAAGCTGGACCAGGTGTGCATTGCGGATGTTCTATAAAGATGAATACATCTCACAGTGACTGGTTATTTCTATTAGTACCGTTTTCTATCGTTAGAAAAAGTTGTTTTTCTTTATCCACTACGATTTTGTGATGAAAAAACATCGCGAATCAGAGTTAAATTGATCCAATTATCTGAACTAATCAATAGCCAGTGGAAGCAAGATGCAAGTTATGATTGTTCCACTACAATTTCCTCACACATCGTCCTCCACTATAGCACCTCAGTAGAATATGTGCCTCGTGAACATGAACTTTAATTTGAAACTCGTTCAGTAGACTCCATACTTAAGTCGGTCGTCGCAAGAGCAACATAACCAAGTGGAGTATAATAGACTGCTCGCAAGTTGGACTTCGGTCTTCGGAGGAGTCTTTTATACTCCACTTACCGCGCCCGAGTGAGTCTAGTAAAAGCAGCGGATGAGGCTTCACGAGGTCATACTACAGTGGATAAATATAATGGAGAGCCTTCGACTCGATAAATGAATCAGTAACTCACAGTTGATAAAGACCTGGAAAGGCATGTACGTGACGGCGGCGGCGGTCAGTGCCATGTGCGTGCATTGCCAGTAGAAGGCAGCCGGACTGTAGGGGTGCACCCGCGCCCTGCCTCGCGCCCGCTCCCCTGCCAGCCGCCGCGCAGAGCGCACGTACAGCGCCGTGCCGTGGTGCCAGCTGCACGGCAACAACGCGTCCCGCATCGAGCATATCTGCACACGAGCCACTAGCTCAGCTCAGCTCAGCTCAGCTCAGCTTTCCACCGCACCTGTACTTACGGCGTTGCCCGCAGCCTAACGCACTTATTGAGATACCCCGGCCATCCTACGGTCAACGTCAATGCCAACGCTCATGTCCAGCATGCGGGTCCCGCGTGTACGCGCGTCGATTGTCCTAGACATTTCGTAAAAGACAGATAGAACAGGAGACAAAGGGAGAGAACCCCCGCGGTGTCTACTCCAGTTAAATCATTTCTATACAAAAAGTTTCTAGCTTGTCACGACACGCATGGTGAGTTAAATTTGACGACCGATGTGGCGCAGCGGGCGAGAGTTCGCCTGCGATGCAGGAGGTTGCGGGTTCGATTCCCGCCTTGGGATAAATGTTTGCACGACGATCTGCAAATATTTATTCCAGGTGTTCTGGGTATTTTCTATGTATAATAAAAAATATCTATGTATGTAATATTGTATCGTATTAAGTAGCATTCTTTCTTGTTACTTTTGTTTTGTTTAAAATTATATTATTGTGTAATTTTGTATTTAACTATCTATTCATTATTTATTTATTTTTTTATTGTTTGTATCTTCTATTACACAAAGCACCCCTTGTTAACTTCATTAGTCCATTTCATCCAAAGGTTGTCTGGCAGAGATCGCTGTTTAGCGATAAGACCGCCCATTGTATGTTAGCATTATGTTTAAGTTTTATGTATACTTGTTTATCCTTAAGTTGTGGTGTGCAATAAAGTATTTTCTATCTATCTATCTATCTATATCAGTCATCTAGTACCCATAACACAAGCTCTGCTTAGCTTGGGGCTAGATGATGCTGTGTGGATTGTCCAGCATTATTTAATTATTTTTTTTAATTTAATGGGGCACGGTACAGTGGTAAAGCTCAAACTGTAAAAACCAACTCTGGTGACGAGAGGGAATCTTGATGCTTACCAACATCCTGCCGTAGCTGGCAGTGGGAGGTAGTTCGGTGCATTTAGGTACTTCCGGTAACATACACACATGCTTTTCGCTTCTTTCCATTTTTCGTTCTTTATTGCAAAACTTTATCAAAACACACCAGAACAGAATATTTCACGTCAAAATGATGCGTGGAGTGACAATTTGCTGAATAAGTTTGATTGAAATAGGTTTATAATCTTCGAAATCAATGACCGGAGTGCAAAAAGGTTCTATGTTGCTACTCGTTAGTAGTGTCGTTAAACGCGCGCAATTTCGCCTACGTGAAGTAAACTTCAATCCTTGCTGTAACGGTTCGAGGTTCACCTCTACGCACCAAGACGAATATTTCCTGAAAATTCTATTTCTTACAAGTCGTTTAGGCTGCGCTTTGTCTGTATGTCAGTTATTAAGACTCTTATTACTGGTGTGGATTACATAATACAATGTTTAGCGTACGGCTAGCTAGCCGTACCCAACCCAACTGAGCTCAGTTGGGTGAAAATAATAGGTGGTCCTTATTTCAGTCTAAATGTTTATTGGGTTTCACAAAGATATAAGTATAATACACATAAACATCCGCTACAATCTAACTCTTAGCGATCTGTCAAAAAACAGTTCGAAAACAATCCACGCTTCTAGCCCTCTATTCGTTCAGAAACCGTCAAGGCACTGTAACGGAGCGGGCAGGTCTAAGGACCTTCCGATTTTTTGTTTCGTGCTGTTCAACAGACATTGGATTTTTGACCTACTGCTTATACTCTGCAGTGTGTTAACCATTTGTTGCTGCAACTCTCTACATAAGGAGATGGTTTAAAATGTTCTTCGACAAATATAATGAGAAAGCCTATATCCAGTAGACTCCAGGCTGATGATAGGTAACTTGAACTATGTTATTCTCTTTGCAGAAGAAAACATTTACAGTGGTACATATGGGCCGGGCCGCGGGACTTACCCTGGACTGGTCTTCGGGATTCTCACTAAGTGAAGGCACGCCGGGCGCACAGCCCGTGTGGTCTTACAGGTAAGGTTCAAATTACCGTGTATGTAATGAAAGTTCTTATGAGCCAACTGAGTTTGATCGAGTGTTAAGCTGCTCAAAATCTTCCAAAAATTTCCAAAAATTATTTAATGACCACCGTGATGGCACCAACAGTGGGTGCCGTTCAAAGAACGGAACCGCTCAGATTAAAATGCTACTAGCGGCCACCTATCCAAATGGCGACCACACAGAACGTTGCCTAACTTAATTGTCTAAGTTAAGACTTACCAAACGAGCTTAACCAGAAGCGCTTGTCAAACGAACGAAACGGCATTTTTTATAAAACGAGCTGATGGAGCAAGTATATTGCCCCATAGCTTATGTTAAGAAGTAATTCTCACCTATAACAGAGCAAAACTTTGTAGGTCACGCATGTTAGGAATGTGCCCTATCCAGAGCACACTGCGCTGCTTGGCGGCAGGAATAGGCATGGTGGTAGTACGCACCCGGACGAGCCCTTCACTAAGAGCTCTACTATTACTAAAATATTGCTAGTGCGACAAGTCAGCGAGAAGAAACGAGATAGTTGTAACCTTATACGTTACAAATACAAAATAATAAATAAATATTAATGGACGTTTTTTACACAGCATCATCTAACCCTAAACTAAGCGAAGCTATTTATTGTAGTTTTACAATACATATACTTAGAATACAATATAACAAATGTATCTATTTTCTAGATTTTCCCAGCTCAGAGGATCAAGTGACGATGGAAAATCTAAATTAAAACTACACTTTCAAGACTCTGAGACTAAAGTTATTGAAACTAAAGTAAGTCTTTTTTAAACATAACTTTTTACGCCAGCTCTGTCTGGAACATAAAACGTAAACAAGTTTTAATAACGGAAACCGAAGCGTAGCATGCCACCCAACCGATGGACCGACGACATTGGTAAAGTGAAAGAATGAAAGAAATATCCGTTTTTAGTAGTATGAATACATTTTATGAACTAATAAGTGACCGTCGCTGCTCAGTTCGTAGTAACTCTGCCTTCTGCGCTGTAGGTTGTGGGTTCGATCCCCACAAATATTTGTGGGATGAAGATGTTTGTTCTGTGTCTGGGTCTTATATTGTATTCTGAGTATGTACCTGTGCTCTCGAACGGTGAAGAAAAACATCGTGAGGAAACCAATTAGTTCTCTAGGAACCGCAATGTTCTTGCAACCTGCCACGTATGGAATACTACCTACAGCAAAATGTGGGGTATGTACCAAATGTATGATTTGGACGTACCTCTCACTACCCCATTAGACATCCTCATAGAATATGGAGTAGGTGCTTGATACTAACAGATTTTTATTTTTATTTTTATTTATTTAACAAAATCCACAGCTCATAGAAATTACAGAACGTTTCATACATACATACCCTATAGCCAATAACGGATTTACATTTTTCTAATGTATCATGTAACATAGAATCGACTATCACTAAACCAAACCAAGAAATTACGTAGCTAATATTATTAAACTGAATGTGAATGTGTTGCACGTGTCTGTGTACTTATGTGTGTGAGAGAATAAATAAATAAATAAACAAATAAATGAACAAGAAAGATCTGAAAGGATGTCTACCGTGCTTGGAGATTTAATTTGAGATGCTTTTTTTTTCAGGAGTTGGAATGTCAGATTCTCCAAAGCCTGTTATTCTGCATGCACGCCTTCCTGACAGCTAAAGTGGCTTCTGTGGACCCCGCCTTCCTAGCAAACATACAACACGCAACTAACTAACTTTATTCTTATAGCCACAAGGTCTATTTTACCTTGTATCGTTCGATACAAGGTGCGTATGTGTTACCTGTTGTAGGTATAATGATAAAAAAACTCCCTTAAGTGTTAAGGTTGTTATTACATGTACAGTCAACTACATTAAAATGTATACAGTTCTTAACTTTCAAAATGGTATCACAATTACAATAAACTTTTATACAAAAAAATTCTGAAATCATTCAATCAATTAGTTCACTTATTTCATATTTATGTAAATATTTATATTTAAGATCACTTAGTAGTTTTGTGGTCACTCCCACTAGTCATGTGATCCTAAGGTCGTAGGTTCAAATCCGGTCGTGCAACAATACATTTTTCAATTCGAAAAATGTATGTGCGCCTTGCTAGTTATTGCTCTCAAACGGTGAAAGAAAACATCGTGAGATATTCTAGCAGCGGCGAATAAGTATGGAATACCAACTACTGCAAAATGTGGGTATATACCATCTAGACGTACCTCTGACTACTCCCCTTAGACATCCTCGAAGAATCTGGAATAGGTACTTGGTACTAAGAGATTTGAGAGGATATCTACCGTTTTTTTTTTTTGTGCTTTGATTCAGTCGTGATGCTATTTATTTAAATATCAGTGGTTACGAATGGTATACATTCTAGTGTAGCTGACTGTACAATAAATTTGTAGCAATATGACCTATAAAAAAAACAGGCCTTATTTTGAGTGTTGTCGATGTTACCATGTTACCAACGTGTGGTTGGTCATTGTTTTGTATAAAGAACCTTTGTAATGTAGATGGGTCTTTATACCTTTAGCATTTATTTAATAGGATTTAAAAGTTAGTATTTTAAACTTTTTAAAACCTGAATCTCACAGTCCATGTTAAAATATACCGTAATATAGGGTAATACACATCAATTTTAATTTTTAGGCCTATTTTATAAAAAAAAACCCGTGCAGCGAATTTTAAAGACTAAAATGTCATATTTGAATCTCTATTTCCTTCCTCAGATCTATTTTTGAATCTTATCTCTATCATTATAAAGGCGAAAGTTGCGTGATTTTCAATAACATTTTATCCTGTATTCTTGTAATTAAATTACTTTTAAAATGATATTTCTTAGTGCTAAAAGATTTCTATGGTGTCTTGTGTGACGAAAATACATGTCATATTATTTTGTTCTTTATACGCGTTGGTCTAAGGTTGATAATTGTGTACATTTTCATGTAATCTTTTAATTTAAAGACTTATTGATGTAATTATGAACCGTACCTCAATGCGATAAAGTTCAAAGTTCTTTACGGGTAGAGTTAATGTCCTGTTTTCAGATTTAGCTGTCCTTTTCAGTCCATTCTTTATATAAATGCACATATTTTCTACTTATGCCCTTGTCTTCCTTATATACTTAGCTTACAGCCATACGCGTATTATAAATTAATGATAAGGGAACATTATAATCTTACAATGGTATTATATTAATAAATGTTTTCTTAGCTTTAAATCTCTTAGTATGGCTGTTATAACGCGTTTAATGATCAGTACTGAGGGCTTAGCATGAATAACTTTGACATTTGTGGCGTAAACGTATCGATATCTGAGTTGCACTGCGCGGCAACCTCAGTAGTAGAACTCTTAGTGAAGGGCTCGTCCGGGGAAATGCAGCGCAAACGACACAAATGTCAAACTTATTCGTGCTAGGCCCTCTGATCAAGAAAGTTTGCAAGAAAAGCATTGAATGAATGCTTTTCTATAAATTGTTATTTGTGTAAAAGTAATTATGCTAGTTGGTACTCATTCCGTTTCGTTATATAAATAAATACAAAAAAACGACAAATAATAATTATTAACTAAAGTAGCTAATTCTAAGCACTTGGTTGTAAATTGTGGAGTGGTTTGTGTCCGAATGAATGAACGAAATGATAAGTAAAGAGCTTATTTATCATTCACTCAACTACTCTGTGCAACTTGAGAACAAAGATTGTCTTCTATTGGTCAGCCGTGAATCACGTGACTGGCTTTTTCGTCTATTGGTCAATTTACTGTGCTCTTATTGGTCAATTATCTTGTTGCTTTTTTCTTAAATTGTACAGAGTCTAGCTGTTATTCCAGCGCCATAAGAGTGTCATTGTTACTAGAGTAATATTATATTTAACCAAAGAAATACATCACATAGTCGATTTGTTATGAATGTATGTTGTAGCGGTCACTCCGAACATCGTCGCCCCTTATTACATAACTTACAACAGGTACGTACGCGACAAGCGTAGGTAATCAAACAATCATTACTGTCAAGCAAGTATTCGGCAGTAGTGCGGCTGCGGATAAAAAAATGGTGGGGCTTTTTATCTTTTTTCCTAAACCCCAAAAACTTTCAGGTTACTGGGACAATCTTCCGGCTTTATAAGGGTAATTGAACTGCTGATTTGGGTTATTTTAACGTAATCCTTGAAGCCGATCATTAATAAGTAAATCCAACATCGTTATAGCTTTTATTACATAATTTGAATTGGAATTCAAAATAGAACAAAATAATAATTTAGGGCGCTCTTCTAGGATTGAGAGTGCCCGGCTTGCCCAACACTCGACGGAGGCATCGTTTTATAACAAATATGTACGTTATATAACAATTAATTCATCCCCATTTTATGACGACCGACCGATGTGGCGCGGTGGGCGAATGTCCGCCTGCGACGCAAGGGTTGCGGGTTCGATTCCCGCCTTGGGATAAATGTTTGTACGATCTGCAAATATTTATTCCGGGTGTTCTGGGTATTTTCTATGTATAATAAAAAATATCTATATAAGTAATATAGTATTGTATTAAGTATATTAGTCATCTAGTACCCATAACACAAGCTCTGCTTAGCTTGGGGCTAGATGATGCTGTGTGGATTGTCCAGCATTATTTATTTATTTATTTATGCTCTTCGCCGAGGTACACATTTTACTAATTACTACGAACACAAAAATAAGTAAGAGAGTATGTTGGTATACCTGTCGTCAGTTACATAATAAGGGGACAGCACGTGTTAGCCAAGTATATCATCGGCCATTAAGTTTGGCGTGACATAACGAAATGGTATAGTTAAGGTATATATCGAATTGTTTATGCATCACTAGCGATAGACTGCACGATAGGGTAGCTTGTTATCGAGAGGATATATTTAGGACTGATATTGTAAAGGATTGGCAAAACTTCGCTGATTTCGATTAACTTAAATTGCATCTTCTTTTTAGGACATAAGGTAAATTATGTTTCGGCTAGCCATAAAACTATTATATCTGTTTTATGGCTCTAGAGGTCCAGCCGATTAAATTTGATTTTTGTGGCGTTACTGTGTCCTACCAACATTTGAGTTCCACTGCGCGTCAACCTCGCAACACTCCGATAATGAGTTATCGAAGCCGCGCATGTAATTCAAATGTCAACACGAAAAAAATTTATTCGTGTATTTTCGAGTAAGAAAGAAACACGCGCTATACCAAGATATTAATGAACAAAATTATGCTTTTAACGGCATTCAAAGTATCATTTTGACTGATTTCACAGCTCTAGTCTCACAGTTGGTAGTTGCACTGCCTTCTGAGTGGTGGTGGGTTCGATCTCCACCGAGAACAAACATTTGTGTGATGAACATAGATGCTTGTGCTCTGTCTGGATGTTATATTGTATTCTAACCATACATTTACACCAATATATTCATCTGATTCCCATACTACAAGCGTAGCTTAGTTTGGGGCTTGATGGCGTTGTGTGATAACATTAATATTTATTAAATTTATTTGGTTAATCGAAATAGGCAAGTTCGTGTGTGCTGAAAGTAAATTTAATCGAACTTAGAATACATTTGCGCTTGCTTCATATCATTAAAATTAAGTCAAAAATATTTAAAGTGTGCTATGTCTATCTACTACGAAATTATTGAGAATTCTATTGGTTTGTTAAACTAAAAAATATATTTTATCTTTGAATCTGAAGCAAAAGTTGCTCTAAATATTTACATTTTATATAGATTTAAATTTATTGATATTGATTATTTCATGATATTCTAAATTTATGGATACGTCTTTATTTTAGTGAATCGTTTAGTAAATTTAGCGAAAAGTCGCGAATACACTGAAATTTAATTATAAATATTGTAGGTGTTTCTGAGGCTCAAGAGGGCCTCGGAGGATGAACACCCATACAAACATATTACCAAACGTGAATGAAAAGTTGTTTTTCTGTAATTAGAAGCTAAAAGCTATGGTGCTGATTATATTCTGGATGGTAAAACATCGTTTTGAATACGAAACAAATCAGAAGAAAACTTGACAATGATGTCTTATAATTTGCCCTTCAAGTTTATGGTATACATAGAGGTCCAAAAAAATCCATCAATGAATTTTAATGGACCGAGGGGTTCTAAAAAATCATAAATAAAGAAAAAGGAATAAAGGTGCAAAATTCAATGGATTTTGATGGACCGAGGGAAATTTTTAGGGCAGGTTGGTCTTGATGCGCAGGAGTCTACTAAGAAAAAAATTCCCAAAATTCAACCTCTAAAGAGCAACAGGGGTTGAAGTTTGTATGCACGTTCCACTAGTTACAAATAACTTTGGCATTAAGTTTGTATGGGTAACCTGTTATCTTAAATCGCATTTAGATTAGTATTTGTTACTTCACCATCAGATTATTTATAAAGGCTATGAATTTTATAAGAAGTTTATTTTTGTGTGAGAATCCATGTTACCTCTGTTTCAATGGTTCTAATTTTAGCCGATTGTGGTTCCAGTCAATTTAAGTGATTACTTATTTTCTACTGAGATGTCTTCTACTAGATTTTGGATTTATTTAGAAATTCCCTAGTAGTTATTTCTTAATGAAGGACGATGACTCACCCCGACGAGCCCTTCACAAAGAACTCTACTACTACTGAAGTTGTCTCAGTAGAAAATTGGTCGCTTTGTTAGTGATGTCAATTGAAGTAATAAAAGCAGGTAGTAATCAAACAGTATTTTTAAAAGTTATTTACTCCTAAGTGCAAATTATTTTAACTTGTATGTATTTTTAAGTTAGAGTTTATTTACAAATACATTATGTAAGTACTTTATTGCGCTTTTTTATATATTGGCAAGAAAAATATCGACTGCCTTTGTAGAATAGTGGGGTTGATTTGATTGGCGGATCCGTTTAGATGTTAATACTAATGACCACCTATCCGAATGTTGACCGTGCAAAACATCGCTTAACTTAGTCGATGTACATGCGAGGGTGGGGGCAAGACTGACGTTTGGGGATGTTTATTACATAAGTTAAGGGCTGAAACTTCAAACAGTGATGTTTTTCTCGCCAAAATTATAAAATTGTAAATTATAAAATTATAATTTTTCATTCTCAAGTCATCTTTGTCTCCTGTACTTCGCCATGACTTCTATTTCTCATCAAGAGAGTATAACATAAAGTAAGTCTGTATTTTGTCCAAAGTAGATTTTTTCATAATCGAGGCTATGTGTAACAATATTCGATAGCTCTTATTGCAACTGTGTAAGGTATATATTTGTGCACGTTTATCATGGTTGTGTTGAGGGAAAAGTTCCTAAGGCAATCGATAGGTCCAATGTTTTAGATACTGTCGTTTTGCACGTTCCTTTTGCGTCCCTTATAACTTAAAATGTATTCCCCCTACGTTGTGTGGTAGACAACTCTTAAAGCGATAAGGCATCGTATTGTCATTATTATGCTACTTTTGTGACAGTTTGTATGAATAGGCTTAAAATAGGTACGTACTTACCTACTTTTTAAAGTTCTTTTAATTTCATACTAGAACGTTACCTGCGATTTAGTATTTATTTACCATAATTACAGCAGTTTTTACATTAGTTTAAATGCAGCGGCGATGGGCTTGCAACCTGTCACGTAAGGAATATTAACTAATGCAAAAAGTGGGTATGTGCCAAATTTAATATTTGGACGTACCCCTAACTACCCCTTACTAAGTCTGAGATTATATCTACCGTGCCTGGGGATTAAATTGTTGAGGCTTTTTCTTTTTTCTTTTATTTTTAAATTATTACGAAGCATAGTCATTACATAATTTCTATATAATTAAATTAAATCAAGACAATTCATTAATTGGCTTGCTGCATTTCTTGCTTAGGCTTAGCATTGATTTCAGTTGGCTAGAAAACAGTTTGAGATTTAGATTACCAATATTCCCTGCAACTTTTTGTTGAAAATAAGATAAGGAACTTTTCTATCAATACATGTCTTTTAAAGGAATGAAATCAATCGATTAGTCAATTTAGAGAATACTCAAGACTGAAACTGAATGTTGTGTGTCGCTCATCAATGCTTACATTGAGATGGGGTCCGCTGGAATTAACGATCCTATTTATATTGATTGCTGAGGGGTCGAGTCTGTTGCCATCTGATGGCCGAAGGCTCCAGTCTGTTGCCATTTGATAGTTAAGGGCTCCAGTTTGTTGCCATCTGATAGCTGAGGGCTCGTTAGTGCCATCTCCTAGCTAAAAGCTCCAATCTGGTGCCATTTGATAGCTGAGGGCTTCAGTCTGGTGCCATCTGATAGCTCAGAGCTCAAGTTTATTGCCATCTATTGTTGACAAGAATATTTTGAATGAAAGCATAAATTTATACCAAAACAAGAAAAGAATTCAAAATAAATTGCATTGAAAAGTTTATATCAAACGCATTTTAACGTTACTTTAATTTACACATTGCTTAAAATTTGCCTTGTTTCTGTTTTACCCACTGGTAAAAGTTGGAAATACTTTACGTATTCTATTTGGCGGTATACCATTGTTAGGTTATTCATTGACGTAACTTATAATGCGTGATCTCCATCTCAATGATTCCCACAGCATGGCCCATTGCATTTAGGTCTTTATGACTTTAATTTGCAATTTTAGACGAAACGAGACGATTTGCTTGACACTTTCTGCAGCAATTTATAAAACTGGTCCAATCAGTGTAGAACCCTGGATTTTAAAATGTAATTTAAACAGTTTTAAATTGAGCTGTCTTTTTTAAATTCAAAGAGTTTCCCTTGCGGTTCTCTTCGTTAAACTTAAAAAAGGCTGCGAACACATTTCGGCTGCAGATTATCAGAATGCATCTGACATCATCGGAAGCTGACGGTTAATCCGGTAAAGTCTAACTGCTTACCATCTAGTTCAAATATACTAGACGGTTTAACAGTCTAATCTATTATCGGAAGCGGACATTTGATCCGGCGATATAAGACCACTGATTTAGTCTTATTCTAAATGTAATGAACCTTCCGACACGTTTGACGTTTTCTGAAAATGCGCGACCGCAGGCCAATAATGATGCATATCTTTCTTACTGTAGGCGGATTCTGTGTCTTTATCGTTTCCCGGATAACAAACTCCGGTTTGCGCTAGTATCCTAGGCCTGTAAGGGCGTTTATCATATCTCCGTACATAAAGTTCTAGCTCGCAAACCGAAATCCGTTATCCGGAAAACGTAAAATGCTCAGTATCCGCCTGCTGTTGTCTAGTTTATAGCAAAATGTCGTCTGCAAATCGTTATTTAGCAATCGGACAATGAAAGTACTTACGGCGAAGTGTATCCACGTTAGCAGTTACTCCTAGCTATTTATACCTATTGTTGATTATTGTAACTTGTATCCTATAGTAAAATATTAACTCGATTATTTTGTGTTTTTTTTAACCTTTTTATAAACCGGTACCTAGTAGGTAGGCTGAAATTATTTTTCGCAGAATTATTTGTACCTGTCATTCCTGATATTTTAGTATTATAAAAAACATATATTAAGTACTTTACTATACAGGGCGTAACATTGAGATCGGTCAGTATGGGAAAGTCTGAAACTAAAAGAGGTACGAAGATGTTCTTGGGAACCATGTCATCGATTTTTGTGACAAGGAAAACTGCATTCATACATTTAATAAAAACTTGTACTCAGCTCGAAAATTGAATAAGTAAGGAGTTTAAACACTTTGGGATTACCTACTAACTCACTTTGGTCAAAAATGTCACTGAGTGTCTTTTCGCACCACAACGACGAAATGATCAAGGCAACGGTAAGCTTACGTTTCTTTTTATTATTTTTTGGTGATTTTTCGTTGATTATATTTCGCATCAGAAATAAATTTATAAATTATTCTGTTTTCAGGCATTTATGAGCTAGAGACGAAGACTTGCATTCAATATAGATGCCAAAAAGGGTTGGAACTACAGAAATTGGTAAGAATACGATTCATATAAAGTAATGTAATATTTGTGTATATGTAGGTACCTTGTAGAACCTACAACCGCTGGAAAATAACAGTTCTTGAGTGAGTGACCACCACGAAGCCTGTGACGTCTCAATGTAACAATTGTTACAGACTTGATACAATAGTCAAGTCTGTAACAATTGTTACTCTGGGACTTTTACTATTACTTTGCTTTTACTATAGTACTATGTAGGTACTGTAACGACGATCTAATACCCCCAATATCGTCCTGTTCTTGAGTTTTCATCTCTACTATAGTGAATGACCTATTATAGTTCATTCAGAACCACTTTCAACCGCTCAACATAATCATTAGTCACCATTTCAGTAGTGTGGGTCCAATGCCACTTTTCATAGTAAAAAAAACTCATATTTTTTGTTTATATTTTTATTCCAAGCTCCAAGGAACAAAGGTAGAGCTACACAATTACCTTAAGCGACAGCCTTGCCACAACTAAAGTAACAATCACAAAATATACTTAAAAAATAATATACATTTCACAAAACAATGACTAGAAAATAATACTACATTTTTACTAGGTAGGTACTTATAACATAATTAGGTAATTCCAGTTTTTTTTATAAGGGTCAATAATACAATTTACTGTTTCACCCAACGTCTCAAATTCTAATATAAATCTATTCTGAATAAAAAAAATTAAACTAAATCTTAGAAGAAAAACCTTTAGGTTGAACCTTCCGAACAAAGTTACTGGATTTTACATTGATATAAGAATATGAGTGCTCTAATTTTTTTATAATTTTACTAGGTACAAAAACAGCTTTCTGATATGAAAAAGATATGTTAAACATTGAACAAATTTAAAAATGTTTGCCCTACCTAATTTTTTTTTCTAAAATAGTCTGAAAGTATTGTCGCCATAAAATCTGATAAGTTACCGTTAGGTGTCGATAATAACGATTTAACTACTTATACATCAACAAATGATTTATGTAAATAGTTTTCTAGACCGAGAGGCACATCTAACATTGTCACAGAGTATAAAACGCAGAAGGTACACAAAGCAACTCCTACACACATAACAACAATATAATTTACCTATTTTTCTTTGTTAAAGAGCATAACAAAACAATCTAAATAGTGGCTTTTATAGTACAGAGTATTTTGTGCGTTTCTATTAAATGACTACTTTTATTACAACTATTCAATTACAATAACGATCAATCAATGATTGGCTAGAATTCTGTTATCGATAACTTATTATTCTGTTTCAAAATATTTTATAGAAATATTCAAAAAATCCATTTAGTAGACCTATTTATTGTCCTATTCATAACCCACAGCAAATCTTAGAGTACCCGTAATTGAAAATAATAACTGGTAAAACAGTATCATCAGTGGTTTTTTACGTACCTATCTACCATTATTTATGGTACTCGTCGCCTCTATTTATATGTATACAAATGTTAATGTTTTCAAAGTCATGTCATATCATCATTTCGGTTAGTTGGTAATTTCGGTGATCATACCATAGTATTTCTATCATAGCATTACCACTATTTCTGAATCATTACACGTGTTTAAGGAAATTACATGACATTCATAAAAATAACTATCATTTCCTAATCCTGTTCCTAAAATGATCTCTGCTCTATTCATAATAGTCATAATATTCATAGTAGACTATTTAAATATCATATTGACATACATTCGACATAACGCCTACTAGCCCCAAACTAAGGAAACGTTGTAAATATGGGAACTAGATAACTGCGAGGCTTAACACTTTTTTTAAATACGCCCATGCGTATCGTGGGCATTGATTTACATGCATGCGTCCTGCACTGAATCTTTAAATTATTTGCTTGTACTCTAGCTCAATCAATACATTGAATTTCTTTAATAAGAAAATTGGCTAATCTTTGAAGGTTGTAAGCCTAAATATTGAAAAAATACAAATGTAAATTTTAGTATTTTTTTATAAGTATATTTAATAATTTTTTTAGAACATTTATTGTCTTTAGTTGTAATTGTCTATGCTCTAATCATATTAGAATAATTACTTTTTCTTTCCCTAAACATGAAACTACAATTTATTTAGACTGTTCTCTGCTTAGCGAACGAGTTATTTTTTCAATTGTATTTCTCTATAGTTTGTGTAAATATTTAATTACTAAACAGTTTCACGATTAACATCCAAGTATATTTATTTGTCACTAGTGGCACGATTGTACAGAATACACTTTAAAAATCTATTACACAACCTTTAAGTACTTTCATTCTATAAGTATTTCAAGATATTGAAAGTGTATTAAATTAGGCTATATTTAAATAACAGAATTAAAAATTCAAAAGGGTTCCGGATTTAGAAGGCCATTTGAGAATTTGAAATTGGGCTTATAAAATATTAGATGTTTTACTATTGTTACCATCACGCATATTAGTACTTTTCATGTAAATGGTATCTGATTTTTATTTAGTATTAACTTATGCTAGGAGTCGCTGACTCAGAAGATATGCTCTGAACACGAAATAATTTCACCTACTTTAGTTTCAACAGCAATTATATCTACAACAGTATACATAATTACATGTAGTACATAAAACACCATGTAAACCTACACCTTTATGTATAAACATTAAGAGCTGAACATGCGCAGTGTATACGCATGTTCTATAAAGCCAATTACCAATGCTTTTTGTTTTGTTATTTATAATTTTCATTATGTATAAAAGTATCAGACACCCTATACTGTACTAAAACCATTGCAAGCCACTACCAAAAAAGTATATTCTACATGTCGACATCGAAAAACATTAAGAAGACCAAATCAATGAATAACAATAAAGCTTTAATTTGCATTTAAAATTATAAGATTTTATAAAGATCACTGCAGCTTTCAAGTTATCATTTTGTTTTGACTAACTATAAACATAGTATATTTACAAAAATCATCGCTTTTTGTTTTTTCTTCTAGTGTCTTTTAACATCTCTGTAGTTTACAAAAAAATGCTCTTCGTTTTATGTAAAAGAGCTATGATAGTTTTATTTTGAAACGTTTAACGAAATAAGAATGAACAATAGGTAGGTACATTTTCAGATCACAATCATCATAAGTTCACAGAACGCTAAAGCGTAGAGCTACATCTAAATATAATCTAACATTACCTTACCCTACATTAAATTAATTTAAATGACATCAATGTGTTGGCGAGTGCAAGTTGCATTTATCAAGATTAAAATAGCATAAAAGTATCTCGAAAAAAGCTATAATAATAATAATAATCTTTTTAAAAAGAAAATGTATTTGTAAAACTAATTAATAACCGCCGAGTACTTTGGACAGTTTAAAGCCGTCGTTATTTCATTACAGCGTTTGTATTATTGGTATACCTTTTGTATACTTTATTAATGAAATATAATTTCGCATATATTCATAGCTTGATAGCGCCCACCTCAGGGCTCCGAAAGCGAAAATTACTCTGGGTGGCAAGTCGTTAAGCGTGTGGTCACTGACATTGCATCGTTCAGTTTAGCTTTGGGCGCGTGCTTAACGTAACATAAATTTGTCTAAATATTTTTTTATGAAAATGGAATCAATTTTTGTTATTCTTTTGAATTAAAGTCATGTGAATAATAAAATTAAGTGGGCGCTAGCTCAAAAGTGACCAGAAAACTCTGTGCATCGATTTTTTTAAATAAACTGAACAACGCGTTAGGTTTTTTGAAAAAAAGTTAAGCTCTGCAAAAATAAAGATTGAGTTAGATCATTTCGAGTTAAGTACAAAAATAATTTGACCGCTAAGGTTTGAAGAATTATGCTATACTTTTCCTAGAACATTATTACCTAATAGGTATTTTATAAATCTACCAGAAAGCTCGAGTTGAAGAATAGGACTTATAAGAAGTCGACAACCATACTTTCATTAACATAATATTTTCTATAATATGAATATCTATCTTACATCTAGATTTATGTAATTTTGAGCATATATATACTATGCTATATAACTGCCTTATCATTATACCCTACAAACGAACATCTACGCATGAGTATAAAAGTTTTAAATAAATAATACTTCCTACATTCTACTACATTATATTAAAATTATAACCTATTAAAGCTATTCCTAATTCACATTTTTAGATTGTTTGTTGAAAATGCTCCTATTTGAGTAAATAAATATGATAAACTAAATATTTTGTATATCAACATAGTCTATAGTTTCTTAGACTACTTACCCGTAAATATTCTGTCAAAAATTATCGTCATTATATTTTATTGTCATTATGTTACACTTATATTATTTATAACTAAACAACATCCAATACAATTATTATTATTGTCAAAGTTGATACTATTATTGACACAATTTATTGTCATCGTACTCTTAGTATGTATTTACATAACAGTATTTAATGATACATACATTCATATAACTCTGGTAGTAAAATTTAAATAGATTTTAATCATTATTTTCTTCATTGTGTTTTTGAAATAAATTTAAACTAAATTAACAACATACATTTAGTAATTATATAATTTTTTTTAAGTACATTCTTATGTAATTTCTACGGCTATTATAAAATTAATAATAAATCCTTAATATTAAATCTATAAAAGCACTTTTCTCTAAATCTACTAACACCAAACATCAAACAAATATTTAATTTTCTATTTTTCTCTAACGTCTAACACTGAATAGAAACGTTAGTAAATAAGTAAAAAAATCATCTAAAAGTTTAGCTAAAGCTTGAAAACCCTACTACGCTTAAGTAAACAATTTAGACGAGTTCCACGATACAAAACCACTACAACAATATAATATGAATTGATTTCTCGAGAAAAAGTATCGAGGTATATGAAAGACGTCATTATTGTCGCAACGGGTAAACTTTTAATACAATATCGATCTCATTCATAAGTTATATAAGAATTTCATATATCACAGCTTTACATAATTTACTTCACACGGAACTTGAGTGATTTGTAAAAATATTTAGCCACAAACTATGCACAGTTGTAATAATGATACTAACGCTCAGAAATATAATAATTTATTACATACTAGTATTTTCTACGAGTTTATTGTCATCGCGTTCATTTATTATTTATTAATATTCATTGAATTCGTATGATAAATTTCTTAAATTATCCGAATTTTAATATTGTCATTCATTTATTTAAGTGTATAAAATAGTATATTATATGTATACCGTTCAAAACGTTAATATCCTTTTGACAGCTGTGCAATTAATAGTCAACATTTCAATTACTGTCTTCGTTATTCAATAGTCTATAATAATATATTTATATTTAATATTGTCATATCCAAACAACTGCTAAGTGACTTAGTTATTCCTGATTGATGAACGTCATATGTCAAACTTTAGTCAACATTTAATCGTTGAAGTCCTAATTTGTCGAAAAAGTTGGAACTTTGCTTCAATTAAAGGTTTACGTAAGACTTGGATCATTTATCAGTTTCATAGAGTAAATGATAATGGTGATACGGTCATTATATTGAATAAAATCTTTACCAATTGATCTGCGTGTCTACGCTTTGAAGCTATTTTGTGGGCACGCTTATTGAACTGAGTAGGACGTCATAATTATTATGAAAACTGTTCAAAATTGATTTTTAGTTATTTTAGCGCTTGCCATACTTAAGAACACAGTCAGCTTAAATCTCTAAGTCACTTTGCAGAGTCAAAAACGTCTTTTAAAATCTCTAAAAACTCTTCACCTATAAATCAGACTTGGCGTTATCGTCGTTATAATCGTTGATCTGCTTCTCAATCCAGGGAATGTATTTAGGTACGTACGCGTAGACGCCGGGTAAGCGCGGATGGGCGCACTTTATACCCCAGGATACGATGCCGCCCACGTACCAGCGCGAGGGGTCATCCGGGTCCTTGCAAAGGAGAGGGCCGCCAGAGTCGCCCTGAAATTACAAAATACACGTTTGAAAAAAAAAAGAAAATAAATAGCATCATGACTGTGATCCCCAAGCACGGTGATATCCTCTCCGATCTCTTAGTATCAAGTACCGACTCGAGATTCTTCGCGGATGTCTAAGGGAGATAGTCAGAGGTATGTCCAGATAGTAGGTACATACCTACATTTTTGAAGTAGTTTTTTTTTATCTACTCTCAAGGTTTAACATTGTTACGGGTCGGTTTAACATAGTAAGGCAATAAACTTACTGAACACTGAACTTCATAACACGAAAATGCTATTTCGAAAATTCCGTTATGAAGAAACTCGAGATTTCTAACTTTATTGGACCCAAGGTACGAAAGAGTTGTTTATTGTTGTAGTCCCGTGGCTGAGCCCTTAGGGCCCTTTTACACCACGTCGACAAATCGTAGTCCCATGTTTAAGGTTCCGTACCCAGAGGGGAAAACGGAACCCTATTCCTAAGACTCCGCAGTCTGTCTGTCTGTCTATCTGTCACCAGGCTGTATCTCATGAACCGTGATAGTCAGAAAGTTGAAATTTTCATAGATGATGTATTTCTGTTGCCGCTATAACAGCAAATCTTATACAACAAATGTGTTTTTTTTTGCCGTTTTTACTATAGATTATGGTACCGAACCTTTCGTTGCGCGAGTCCGACTCGCACTTGGATGGTTTTTTATACCCATACTAGGACTCAAAACGCGGTAGCAGTTATACGTCGCGTCGTCGCACCGGTGCGGTAGTGTGCAAGAGCCCTATAAGGAGACGCCCTTATTTGATTTACTTATTGGATGAACAAATACCTATTTGTAATCTTGATGTTCGCTAGGTAAGGGCGTATAATGGATCAAAAGATCCTCAGAAAAACAAGAATCTTTCAAGAAATACCTGAGTATTCTATAAAGTTCAATTACCGAGGGTTTTCTTTTGCGGTCGCATTAATTTAGTATTTGCTTTAAGATGTGATTCTTTATATTTTACAGAATAATGATCTGCTCATTAATATTTTAGTAGTAGTAAAGTTCTTTAGTCAAGGGCTCGTCTGGGGTAGTGCTATGCTTATTTCCGCCGCCAAACAGCTTGCTGTGTTCCAGTTTGAAGGGTATGGACTCAGGTTGATGGACGCGGAATACTGCATCGTAAGACACGTTTCTGACGAACATGATCTGCAATGGATTGATTTTTTTTCCTTTCTCCGCTTCTACCCTCTGACAGGAGCTTTAGTGGGCTATCTTTCACCTACTTGGGGCGGGGTAATTTATTCAGTTTACTTACCTATGTTCTAGAGTACTTTATTGATTTTAATGTTTATTTAAGAGGCACAAACAGTTCAGTCAGGCACGACATCTTCTATCATTTACAGTTTACATTTATAAGATCTAATTCACTACTGTTTAAATCTATTTCCTATAGCATTGTTTTATTATAGGTAACCACTTAGCATCAGGTGGGTTATGCTTGTTCTAGCAGCAAATTACCTGACAAGCGTCCTTTCCTCCCTCGGGGTACCCGGCACAGATCATGCCCTCGGTGACGTTCAGGTCGCGGTGCTCGAGCCACTGGTTGCAGAGGTCTCGGTTCAGCACCGGTACTTCCACCTCGTTCACGGCTGGCTCGTACTCCGACACTAGGATAATTAGTTATGCGGGGGACTGGACGTAAAGGCTCTGCCGATTTCCCAGTCCCCCTCCACAGAGACGAAGCAGGAGCGCCGCTGGGTTGTTTAGTGGGTATACCGGTCCTTACGGGCCGGGGAGTCCCACATACCCCTCCCACCCTCCAATGGGGGGGGATGCGTAACGCATTTTTCCCAGCGCAAAAAAAAAAAAAAAAAAAAAAAAAATAGGATAATTAGTTATGTTAGCTCAATAATTTATCCAAAGCTGAACATCCAGCAATAATAAGCTCCCTTAAAAACATAGGCTCTGAAAACTTAATACTAAAGTACGTCAGGATAGCCGTCACAGCTCAGTAGTAGCCTGGCCTTTTGCGCTGTAGGTGGTGGGTTCGATCCCCACCGAGAACAAACATTTGTGTGATGAACACAGATAAGTATGCAGGGTGTTATATTATATACAAAAAAAAAGTTTTAAGTAGTCTATCAGTCATCGGATTCCCATTATACAAGCTTTGTTTATTTTGAGACTAGATATAAAAATTACACTAGGTATAAAATAGTAGGTAATACTTACTGTCCTTATCATCCCGCTTCCCCCAGCCAATGACGGTGCAGAGTGTACCCGGAGGCAACACGCGCTCCGCCGGGGGAAGACACACTGGTGACAGTTGCTCGTTATACCGCACTCGCACTGATAACTGAACAACAAATAACAATAAGTGAACCAAACCCAGGCGTTTCATTACAATATAATACGTTAGTAGTAGTAGAGCTCTTAGTGAAGGGCTCATCCGGAGAAGTATGCTTATTTCTGCTGCCAAGCAGCTTGCTGTGTGTGGGTGCCGGTGTTATTACAGGCACATGAATCTCAGGTTGATGGACTCAGAGCAGCGTATTGTGGGCACGGTCCTAACTAAGTGAGCTATAAGGCAATACTTTGTTATAGGCTATGGTAACCACTTAACATCAGGTGGGCGATATGCTATTCCATCAGCAAAATGTATAAAATAATCGTATTCTTATCGAATAACAGACAGTCATAAAGCAAAGTCAGTCGACCTTAAAAGCCTGGGGAACCCAATAATCCCACACCCACACTTTTTAAACCGAAACACGCTGCGCTACTTGACGGCAGAAATAGACATGGTGGTATTAGGTACTTCCACGGACGAGCCCTTCACAAAGGGCTCTACTACTCCTCAGAACAGCTTGAAAGGTTGATGATGAAGCTTACCTGAAAGAGCGCGATGTCATTGTCGTGTGCGATGCCGATGTTGTAGAGGGGATGCGGCACGACGCGGCGCACCTTCACCTTCTGTCCGTAGTACGCGTGTGAACGACGCCGAGTGATGCCCAGCTGAATGGTCCAGCCATTTACGTCTGAGTGGCTGTAACAATATGCTTGATTTTACTTTACACTGTAACAATTGTTACTGCGTCCAAAGATAGAAGCATCGAATGTTCATTTTTGGCAGATTTTGGGATGGATTGAGTCCATCCCAAAATCGTCGTGATGACCCAAATGTACTCGAGCTGTCAAAACATGAAATAAAAAACTAACTGCTGTTTTGTCTAAGACTTGAATCTGTCTTTATTTTCTTTAGTAGGTGGATCTAGACGCCAGGCCCACGCGGCTAAGATTACCTTGGATACCCACGCACTGCATAAAATCTTTGTTGTGAGTATGTTGATACTGACGTATAGACGAATCAGCAACAGATTTTAGTGCCTCGGTAAAAACTCAGTTATCAGTTTGCTGATGTTTTGTCACTTTCCTACCTGCTACAGATAAATTTGGGGACACGTATAACTAATTTTCTAAGTGCATTACTGAAATAAGCTGCAAATTGGTTTGATTGGTAGGCACTTACTTTCCCACACAATGCGATGCCGTCAGCACCCACTGATCAGCCACGAGCACTCCTGCGCAGTAGAACACCTCTTCGGGGCCGCCGAGGATGGCTGCCAAGAACGGCCAGTCGCCAGGACTTGCCTCTACACCCCCCACAATACGCTTCCGCGCTCCGCCTATGGTTCGACGCTTGCCGCATTCTGAGGAAGGGAGACAAAATAAGTGATGGTGTTACAAGGAGCTTAGACAACCGACGAGGAAAAAGAAAACATGTGCCTGTAGGTAGGTACTCCGTCTGAAATTTTATGAGATTAACGCGCGGTCTGCCAAAAACGCTGTTTGTTTTAGTTCATCTCTTGTCGAAACGTCCTCTTTCTTCTTCTTCTTTCATGTTATTATTACAACGTCTCAATTTTAAAGCCACTTTGACCAGTAGGTGGCAACACTCTTTCTCTTTTATTATATTATACTGTACTGCAAAATACAGTAATATTCTGCAACTTTGATCAAAATAGACGCCTCAGGTTAATAGACGCAATTCACTGCATCGTAAGGTGCATTCTGATAACAAACGTGACCTGGAGCCGTCCAGGTTACGCTTTGTTATAGGTTATAGGTTATGGTAACCACTTAACAACAGGTGGGCTATCTGCTAGTCTCATCAGCAAGTCGTATAAAAAAAAATTGCCAAAAGAAAAAAAACCTGATAATACAAGTTGCCTGTTACTATAAGGTTACGCCTTCGTTAAAACAACAAATTTAAAGGGAGTGTACACTATGAGTTTCAGAAACGTGACTATCGTTTGCGCTTATTGTGTGGTAAAAGTTAGAGGTTCAAAAGAGCCCGATTAGCCTAGGAAGCGTTTCCTTTTATCTACGCTCGTGAAATAACAGCTAACTAGCTCATTTTGTTTGTCTTGTCAACGTAAATTGCCGTCTGAACCCCTGGAATACAAAGTCAGCCGAAATTAAACGCAGGCCAAAAACAACTTCTTTATTCATTTCACCTTTACGCTGAGCGGAACCTAAATTAAAATTTAAGCAACAAAAACCCTTTTTGGGGTTACGGTAAACACGTTTTTGATGGGCTAAGCTGCAAACTCAAAGCGATTGTTGTTAATTCTCCGAAATAAATATCCCGCAAAAATAACAAAGGTAAAATCTCCTTAATAAAATTACAGAGAGGCTAACCAATGTTCGTTCGTTTCGAAGCGTTTTTACTTCTACGTTCGCTAACGCACTTTTTAGTCCAATGCTAAATTTCTAAGAAATTTGGAGGTGTTTGCCATAATCACCGCACTTGGCAGGCGAATTGATGATCGCAACGTCGGTGCTTAGTAGGTACTCAGATATTGCTGCACATCACTTGATGCGTTCTCTAAGTCTATCTAAGTGACATCTATGGGAGTCCAAGGGCTCCTCTCACTATAACCATCGGCTGAAGCAATTGATTACCGCTATTCGCTTGGCACTCGCGGCCACGTCCAGCGCAGGTGGTCGGACCCTCACAAAAACGTAATTAAAGTTCCCGCAGTCCGACAGTCAAGGCGAACAGATTACACACAAACTTACTAACTTTACCTTTGCCAGATTTGTCTAGACGACACTTTTCATTACGGATTCTTTAGATTTCTTTTGAAACTCCAGGATTAAAATTGAATTGCATTTATCAAACTGGACTGGGTTCTTACCTGACTAGATAATAATTTGTAATAACGTTATTTTGAAAATTATGTTTCTGAAAAAGTAACATTACACAGGGGTAGGTACCTAGTCGTCATATAAATTCAAACAAAAAATAGTACCTCTCTAAAAGTCCTATAGTTCAAGCTATGCTTAGTTTGAGTTTACCTAGTAATAGTTAGTTTGAGATGTTGTGTAAAAATGTCCATAAATATTTTATACATTACTGAATAAATCCTTTTCGACTTAGGTTTTGACAAATATATATTATATTTAAAACATTTGCTATTTTGAAGATCCACTCAAAACCAAAACCATGTCAAACTATTTAAAACGACACCGTGAACTCATTACGAGATTTAATTTGTCTCTTTTGTTTTAACTTAGTTTAAAGTTAGATTTTACCTATTGAAGACAGAGAGGCTTTCATGACAGTCTGGAATAAATGGAAAATTTATTGTCTACAACCTTGGTATTTCAAAAGTTAAGGCCGCTTTCATATTAAATTTCTAAAGACAACCAAATAATAGAATCCAACAAATAACTTCTGTCAAACAATCTTATTTTACATCCTTCGAGAATGATATCCTTTGAAGATCCCATTTGTAATAATGTCGCAATAACAACATGTTATTGCGTGTTTACCTCCGACAATATCGAAGGATTGGAACCTGCTACTGGAAAATAAGCTTTATTGTGCCTTCCATTGATTCAATTTGGGTTGCAGATACAAGAAATCTTACAGGCTCACTGTCAATTTTGTCTACCGGCGCGGAGAGAATGTAGTTTGGTTAAATGACGTGGTTTTGTAGTAGCTAACGTGTTGCGATTACGATATTAACATATTCAGAGTAGTAGTTATTAAAAGGGCGTGAATACCGTTGCAACTAGGTAAATAACAAAAACAACGGTTAAACCTGTTAAACGTCTCAGTCTGATGGACAGTCTTCAATGCAGTTCAGTAGCAATTTATTCTGATCCTATCCTACTGGCTGCGCCATGCTATGCTATGTTTTATAATAATGTACGTATACTATAGTGATACGAATGTGACCTGTCAGGCAATGCTTTTTAAAAGTGATGGTAACCACTTCACATCGAGTGAGCCATATGCTTGTTCCATCAGCAAGTTGTGTAAAAATTGCATTTTATTATTCCATGTTCATGAAACTATGGTTCGCAGCACAGTTGCTAAGCACTGACTGACTAGTCCAAATTATAGTACCTGTAAGCAAAATTGCCAAGCACCTGAGATTGTGATTGATGACTCCAACAGTGCAGCCTGACGAAGAATGATGGCTGTCGCTAGCTGAACCAAAAGACAAATGATCTACGTAAATAAATAGACCCATTTATGTTTACAGTTAACTTCACATTTTGTTCCTCAGAAAGACGAAAATTTTCGAAATTTTGCCTCGAAAGGATTTTCAGCATGTTTTTTTTTATTTTATGTAGTCCCACTGCTAAGTAAAAGTCTCCCTTATTTTCTTCCACTGCTTTCTGTCTTCCGCCTCTGCCTACCAGGTTTTGTCAAAAGTATCGAGGTCGTCACGCCAACGTTTTCTCGACCTGCCTCGAGTTTAGGTCCTGTAACTTAAGTAGGAGTTGTTTTGGTCCTTTATGGTCTAAGCCTCCCAAAAATGAATAGTTAAGTCCAAAAAAATCAAATATAAATCATTGAAAGAATGAAAAAAAAATAAAACAAATTGCATCAAAGTAAAAAAAAAACTATAATTTATAAATTTTGGTCTAATCCGGCTTTGACAAAGTCGCGAGCACCGCTAGTTCTTCATAAATACTTGTTCATTAAAAGTAAACTATGAAAAACTTAGTGATAATATTACTCATGCTAACTAAGTACAAATCAGTCTATCTGATTTAAACATAAATAACACACACACGTATAAGTTTCAGTAGATACCACTCGGAGCAGGGCTACAATAGCACATGAGACAATGAAGTTTTAACTCAACAAAGGCTAATGCATAAGCCGAGACGTAGAGCGTCTATGACATTAGAATAGGATTTATGAATATGCCTTCCAATCCCATCACTCAAACAAAAGGAAAACGTACGGAAATCAGATGAAATAGCAGAATACTGAGAGTCAACAAAATAAATCAAATAAAGCTTTCTGTCTGCGATCTGCTGTAGCTATTGCTACGTCGTAGCTACTGCTACGCCGTAGCAGTCGTAAATGCTACGATGCCTATATTTATTATATCGTTTACTTTCACGAAGATACTGTTATAATTGATTTAAACTTTATTAATATCTGACAGTATCAAAAGTACCCCATCAACATAAATCCATCCCTCTGATTTCCAATTTCTCTGTTATCAAAACCGCACCCTTTGTGTGAGGGTAGAAATTTAATAAAATTGTACATTAATCTCCACGGACCCATCATTTACTCATATGGCATATTTCAAAGAATATCAAAAATTAATTTATTCATAAAAGCTAATACTAAATTTTCGAACGAAAAATTTACATACAAAAATTTACACATAGATAAAAAAGTTAGCTTTGATTAAAATATGGGTATATTTCTCGATTTATGATTATGATATGTCATCAAATCTCTGTAATGATAACAAAGATAAAAATATAAAAAAAATATTGAAGCAAAATACTCGTACGTAAAACATAAATAGCGGAACAAAATGAATCTGCAGAGAAGCCTTTCTTTGACAACGTAATGCCTCTTATATTTTATAGGTAATTATCATTTTATGCCTCATGAAGCGCCAACAAAATGAGAAGGTATCTATGAATTTCGGGGTTTTTATTCTTAGTATTAAAATTATGAGAGCACCGGTGGTGGTGTAGTGGGAGTAAGTACGGCTTCTAATCTTAAGGCCGTGGGTTCGAATCCGATCCGCGACAATTTTTCTATAGAAAAATGTATAGCCAGTGCTCTCAAACGGTGAAGCAAAATATCGTGAGGAAACCAGTTAGTATTCTAGTAGTGACGATGGTGCTTGCAGCCGGTCACATATGAAATACTTACTACTTTCAAATGTGGTATGATAAATGTAATATTTGGACGAACCTCTGACTACCCCCTCAGAATTTTTTTAAAATAATGTCGAGTAGGTACTAAGAGATCTGAGGGGATATTTACTGCACTAGTCGTGAAACTATTTCTCTTATAAAAAAAATCTTACCGACTGCTTTCAAAATAAATTACCTGGTTAGAACTTCTAGGCATACATTTTTAGCTCTAAATTTTATCATACTATGACTATTGTTTTACAAAAACAAAATGTTACAATTTTTTTTCAATAAAATACTAATCATTAACAAATCATTCGAGGTTTCAAGTCTTTGTGAATGTAGGCGCTAGTTGCAGACTTAGAAAAGTAGGTAAAAAAGATTAGAACCCCGTATCTCTTCTCAAATAAACCCAAAACATTAAATCCTTTTTGATGTTTGTCTTTGTTTCCACTTTGACCTTCTCAAGTAGGTTTCGCCCAAAAAGTTTAAATCCATTTTTTTATCCAGACTGCTTAAATATTTCGGTACTTTACTTTGTTGAATAGAGGGAAACAAATAAGTATTTTTTTAATTTCAATGTGTACTCAATACATTTATTGCTTCTACATATTTAGCTTAGGTTCATATAATTTTATACGATTAGAATTTTCTTGCAATCGATATTTCGTACACCAGTATTTTCTGCAGGAGTCATCTTGAAACGTCCTAGATCTTGGTGAATCTAAGCGCCAGTTCCTCGCGACCAAGTCTAGAATGTCGCCTAGAAACCTAGGTGTTGTGGTCTTTATAATAAATGAGTTTTGAAGAGCAGTTTAGATATACCGTGAATCTATACTTTTCTATACCAATTATAAGAATCTTTGTCCTGACTGACTGTCATTTACACAAAGCACAGCCACTAGTCATAAAGACTTGAAATTTTCAGGGTCTTGGTATAGAGGTGTACTAAGAATTGAATTCCCGAAACTCAACCCTAAAACGGGTACAGCGAGGGTTAAAGTTTGCATGAAAGTAATTTTACGCGGGCGGAGTCGCGTTTGGTTTGTATCTTATAAAGAAAATAAGAAATATTCATATATCTTCGCAAAAAAATACGATTTCGCATTCAATTTTGCGTCGTATAACAAACTGACGACACGTCGCCATGAGCAACGGAACGATAGAAATAAACTCAGAACTTATGACCGGCCGTTACAGGTAATGAGACCACTGTGCAGAACACGACAACGCAATACCACTTGTAACGCGAACAAATAAAGTGGATTTTAGTCTGAGTTTTATTTGTCGGCCCAGCGAAATGACTTGGAGATTTTTATCCATTTCGCTGTTACTTTTAATTAAGTTTGAACGTTTTGAGATTTATTGTGATAGGTTTATTTATGGAGTGTAACTTAGGCTTAAGATGGTTGTTAGGTCTGACTTGCACCAACGAGGTGAACTTTATTCTTACATTTTGAATTCTAATTCAAACTTATTATTAAAATCTGTCAACCATAAAGTTAAGAAAAAATAGTGCCTGTGCTCAAACGGTGAAGGAATTCATCCTGAGGAAACCATTTAGTATTCTAGCAGTGGTGATGGGCTTGCGACCTGTCACATATGGAATACTAACTACTGCAAAATGTGAGTATGCACCAAATGTACTATCTGAACGTACCTCTGAATACCCTGCTTAGACATCCTCGAAGAATCTCGAGTAGGTACTACGTACTAAGAGACTGGACACTACACTTCTACGGATGAAGATGAAGTCTCTACGAACAACTGTGCGTTGACTACCTATATGTCAGTCAGTCAAAATAAATATTTTTATAATTGTTATAGATAAATACTGTCACTAAATAATTTTCTACGTGCTTGGATCCCCAGACTGCCATAGGACTAGGTCACTGCCCTTTTGTCCTCAGACTGATTGCGTAAAGACACCTTGCACATTCAGCATTTACCCCACTCCTATGTCTGGGACATAGAGCTCATTTTAGTTCGTTTTTACGAGCCTTTTCAATTGCTAAGGAGCAGATAAGTTTGAGATGGTTTTTGGATAGCAAAATATGCATTTGATATTAAAAAGCTAGAAAATATTTATATTTTAATATTGGGTTTTCAATGTCGCCAAGTCGCTTCAAAGTGTAACAAAACATCAATGCGAAACTTCAATAGGTTTTTGGAACCCAGTTTTTATACAACTTGTCGTTTGATCTAGTAAATAGCCCATGTAGTATAAAGTGGTAATGATAAAAAAGCATTGACTGGCAGGTCACGCACTTTAGAAACGTGCCCTACGATGCATTGCCCTGCACCTGAGACATGTGCCTGTAATGTTATCGGCGCTCAGGCACTTCAAACCGAAACACAGTATGATGCTTGACGTTAGAAATAGAAATAGAATGGTAGTAGTAATTTCTCATGCAAAACCAACATAAAAAGCTCTACACACTATTCATTAAACTAATTATTACCAAATTTTAATAAATTTAATTATTTTAACACATCGTGGCTATAACACATTAAATTTCCATAAGCATTTCCATTCATTTTAAAGAATTTTGGAAATAATTCAAGACGCGTGATAAAAAGAAATGATTACTGGAGACTACAGGTTCTTCTTAGCAGTAGATCAAAGAAGACCTCTGTTTGTATCACGCGGAAAATAAGTTCCTATTCAGAGCTATTTGGCCTTGTAGCCGAAGCTACTGAAATTAGGTAGCTAGTGGGCGTACGACGTGCGTATATTGAGTTACCATCCTAAACTGACTTATAAATAAGTCGAAAGGATACCGAGTTTCAGAAAGCCTTTTGGACAACTCTTTCAACGCAGTGCCTTCTTTCATATAGCGTCATTCTTGGCACGCCCCATCATATTTTATAGCAGTTCAAACTTGAGAATAACGGTGGTGGTCTAGTGATAGTGACTCCGCCTTCTCATTTTAAGGTCGTGGGTTTGAACCCAGTCGTGCCCCGATGGATTTTTCAAGTCGAAAAATGTATATGCGCAATGCCAGTGCACTCAAATAGTGAAGGAAAACATCATGAGCAGACCAGTTAGTATTTTAGCAGCGGCGGTGGGCTTGCAATAATATAATAATAATGCTGGACAATCCACACAGCATCATCTAGCTCCAAGCTAAGCAGAGCTTGTGTTATGGGTACTAGATGACTGATATACTTAATACAATATATTACATACATAGATATTTTTTATTATACATAGAAAATACCCAGAACACCCGGAATAAATATTTGTAGATCGTACAAACTTTTATCCCAAGGCGGGAATCGAACCCGCAACCTTCTGCGTCACAGGTGGACATTCGCCCCCCGCGCCACATCGGTCGCAATTTATCGTAAATCTTTCTTATACAGATTAAAATTACTTGAGTGCTAGTGGATTAAGCAGATTACCCACCTGATATTAAGTAGTTACCATCGCATAGAACAAAATATTGCCTTGCAACTGTCGTTAATAACGTGCCAATGCAGTACTCTACGTCCATCAACCTGAGGCATAAAGGTGTTCTTGCCTTTCAAACTGCAAGACAAAAAACTGCTTAGCGGCAGAAATAGGCATGGTGGTAGTACTTCTCCGGACAAACATTAAATACCCGCTCCGCTAAGTACCAAAGTTATCATTATATTTGTTCACTGAATTTCGTATTATTTCAGGGAAACTTCACTACTCCAAAAAATAAAGCAGTGATTGAAAACAACAAACAGTTATTTGTAACAAATAAACTCTCGGTTAGCGGTGGCAAGTTTTAAGCAGAGAAAGCAGATAGTTCACTCACAATCAGAAACTATATCCGCATGATTCCTGTATAAAGTTCTTTAAGTGTAACCACGAGCTAGGCAGGCAGCACGGCCCGTAGCCTGGCTGTCACAGCCAACCTGTGCGTGACTGCCTTCAAACATCAACCACATAGAGGATTCTAAGATAATTCATGCTAAAGGTTGAGTTATACGCCGTAGATGGCAGTGCTACAGCGTAAGTATGTATTCAATGTATTCTACGAAGGCCATTAAGGTACATGTGGTATGTACCTCAATGGCCTTCGTAAGATTAAGAAGCTAAGGAGAAGATAAGAAGCTTAAGCTAATAACTTCGGTAATGAAGTGTAATTACTTATTTCGGTATAATTCCGGTGATGTGATTAATGCAAGTACAAGTTTTAAAGAAATTAATTCAGTAGTTACGCTGTGTCTCAGATGCAAACAGGGCTGATGACTTTTCTTTCCCCGATTATCAAGTCCTTGTTTTTGTAAATACATTTATAAAAAATCAGGTTATAAAGTGAGTGAGGTATCTCTTTGTAATATTGCGCGCTAAGTAAGTTTAAAACCAATATCGAGTTTGCAGTAAAATTGTAATATTAAATACCAACGAGCGAACAACTAGAGAATGCCCGCAAGCTCGTATTAAAGTAAAATTTATACATTGATTTTCTAAATATTCGTTTTAATTATTAACCAAAGTGTTTAAATTGATAACAACCTTTGATAAACTATACTAAGGATCATGCACGCCGTTTAATGCACTACTACAAAAATTTCATACTTTACTTAGGCGTCAAATTAACCCTCATGCCTCTAAGTAGTAGTAGTAGTAGTACCTACTTTTAGTAAAAGGTTTGTTTGGAGTATCGTGGTATTTCCAAAGGCCGTACCTGTCTGACTATTACCTAAAAACAAACTACTACGCAATAGCAATTACAATTATTTGTCACGTTGCTTGTTCATTTATTAAATTTGACCACAGCATGGTTGCCGTCTGTCGTGCTAGACAATTTAAAAAAACCGCCTCAACTTTTTTGACTGCAACAGTAGTAAAATTTATAAACAATCACATTTTGGTGTAGTTGTACGTAGGCCGCGGCCGAGTGGATTGTACGCCATTCATAGTGTAGTCGATTAAAGATTAAACTACCAATTTAGAACATAATCAAAAAGCTATTGAGGTTATTTGTGGTCAGTCTCAAAGCTTTTAATTATTTAGCGCGTTTTTGATGAAAATTTTAGGCATATACATATTTATTTATTGGAAAACCAGTAGTTTATTTAAATGCATAACATTTGCAGATCGCGCTTGAAACGTGTCCTACAAGCTCTAAAAAAATGTTATTTAATAGTTTTTTTTTTCGAAATAAATGCAACAAAATAATGCTAATTAATAAGTGCATATAAAAACTACTAATTGTTCTAAAAAAATCGTTATGAGCTATATATATTTCAACAAACCAAAATAAATAAAAAACTTCACAGATATCAACCACAAAAGTCCTTTTTGAAATACCTTGAAGGGCTTTTACTAATGTCAGAGAGTCGTATTAATTATTCAATCTGTCATAAGTAAGGGCGGGGGTTCTAATTAAACATTTTCGCCTCTTATTATACTAACTGAATTGCTCTGCGCTTAGTTCCTTTGAATGCCAGTTATTGGTAAAGTTGCCAAAGTATTTTTGAGCAAGGTGAAATAATTTCAATAAGCTTTTGCTACTGACATTTATAATTTTTATATAAGCAATGTTATTTTTTTCTCCTTTGAAACAAAAGCACCTGAAAACCTGGTAAAATAATAGTAAGCAAAGCTAATGTCCAAAAGAGACGCGCTGTTTTCGTCAACGCCTTGAGGTTCATGTAGCGCAGTGCAGACAGCTAGTTGTGATATATCTACGTCAGTCTAGAAACCAGATAACATTGAGAAATCACATGTTATTCTAATAAAAACTATACACTAGAGAATTATAATAGTGTTAAAGTCAAATGACAAGGTTTGTCCAACATATAAATATTGTTTGTAATAGAATAGAAAAATTGAGGTGATGAAAGAGACAGTTATGAGTTTTACTTATTAGTTCGCACTGGTTTAGGTCATAGATTTCCAATAATCTGTAAGCTCATTATAGACAAACGGACCCAAGTTATGTGCTAATAATGCCTTATGAAACACAGTAAATACTAAGTCGATTTCAAAATCTTTTATCTTTAGAAAACTACATTATCAGCTACTCTGTATGCGAAGCCAGAGTGCGCGTTTTAAAGTCAAAGACAAAAAGTATTTATTAAGTAATATCCAGGGATCTTTTTGAAATGTCTTGAAGCTACGTCAATCTAAGCGCCAGCTCTTCATGACTAAACCTAGAAGAATAGACAAGAAACTTATGGTTTTTTGTATTATCCTTTCTCTTACAAGTTGTTGGCGTTAAACAATCTGTCATATCTTCCACCGTTGTATTTCAGTTCTGTATGATGTGCAAAACATACTTTCATCTCTCAGACTTACATTTATTTATGTCCTGTTATTTTGCTTCGTAGTAGAGCACTTTGTAACAGGTGGTAAATACGGTTTTCGGGAGAGCCTTTTAGGCAGCACTATGACGCCCATGTCATTTAAAAGGGTTGTGGGTTTCACTCAATAGACTTCGAAATAGGTGATAGAAATAAACAAATAAAAATTTGTTGACATTTCACACAGCACAAATGGTGTGTAAGCCCCAAACTAAGCAAAGTGTGTACAATGAGAACGAGATAGCTGATATAATACCTCTTTTTTTTAATTTAATACTCAGAATATTTAATACCACCTAAGATTATAATAAACATTGATTTTCATCACAAAAATGTTTGTTTTGAAGAAGATTGAACTCTCATCATACAGCGCATAAGGCTAAGCTACTGTAAACAGAGCTGAGAGACTAGTCAACAAAAATTTGTTCAGTAAAATAAAATATTATATTATGATCTACGTGTTTATAACGTAAGAAAGTGTTCTATCCTTAATTCTGTACCAAACACAATAGTATTTCGTAAATATGAACATGATTGAAACAAGTCGACTCTAACTAAATCTTGTCTAAATCTTCATCACTCAGTTTAAGAAGTCTACTGCTGGACATAGGCCTCCATATTATACATTTATTGGAGGAACGATTTTGAGCCACTTTCATCCATTGGTCCAATGGGTCCTACGCTTTGTCTTACAATTTGTGGTAGCCATCGATTACCTAGTGGTTGTGTGTTCTTTAAGCTATATGGTCTGCCCATTGCTACTTCAAATCGCTGATTCTGAGAGTTTAGTCCCTTAGTTTTTTACGAATTTTTTCATTTCTCTTCATAGCTTTTATGGAGCTTAATTTGAGTTATTTTTTAATGATTGCGATTTCTACAACAATTTTATTTAAACCCTTTTCTCTTATCCCTGATTCCAGAGCCGACATTAGTGGGAAATTCTCGCAAATTGAATTAAAACATTAGCTGACCACAGAGCATTTGGCGAGGTCCGCAATCGTCGCGCAACCGCACCGTACCCGATGGTCCCCCGCGGTTGGCACGCGAGCTCATCACGCGTAATAGGAGCATCATCTGCAGAAATCTTACTTGACTAACCTAAAATACCACCTACTTACTGCAAAATGTGGGATGTGCAGATGTTATATTTGGAAATATTTCTGACTAACCCCATTAAACATCCTTAAAAATCCTCAAAAAACTTGGTACTAAGAGATCTGAGGAGATATCTATCAAATCTGGGGATAAAAAACTTATTTTTTTAAATTTAAAATTTCGCATAAATTTTGTATTGTGTTAATTTTTATAGATATCACAAAACAATGTTTGAACGTTTTTTGATTAAAAAAATTTTTTTTTTATATTTAGAGCTTATAATCTTACTATCGACGATCATACAGATTTTCATTTAATTACTCTATCATAACTATTTGTGACAGTAAACAATAAACTTAGTTTGATGACTCTGAGTGAAGTCTGTTAATATTAATATATTCTACTTGATCCATCAATAACACAAGCTCGACTTATCGCGGCTACTAAAGTACTTTCAAAATACATGGAAGGAGCAATGGATGATATTTATATCAGAAAATATTTGCGAATTGTTTTGCATAATACTATAGTATTTTATTGTATGACCAATATCATTTAATCGAGTAGATTTTGGTGGCTGGAGCTTGTGTTAAGAGAACGTGGAAAATGCCCTAAGCCGGCATAATGTGCTAAGCCGCGGTTGGTCGCAATCAGAGAAGAATGCGATTGGTTGCGGTTTAGTCATTTGTAACATTGTGAGGTTCAAATTGTAATTGAAATAACGTAGTGACGAAAAACCAGTTAAAATTAGGTACCATAGGTTTGACTGCGATCACGGGTTTTTTTATGTGACTTGTTGATGGAACAAGCAGATAGCCCACCTGATGTTACGATGCACTACTCTGCCTCCCATCAACTTGAGGCATACAGATATTAAGCCTCGTGTGCCTTTAATTACACCGGCACCCACACCTTCAAACCAGAACACAGCAAGCTGCTTGGCGACAGATATAGTCATGGTGGTAGTACTTCCGGACGAGCCCTTCACTAAGAGTTCTACTACTACTAACTTAGGCTTAGGAGTAACTCTGAGTTCCGCGCAGTAGGTTGTAGGTTAGATCCCCAGCAAACATTTACGTGAACATAGGTGTTTATTCTGTGTCTGAGTGATAGGTAATGTATTTTAAATACATGGTTCTATTTCATTTTATTTTTGTTTAGGTTTCCTTGAACAAATGAGGAACTCGTTTGCCACAAGAATAATAAAAGAACTCGTCCTCAGAAAAGGCGGAAACCGTTACAATTTAATTTAAGAGTTATTGTGTTTTCCAGGTAAAATTACATGAAGCACTGGAAGATTCCTGTTCAACGAGTTTTTCAGATTTTTTCCTCGATAAAATAATTATTAAGGACAAAGACTTTTGAATTATTTCAAGCACATTGTTTTTAAGGATGTTGACATAAATAACAGCTGTTGCTAGACATTTATAGGGTACCGTACCTAAGAAAAAATCCAACCTATCTAACATATTTTTTTCTGTCCGTTGACGTCTGTTGATCTAGCTTTTTTTTTCTTGTTTTAAATTTCAGTATTCAATACACTTACTGCCTTACTAGCTGCTGTCAACTAAGTTAAATCCTGTAAAACTCAACAATTCAAAATAAGAACGTTTTTTTTTAATATCTATCCTGCCCAAATAATTTCACAAAAAATACTTTGCGTTGCACATAGGAAAAAATCCCACGATCTTCACAATATTGTTGGCTTACCTAGGGGTTTCCTTTGCTTTTTTCCAATTCCAATTTCTGGTCCAATTTAAACACACAATTGCTAATTACTATGGTCTTAGTAAGTAAAGTGTTTTTGAAAATTGACTCGAAAGAATACTTGTGTATTTACCATAGCCGTTGCAGATGAGATGCACTCGCGTAGACACGTGGCGACACTCGCGTAGTTCCCGCAGTAGGCCTCCCTCGCTACGCAGGAAGGCTCGATACGAATGCGACGCACCGAGACTCCGACCGCCCTCGCCCACCGCAAGACTTTTGTTCACCCATCTAACAGAAGCAAGTAGGTATATCAGCGAATAGTTCACTAAACCAGGGTTATCGTGGCTTATTATTTCATTTCAAGCGGCCAGCCTGCTTTTGTATCGTGTTCTTTCAATATAGCTAAACCAATCATAAGAATCTTTGTCCAGACTGACTGACTTACAAACAACGCATAGCCTTAACGGTTGGTCGTAAAGATTTGAAATTTTCAGAGTAGGTAGATTTGTCTTGGTACGTGGAGGTATAATAAGAAAGGAATACAACCCCTAATAGGGTAAAGCATGGGTTAAATTTTTAAGAAAATAGCTTTACACGGACGACGTCGCGCGCTTTTCCACTAGTGTCTTATAAAAAAACTACAGCAGGCAGTAACAACTAGGAATGCATTCAACCTACCTGGAACCTACATTCTATGATAATAAATGAATCAAAACAATCTAATATTTGAGGCTTAGCAGCAATGTGCCGCAGGTTGATGGATGGATTGTATATAGAGTATACTTACGTATATCCCAGCATAGAGCATAGCTTGAGTGCGGTGGAATCGTCCAGCGTGTGGAGGCAGGCAGGGAACCAGGAGTGGTTGGCAGCGCGGTACACCTGCAGCTCACCGCTGCCGATGTCGCCGCTGGCATTGCTTAGCCGCACTGCACAAAGACAACGTTATTTAAAATAGTAGATTGTTATACAAGGAGCTAAAATGACCCCATTATATACGAGGTAGTTTTAGTAAAGAGAGTAAATAGAAACCGAGTTTTAATGGGTTTTAGCTCCGTGTGTTACACTATACTTTTCACTTCTCTTGCTCAAAAAGGCCGTCATTGTAGCATACCAATATTTTCACTATTGTAAAATTAATTACGGTCACTACCAATTCAATTTGCAATTAGAGAAAAATTATAAAGATTTCGCGCCAATTTCTTTTTTTGTTTCTTCTGTAGCAGCAACACATTGCACGCATTCTACCAGAGATCGCTGATTTTAGTTCCATTTTCAAAATTAAAATGAAGTTCTTTTTTTTATGAAACAGTAATAAGTCGAGTCTTTATTCATGATTATTCTACTTATGACTAAAAACTTTTTCGTTTTTGTAGGCTCATTGTCATTTGACACACAAAAATTAAAAAAAAAAACTTTTTCCCCTATAGGATGAAATGTTATTTTATCCCCGCTCTGGTATGCTACAATGACGGCCTTTTTGAGAAGTGAAAAAATATTTGGACTTGATTTCTAGCTAAGAAACAGAAGCCCGCTGAAAAGTAGATAGAATCCTGATCAGTTGTATAGCTGTCATAAATATTGTGGCATTTTAGCTCGTCAAATTACCCACTCAATAGATAAAGATAAAAGATAAAGATATAGATAAAAAATGTTTATTGCTTAGTCTTCTTACAATATAACAATACAATTTTTATATTGTAAGAAGACCCTACTCAAAACTAAACCCTACAGGTTTATTTTTGTCTATTTGTCTATTTGTCCGATGCACCGTTGTTTGCCACAGTCCACGTCATCACTACACTTGCAGACACAGTAATTAGCAGGTACTGAAAACTAGACTCTACGACTGAGTAATAAGGCTTACAGCAGTTTCTTTCATCCTGTCCCCATGGGCAGTCTATTCGTCCATCGCACATATGGCCTTGCGATATGCATCTCTGGTTGCCACAGTGCACGTCACCACTCCTCTTGCAGACGCGGCAGTTGAGCTCGTCGGAGCGATCAGCGCAGTCGATGTGGCCGTCGCATCGCCAGTCGTGAGGGATGCAGCGCTTCACGTCACATTGAAAGCCGGTTGGACACACTGTCAGGAAGAAAACAATTTTTATCTAGCTGTGATAGCCTCTTTAATCAACCACCTTTTCTAAGTTTCTTTTTCGATGTATTTATTTACTTATACGGGTCTGTGTGTGTTTATATAGTAAAAACTGTAATCCCTTCAAATATTTTTTACGCATAAAATAAGGATTTATAAAGTGCTCCACTCTGACTAAACATTCGATTTGTCAAATAAGTCTATTATGGATATGGATGTTTGGAATTACTAGAAAAGATAAGATATGCAATAAGTACATCAGTGGAGGTTTGAAAGCAGCGTCAGTGAGAGAAAGACTGAGGAGTCAGGCTACCGTGGTACAGACACGTCATAAGGAGGGATAAAAGTCATGTAACCAGGAGATAAACTGTGTGAGAAATTACATGGAAAAGAAAAGAGTGAGTATGAATATGACAGCTGACAGTAAGAAGTGGAAGAAAATAACATGTTGTAGTGACCTTATACGGATGTGGGTAGAGGTAGACCAAAGAAAAGATGGATGAACTGTGAAAGATGACATGGATAAGAAAGGAGTGAGATTATCTTGACTGACATGGAAGAAAATAACATTACGCAAAGTGAGATATGGACAGGAAGATGATAATATAGCAAAAAGGTAAGTAAGTTTGGGTAACCTGGTTTAGCAGCGCGGAACCTGGCTTCCTTCACCTCCCGGTTGCCGAGGCACACATCAGTGTCCACGGACTCGGGAAAGATCTCGCACTGCAGGTAGTCTGGCATCGATAGCCCAAACACTTCTAGAAAGAACCCGCAGCGCCGCATTGTTTCTGTACAACAAATAAATAAAAATATTTTGCATAAAACGGTAGTTTCAGTAACAGTAACAGTCAAAACTGACTGGCCTTACAACTGTTGGTAGCTGCCTTCTAGGCAGACTTCTAACATTTGTATGATGAACGTAGATGTTTATTCTGTGTTATGTTTGATTTTAGGTATGTATAAGTATCCATTTGGTTCCAATGGAAAGCTATTAGGGCTAGCTTGTTATGTAATTTTATTTATTTATTCAACTTCTTATAAATTAGGTACACCTAGGAGCCAAATGGGATCAAACAAAAACAACTGTAGGAACCAAGCCGTAAATTTCTTACCTGTTCTTCAAAACTTCGACGCCAGGAACTGGCACTCAAATTTATATTGTTCGAAAATTCGAAGTAATTCTTAATTTTGTCTATTGCTATTTTACTTAGGTATTATTGATTGTATTTGTACTAACCTTGGCATAGGCTTCTGCAGGGTCTGACCATATGTCCTAGAGGTCCACACTTGGGCACGAAGAGAGAGCACAGGAACAGAGCAGTCAGCTCATAGCAGCGGACGTCCACCACTGCATCATAAATCTCCAGGTCCTGAACATAACCCTCTTATTAGATCCATAGGTAATGATTATTGTACTATTTGTTTAAAAAAATTTGCACACACTAATACACACCACACTTTTACTATGAACCAATATTTGAAAACAAACGAAATATCCCTTTTCATTGCAAATTTTCAATTTTCCCAAATCAGTAAAGTACGTTAAAGGTGACTGTGCCGTGCCCCGATGTTTTACGTTCCATTGTGCAGTGACAATGATTGATGCCAGCCTTTCACCTAATGACTATTGACGCCTTCACGACTGTGAAACTACCTTAGAATCATTGTAGCGAAGGAAAGCGAAACTCCTTCACATTATGGCTTTGAAATTTGCTTAGTATCATTGAGCTCTAGCTCTACTACTACTACTATACTGAGGGTACTATTTTAGATGGACAGACGTCTACTCTGTATAATGATAAACGAAATTTTGAGAATATAAAAAAAACGTTTGTGCTTTAGACCACACGACTGAAGGAAAACTTCTTGAATATACGAAACGTAACTCGCTATGAGAGAAAGAGAGAAACAACAGTGCTTTCATACCCTCTCCACGGAAGTGTTAAACGCTTAACGCAACCTTGTTGGATGTCGCATTAGAAGTATTACTTCAAAAGTTTTTTTTTATTGTAAAGCACTAACATAAAAGTTTTCATGGCAGTATTTAGTCAGATAGAGATAGATAAGTGTTTAGATTCGTTTCTATATGCTTGTATTTGATCTACCTATTGATTGCTCTGTATAGAGCTGGTAAAGGAGCTATAGACTTGGCTGCTTAATTAACAGCCATCGGAATAATAGCCTTAATTATAGTGGAACTGATCTGACTGGAGGTAGGAGCTATCGGAAATCGATTTCGGGAAGATATCTGGTCGAGTTCCTTTAATTAATCGACGTGACATTGTCGTGAGCTCTGAACGAATCTGATCATTCTAAAAATATTGATTTTCTAGTTTTATTTACCTCAACAGTATGTAGGTAAAGAATAAATAAATGAAGTAGCTATATTAGAGTGGTACCTAATACTTTTAGTATACGCAAATGAAAGTTTGGGTGACAGGATCAGCAATTGTGAAAAAATATTTTCACATAATTCCAAATAATTTTTTCATTGCTTACAATAAATATCAAATTAGCAAAATACAGAAATAGAGGATATTTAAGCATGAAAAAGCGAGCTACCTAATAAAATATTTTAGCATTTGCATTTGTAAACTTCAACCCTCGCTGCACACTTTTAGGGGTTTTAATTTTGAAAATACCTTTCAGTACATCTCTACAAACCAAGGCAAATATACTCTGAAAGTTTCAAGTCTTTGCGACTAGTGGTTTAGGCTGTGCGTTATCTATTATATGTCAGTCAGTCATTCAACCAAGACAAAGGTTCTTATAATTAGTATATATTACGACCGTTATATAACGGCCACTGTGTCAACGAAGACTTGTCCTGCAAAAGTTGATTGTCGATTCGATAGATGAAATGACGACGAAATCTCCAGTAATTAATTTATGTGTTCAGTAAGTCTCCTAATCTTGCTCTCCGATGGAAGAGCACGTACTTCTGATAAGTACCTAAATGATCAGTTAATTAACTCATTGCTATTCGGGAACCCCCACGTTAAATTTGGGATTATGAATTTGCAATAAAGAGTGTGAAATGGTCACCTGAAACGAGGATATTTATCTTATATCTTTTTCGACATATTCAACAGCGATAACAGCTCAGTTCGTAGTAGCCTTCCTGCGCTGTTGGTGGTGGGTTCGATCCCCACCGAAAACAAGCATTTATGTGATGAACATAGTTGTTTGTTCTGTATCTGGGCGTTATATGTATCCTAAGTATATATTTCCAAAAAAAATTGTATATTAGTATTCTATCAGTCATCTGGTTCCTATAGTACAAGCTATGCTTAGTTTGGGACTTAGTTGTGTAAAAATGGCCACAGATATTTAGGTAATATTATTTATTGTATTATTATTTATTCTATTATTATTAACTACAGGTAAAGACACCTAGCATCATGTCATGTATAAAATATCATAAAGATTTTGAGTTCTAAGGGATCTAAGGGGATACCGTATACGGCCGCGTGGGGCTATTTGGTTTTCGGCGCGTAAATTGGGTTAGTTTTTAGCCACGGACGACATTGGATGGCAGTCCGGCCTTCACTCTACGGCTTCAACTAAGCTGATTTGTTTGAAGATTTCCTTTTCTGTGTCCCACCTGATGTTTTGTTTTGCAGATCAAATTGAACAAACTTTGATTAGCTTGGTTATATGGCCTTATGTCAAATGTATGTTATTATTTATTTATTTGCTAGCGAAACGCATGCGACAACGTCCGCGTGAAGTTTACCCCCGTTATACCCGTTTAGTGGTTGAATTTTGGGAATTGTTTTCTAAGTACACCTCTACGCACCAAGACAAATATACCCTAAAAATTTCAAGTCTCTACGACCAGCGGTTTAGTCTTCGTCAAAATCGGTTGAAAAATACGACTTGTAAGCGAGAACAAATAGACGAGAGAGAAAGTAACTTTTGGCCATAATATATTTTGGTTATAATAATAATAATAATAATGCTGGACAGTCCACACAGCATCATCTAGCCCCAAGCTAAGCAGAGCTTGTGTTATGGGTACTAGATGACTGATATACTTAATACAATACATTACATATATAGATATTTTTTATTTAGTTATAATATATATATATGTAAGTAGTTCTCGTATGGCCGTATGCAAAATTATTTTCTATAGCACTTACATTAGGCAAACATCTTATATTAAACTTTCCACATCTATCGAGAAACTTATGATGATTAGTTAAATAAGTGATACACAAGTCAAACCGTTAAGTCTCCACATTAATTAGTTTCTGAGTAGTTACAAACGTAAACATTAAGTAAGGGTAAAGTTACTCTGTGTACTCTTAGTTCAATAACATTTTTACCAAAGTGAGGTCTTTGACAACGGTAATGAACTTTGCCAAGTGTATATTTAGCTATTTTCAGGTTTATTTCAAGGTAATGCCAGTGTTTTCAAACGGTGAAAGAAAACATAGTGAACCTAAACACCATGGATGGGCCTTTTCTGTCAAATTCGTATGATAAAACAATACGAATTTGTAGTATGTGTACGAACTGTAGTGGGACTGAGTATTGGCTTTTTTTGACAGATAAACACCATGGATGGGCTTTTTCTGTAAAAGACAATAGACCCCTGGCTAGGATCTCTCCCAAAGATTTTCAATTTTCTTTTTCCGAGCCTCCTATTGAGATACATACTTTATCTAAGCTATAAGATAAATACATTAGCAATTTAAAATCCTCTACCGTCTCATAATGAGTGCTGGGCAGTAGACTCACCTGCTGCGCGTCCCTCTGTCCAAAATGGCCGATGTAGTTCGGGAACACGGTGAAGTTGTACGAGACGCGGTGCTGATGGCAGAAGCTGACGATGACAGGCAAGCAAACGCCAGGCGCAGGGTTGCGTCCTGCTCCCTCCGGTGTGGTCGGCCACGGGAGCGACACGGACCGATTCACCACCTGTGACACGTACTGAGAAAATTTACAGATTAGGAGGCTTGCTCTCTTTTTGAACAAAAGCGCCAAAATAATTTAGAAGCAGTAGAGGTCTTAGAAAATGGCTCGTCCGGAGAAGTACTACCACCATGTCTATCTCTGCCACCAAGCAGCGCAGTTTCAAGCACGTGAAATTACAGGCCCATAAAACTTAACACCTGTATACCTCATGTTGATGGTGTATTGTTGGACAGGTTCCTAATAAACGTGCAATGTTTTGTTATTGGTAGGTCCTACTTAACATCTGATGAGTCATCAAATTTTATCAGTGAGTAGAATTCAAAACATCGGTAGATAAAAAAGACTTAACCGTTCTTCCAAGAAAAGTATAGAGAAAGCTTACGACCAGTAATGGCCCTCCTCAGGCTGATGATGGAACGGAGCCAAATAAGTAGAGATATTCTAAGAAAAAAAACATACTAAGGGAAAAAAGTAACAAGTAATTAAATTAGCTTGTAGAAAATCTTTAATATAAAAATATTTAATTAAGTCTCTGTAATACAATATTGAGGTAGGTATGTATAATGTAAGTAACTACTATCCAAACAAGGCAAAACGGCTACATTTTCCATTAAATTACAAGCGTCTTTAGTAAAATATTCACTGTATTAGACTCTGGCAAAATTAATTTTACATTTTATACTAGCCTATAAAACATGCAGATTTATTTTTATTTAAACAACTAGTAGAAGTTGAAATATAGACTATAGCAAAGTATAGTCTTGTAGATCACGTTCGTTATAACCGTGCCCTACAATGCTCCGTCAACCTGAGGTATACATGTGTTATGTACAGGTGAAACTACAGGCACATGTAGCTAAACACCTGTATACGCCAGGTTGATGGACGCTAAGCAGTGCATCGTAGGGCACGTTCCGAACAAGCGTGACCTACGAGGCAATACTTTGCTATAGGTGATGGTAATCACTTAACATCAGGTGGGCCATATGCTTGTTCCATCAGCAAGTTTTATAAAAAAAGTCTCATGTGCCTGTTATTTAATCGTCATCCACACTGTTAAAAGTAAAACATGCTTCTGCTGCATAGCGGTAGAAATATGCACGATGTTAGTACTTCCCCGGACCAGCCTTTTACAAGGAGCGGTATTTGAAGTAAGTCTCAATGTATTAACAAATATCTTGGCCGACCGTCGTCTCTCGATTATGTTTACAGACCAAGTACTACAAGAGTGCTACGGAAATGCTACGGAAATGCTACGTCGTAGCACCAGCAAACCTGCACAGTGCTAATAAGGAACGAAAGCGTAGTATTTTATACAGACATATTTTATTGGTGCTCTCAAACGGTGAAGGAAAACATCGTGAGGGAACCGGTTCTAGTATTCTAGTAGCAGCGATGGGATTGCCACCTGTGGAATGAAATAGTAACTACTGCAAAATGTGGACCTGTACCAAATGTACTATCTGAACGTACCTCTGACTACCCTTAGACATCCTCGAAGAATCTCGAGAAGGTTGGAACTAAGAGATTGGAGAGGGTATCTACCGTGTTTGGGGAATAAAGTCGTTCTTTTTTTCTTTTTTCTTTATTAGTTCTAACTACCTAACTAAACAACGTTCTACGCGGACGCAATTCTGATGGGTGACCGCTAGTGTCGTTTCCATCTGCGCTCTAGCGGTTAAGTTGTAACGAAGGACGTGGGGTGGCCTCAAACCACAGTTTCTTATACACCACTAGCTCATACAAACGTACTAAATGTTTACAGATAAGTATATTAAATCATTTAACAGACATTCATTAACAATTTGATTTTCATTTAACATTTTCCGAGATTTGTTATTTTCACAATCAAAACAATTTATCTTGCAAGTACATACTTGAATCACAGACTGAACAAGTCTCAGAACCCTCAACATCTTTTATGCTCCACTCAATTACAGTAACAAAGCGTGATTACGAAGTACCACTTCAGAACAAAGCTTTCCTTCTGAAAATTCACTTAAAACGAACAAAAACCCAAGACAAAGACAGGTGGCACGTGTACCTACAAATGAGGGTCCTACCATGAGCTTCGCAGGTGACGTCACTTTTGTCGGTTTTTTTATTAGTATTCATTTACTTTGCTTGCGTGTACTTAAACTAACGTTTATATCAAGTTTAAAATAGATGGGGGAGGCTTACTTTGTCCAGCTGTGGACTTCTACAGGCTGTTTATAATGATAATGAGCACATTTAATCACTATCATAGCTCAGTAACATTCCAGCTAGAAAGTACTAACTGTTTTTGTCACAATAATTTTTTCACCTTTCGAGATGTTGACGCTTTCAAAGGGTCAATATAAAAACATGGGATCGCAAAATGGGGTATTTGCCAATTCCTCAAATAAATTTGGGTGAGTGTTAAAACATTCTTGAGGACATCAACTGTGTTTGGGAATTAGAATCGTGTTTTTTTCCTTTTTAGGCCATTATAAAGTGGTAAGCCCCCATTAGCTCCTAGTTAGTCAAAGGATGTTTGAAAAGGGGAATAATTGCGAAAATTGTTTGCTAAATGTTATGAAAAACCTTTGTTTTCATTTGCTTTTAGAAAAGTTTGTTTAAATTAAGATTAAAAAATATCTGTAATTCTAGGATGATGAATAAATTTTGCATTTTCCTTCATTTTTACCAAATGTGGGCTTTTACCAAGATGAATTTAATATATAGAGAACAAAACCGTTTTTCTGTTAATAAAGAGTTTTATGCTTTTTTTATAACAGGAACCAATAGTGTCTGAATATATAAGAACTTGTTGATATCTGATGTTAAGTGGTAACTATCACCTATAACAAAGCATTGTCTCGCACGTCACGCTTTTTAGGTACGTGCCCTAAAACGCACTGTTCTGGATCTACCAACGTGAGGCATACAGGTGTTAAGCCTCATATACCTGTAATTTCACCAGCACCCACGCCATTCAAACCGGAACACAGCTGCTTTGCAGCCGAAATAGGCAGAGTGGTAGTGTTTCCCTGGACGAGTCGTTCAGTAAAAGCTCTACTACTGCTGAAATTATTATTTGTACTTAGACAAAGTACCTTGGTAACCTGCACGGCGGTAGGGTTGCCTTGGAAGTAGGCGTAGAGTGCCCCCGTGATGGCCAGCAACGCCACAGCGTTCAATGCCAGCTGCATCAGACGGAACCGGTGAGGAGACGCCTCCGTTGTGGCACCTTGAATGTCACGCAGCATCTGCAATGTTCCACATACTCAGAAAAAAGAACTATAATAATATAATAATAATGCTGGACAATCCACACAGCATCATCTAGCCCCAAGCTAAGCAGAGCTTGTGTTATGGGTACTAGATGACTGATATACTTATTACAATACACTACATATATAGATATTTTTTATTATACTTAGAAAACACCCAGAACACCCAGAATAAATATTTGTAGATCGTACAAACATTTATCCCAAGGCGGGAATCGAACCCGCAACCTCTGCGTCGCAGGCGGACATTCGCCCGCCGCGCCACATCGGTCGTCAAACTACTGCTACAAACTAAGACTGCGGTTTCCTTAACCAAACAATGTCCCCCTCGCTCGACTGTCCCCTGTGCCCTACCACCTGCACAAGGGGCGACTTTATAAACGCCACATACAATAGAGTGAAGGTGGCAAAGTTTTATTCAAAGTTATTTCAATTTATATGTACCTTTCACAAGCTAGAAAAAAAATAGGCACCATAATATCCCGTTAGGATGTCTGCACGTGTAAACGAGAAAAAGTTTCGTATTGTCATTTTAAGTTACACTGCGGGTCATGCTAGGCAGCGCCGACTTGTCTGTGCAACGGTTATCAAGTTGCTCCGCAGTGTACGAATGGTAATACAAACGTCGTCTATCGTTTTTCTGAGTTGACACTCAAATTTCTAAGCCCAAAGTTCAAAGTTTCCACACAAAGCACTATTGTTTGAGATTATCTTATGGGAGTAGGCAGAGGGACGTCCAAATATTACATTTGGCATATACTCATATATTTTGCAATAGTTGGTATTCCATACGAGACAGGTAGCAAGCCCATCACCGCATAGAAACAAAGATTTTTTTATGATTTATTAAACCAGCAGTCTAGCAAAATAAACACGTTCAGAAATGTTAACTGAAAGGAAATTTAAAGTCTTTAAGCTTGTTCTCAGAAAGTTTCATTTCCCAACGTTCACCGCCAGAGGCTTCTAAGCTGACGTACTTATGTTGCTAAATGTACTCTAGCCCCACATTATTGCTGGATGTGTACAATGAGCGGCACATATTATGTTTACTCGTGCCGAGCCACTGACCAAAGTTTCGTAAGTACACCTATTTAGTTGCTTGCTGTATTTAATTTGACAAAACGGGTTTGCTAAATGCCGTATACTATAGCGAACTAGTGTAATTGCTTGTGACTTTATTCGCATGCAATTTTTATACGAGTTTTACCCCCTGATGCGCCCCGTTAAGGGTTTTAATTTCAGGAATTCCATTACCAATATATAATTATATGGTTTATTTGTTTTTATAGTGCTTACCTGCACTTAAGGAAATCACAAAGATTTTTATATTATCCCTAAAATTATTTTCCTCGAGTGGGATTTGAACCCACGACCTTCCCCTTGATACGGGGATGCGATACCAACTTCGCTACCGAGGATTCAAATGCCTCGACGAAAATAAGATTGAATAAGAAAAAATGATTAAAAGGAAAAGGGAAATGTTTTTGCAGTGAGACAGAACTGGTTATTTAAAAATATATAAGAAAAATTAATTAATAATAATGCTGGACAATCCACACAGCATCATCTAGCCCCAAGCTAAGCTTGTGTTATGGGTACTAGATGATTGATATACATAATACAATACATTGCAAAAATAGATATTTTTTATTATACATAGAAAATATCCAGAACACCCGGAGTAAGTATTTGCAGACCGTTTAAACATTTATCCAAAGGTGGGAATCGAACCGACATTCGCCCGCCGCGCCACATCGGTCGTCTATGTATAATTGTTACAATAATAATTATCCTACGGGTGTAAATATACTGTAATTCATTTATATCATAGTTATTTGATTTAATAGTTTCTCAGTAGTACTGGGAAATTCTATTTAAATTATTTCTAACGCAGCTAACGTGCTCGTTGTGATTAAATGTAGATAAACCCCTTTTATGATATTGGCACAAGATAAAAACTTAAGCGATACATAGCAAAATATGTGATATTTATTGCGAGAAATGTATGGTGTGTAATAGTGCTGCTGAGCCAAAATAGTTCGTAAAGTGTCATAAATAAGAAACACAAATAAGTGGAAAAAACGGATATAAACCGTTTTAGACAAGCATCAACAAAACAAACGATAAGATCATATTCATAATAATCCTTGACACTTTATAACAGCTCTATGAAATCATTTTGACACTATCACTTTTATGTCAATAAAAAGTGACGGTAGCCGATTTTAATTAAATGAGCATTCAGGTTATAGAACTAGAAATAAAAATACTAAACTGGACACACCTACTATATAATTTTCTACGAGCATCGGTTAGTAGCACTAGGTATTTTATCAAAGTCAAAGTCAAAGTCAAAAAGCATTTATTCAGTAATATCCGCAGGGATCATCTTGAAACGTCTTAAATCTAGGTGAATCTAAGCGCCAGTTCCTCGCGACCAAGGCATCGAGGCAGATAAGCTCTTGGGTGACAGTTTATATCATTAGTCAATGAGATGGGATATTGTCTAACAGACTACTATCCGTAGTACTACTAACGAATACTCGTAGAAGATTGGAACTGGGCATCAGTAGCGGAAATGCGTATCAGCTACTTGCAGTCAGTGTTCGATAAAATAGTAGGTTTTTTTGCTTTAGTCTAGTGAAGTTTAGGCGTGGGTTATCGCGCCAGTCACGAATCTTGGCGTTTTTCGGTCAGTGTCAAAGTCAAAGTCAAAGTCAAAAATCATTTATTCAGTAATATCCGCAGGGATCATCTTGAAACGTCTTAAATCTAGGTGAATCTAAGCGCCAGTTCCTCGCGACCAAGCCTAGAAGAACCGGCAAGAAACTTACGGCTTGGTTCCTACCGTTTTTTTGTATGATCCTTTTACAAAGTAATAATAATGTAAATAATGAAACTCCAGTGTGGTGCCAATCTAACTTAATAAGGTGATTGCAAGACAAAAAACATGTTAAGGCAATCATACCAAGATCTTAATATACAACAGAAGTTCAAAAGACAGCACACGCTACGCTTCAACTAAGAGTAATGCTTACAATCTAATGCATTCAAATAAGAGAATAGTACAGACATTGCAAAAAAAAAATATCCTAGCTGCCGACGGGTCGAGCGAGCGGAACATCTGGCCACGCCGATTTATCATTAACGTAACTATCCAAGGAATAGTATGCTTTCTTTATAAGATTTGTCTTAATGTAGGCCTTAAATTTCCGAATAGGAAGTTTAGTGGCATTTTGTGGAAGTTTATTATAGAATCGCACAGTGTTCCCCATAAATGACCCATTAACCTTTTGCAGTCTAAATTTTGGTATATATAATTTATTATTGTTTCTAGTGTTAATACTGTGCACATCATTTTTTTTCTTAAAACTACTTATGTGCTTATGAGTGTACAATAGATTTTCATAGATATACTGCGAAATTACCGTGAGAATATGAATTTCCTTAAAACGCTCTCGCAAGGAGTCGCGCGGTTTCATTTTATAAATGGCCCGTATGGCTCGTTTTTGTAAAACAAATATTGTTTGTAAATCAGCAGCTTTCCCCCAGAGAAATATACCATACGACATTACACTATGGAAGTAACTAAAATATACTAGTCTAGCTGTAGCTTCATCAGTGAGCCATCTTATTGTGCGAACTGCATATGCAGCCGAACTCAGTCTACTAGCAAGTGTTTTTATGTGTGGACCCCACTGCAATTTTGCATCAATATTAAGCCCTAAGAAAATAGTAGAATCCACAAGACTAAGTGACTCCCCATTTAATACAATATTTGTAGGGCTTAAGACCACATTAGGTAAAGTAAATTTAATGCACTTAGTTTTACTAGCGTTAAGTAAAAGATTATTAACGGTGAACCAGTTAAGAACTTGCGACAGAGCTGCATTCACGTCACTGTAATCATTATTTTGTCTATCGACTTTAAAGACCAAGGAGGTATCATCAGCAAAAAGTACTATTTCACATTCTTTCTTACTACTATTCTCTATAAGATGTGGTAGATCATTTACATAAACTAAGAATAAAAAAGGACCCAATATCGAACCCTGAGGTACCCCCATTTCAATGAGTGACCCGGAAGACCTCTCACCGCCAACATCGACTTTTTGGACTCTATCAGTTAAGTAAGACTGTATGAGGTCAATTGCCCGGTTTAGGATGCCGTAGTGTTTAAGTTTAGATATTAAAGTGGCGTGACTCACACAGTCAAAAGCTTTAGACAGATCACAGAATACCCCGATCGCGTCTTGTGAGTTTTCCCAGGCATCGTATATATGCTTTAGGAGCATTGTACCGGCATCAGTCGTTGATCGACCTTTGGTGAATCCAAACTGATGGCTATGAAGTATCCCGGTATGGTTAAAGTGTGATAACAACTGAGTAAGAACAACTTTTTCAAAGATTTTACTTATCGTAGGCAATACCGAAATTGGTCTATAGTTAGCTGGATCTTTTTCATTTCCTGATTTGTACAAGGGAATGAGTTTACTGTGCTTCATAAGATTAGGAAAAACACCCTTGTCAACACATCTATTAAAAATATAGGCTAGGCACGGTGCAATATCTATTATAATAGAACTTAGTACTTTTGTAGACATTCCCCATAAATCTTCAGTAGCTTTTATGTTTAAGGATTTAAATGTTGATACAATCTTATCAGCATTAATGTATCTGAAACTAAAGACGCTCTCATATTTTTTTACATTTGTCTCTAATAGAGCTGTCGCTCTAGAAGCAGAGGAATTCAAACATTGAGTCAATGCTTTGGGTATACAAGCGAAATAATCATCAAAAGCGTTTGCGACATCTATATTTTTACTCAAATTTTTATTGTTAACGTTTAAATTGATCTGTTTATTACGCGGCTTTGATTTGCCCGTTTCGTTATTAACTATCTTCCAAGTCGCTTTAATTTTATTTGTAGATTTTTCAATTTTATTTCTTATATGTAATGATTTAGCTGCTTGACAAACTTTTTTGAAAATTTTTGAGTAGATTTTTACGTGTAAAATAAACGGTGGATCATTTAACATTAATTCCCTAGCAGCGTATAATTCGTACAGTTTGTTCCTACTTCTATAAATACCTGGTGTCGCCCAGTCAGTGAACTTAACTCTAGCGCTAGCTTTACATGTTTTTAGTTTAAACGTATCATTGTATTCTTTATTTATTAAATTGAACAAATTGGTGTAAAGCTCGTTCGGGTCAGCCAAGCAAGGCATCAGGGATATATTTAGCTCAACATTGTTCTGAAACTTCTTTATACGGTTGTCTGTAATAGGGCGATAGTTAAATACCTCTGGTTTATCTACTACATAAGGAAACCGCGCGCTATGACCGTAATGATCGGAACCGAAATGCTTAACCACTGATTTAATAACTGGTACATGACTGCAAAAAATATTGTCAAGACAGGTGGCCGATGTTGGTGTCACCCTTGTTGCGTCTTCAAATAGGTGGTCTAGGTTAAAACATTTAAATAAATTTAGAAATCTTTCAGATAAAGGATGAACAGAAATATCTATATTAAAATCTCCGCAAACTATTAAAGTTTTGTTACAATTATACATTTTTAGCAAAACGTCTTCCATAGTGGATTCATACAAGGTGAAGTCCGCGTCTGGGGGGCGGTAAACGCTCACAACGATGTGCCGCTCCAGCTCCACACACGACAGCTCAATAATTCTCTCAATACTGAGATTTGCAATGTCTTTACGCTCCCTACATTTTAAATTATTCTTTACAATAATTAGTGAGCCACCACGTATAGCGCTCTTGCGGCCAAAAGAGCTCGCAACTCTATATTTATCAAAATAAGGAAGCAACTCAAGTTCTAATATCCAGTGTTCTGTAATACACATGATATCTACATTAAAACAATTTAAAAATAATTCTACTTCTAATAACTTGCTGGGAAGGCCCTGCATATTTTGATGTATCACATGTAAATTGCCTGACTTTCCCATTGTCGAAGAATCTAGTTTAAATGTTGGGCAATAGGCCCTACTGCTCGTAGGCCCTTATTAGTAATGCTACTAACTACGGGCTTGTCTAAAGACTGTGTTATATTACTTATAACAGGATCAAAAATATTATATGCTAACAATTTAGCAATCGTTATTTTACTGCGTTTACTCATGTGTACAGTATCACTAGTCAATATAAAATTTCTAATAAAGTTATTAGTGTCAAAATATAAGACGTCACTATGACGACATGTCAAATTATATAATATTAGGTTGAGTTTAAAAATGTTCTGGTTTTCTTGAGCACTCAACGAGTTAGAGTATGGGAATGCACATAAAATAAGTTTTCCCAGCCCTAATTCTAACTTTTCTAATAAAGTTTCAACAAGTTTAATTAATTCTAGGTGCTTTACACCACTGCTAGCACCTAGTTGCACTACCATAGTAGTGTCACTGTCAAGACACCTATCCATAACTATGCTATTTATGAAGTGGCTAATGGGAGCATCTGGGTAGCAGTAGTTTGTTACTTCCTGCTCAACTTGATCATTAAGTAGCAGGCCCATCCCTATTCCTATCTTATCTGAGTATATAACAGTCCTCCGGGTTTTTCTGCCAGTATTTGCTAGTCTGACCGGAGTCTGTGTGAAAGGTGCTGGTGCTGGCACAGGCTCCGCCACTGCAACAAGTGGTGCCTCCTGTAGCACAGCCTTTGTATGAGGTACAAGTGGCACCACCCGTCCAGAAGTGACCAATGATGCGCCAGGAAGCAGCTGTTCACACCTAGGAGAGTCTGTCTGTGAGCTATTATTACATACTTGTACATATACACTATCGTCATTCAGTATTCCAGCAATTTGTAAAAAATCTTCTTCAGATTTTTTATAATCCCTGGTTATGTCACTAAGTGATTTTTCTAATTTTTTAATTGTTGCAGACATACTCTCTTGTTCTATTGAACTCCTTGCAAGCAATTGATGGCAGGAATTCAATTCATCTCGTAATTTACATTTTTCTTTGCTAATTTTAGCTTGAATGAATAAATTTTTATGTTTTTTTAGTTTCTGTTCAGTTTTTTTTATGAAGTTACTAAGCTTAACATATTTTTTTATTTTGTTACTTCCTTTAATTGATGGAAATACACTTTTGCACTTAGGTGTAGTAAAGCTAATTAGTGAGGCGTTAGGGTCAACAGTGACCAGTTCTGACTGTAAATCCAGACTATTGTAATTGTTCGGTATTGAGATATGCACTGATTCATAAAGTTCATTTTTTGATTTACACTCGAGTAACTCTTGCTTTAAGTCCTGAATTTTCTGCATCGCCAACTCATAGGTGTCATGACATTGGTTCATACGTTCAAGTTTTGACTGAAGGTTCTCCATTTGGTCACGAACATCTTCATACTGGGAAAGGAGCTCAGCCAATTGCTTCTTGAGGGTTTTATTCTGGCCCAGAATCCCCATCATTTCAGCCTCACTCTCATCCCGTTCTTGCAGTAGCTGCCTTTGAATCTCCTTAGATTCTTTGAGCTCATCCGTAACCACCTTCAGCCTTGCTTGCAAGTCACATGCTCGCCGGGTCATGGTCATGGTGGTAATGTGTAATCTGAAGCACAATAGTTAGCAAGTAAGTATGGGATTGGATAGTAAGTAGCAGTAATGTGTTTAGAATAGGAAGAAAATTTAAAAATGAAAGTAAAACAAAGGTGGAGGGTGAAAGAAAGTAAGTAATTAGAGTAGAAATTAAGAAGTTAATCACAATTAGGGTAAGATTGAAAATAAAAGGTAGCTAAAATTACAATTATAAAGTCTAAAGGATTGCCTAACCACCATAGAAATTAATAAAAAAAAAAAAAAAAAAAAAATTACACATATAAATACAAGGTTTATAACATTGGTAGGTATTTAATAGTAGTCATTAATGTACTCTCAACGCACTATGTGATGACCATATAATATGTATTGAGTACCTATTCAGTTTTATATCTAATTAAAGTTTGTTTGTGGTTCTAGTCTGTTCTAAGTATGGGGCTTGGTTAGATAGTGAAGTTGATAGGTATATTTAATAGGCTAATATGCCGTTGTCTGGTGAAGTGTACAATAACAAATAGATATTATGTAGTGTATTCTGTGTGAGGCAAATGTTTTGTCATCAATCAAGCTTCCACTATTTGTCAAGCTGAAAGAGAATAAACTGTGCCGGTAATGTGAATTTTGACGTGACTCATCGATGGCGGTTTGCAGCCGGCCGGTGAGTGTGAGTGTTTAAATTCTGAGCGATTGTGTAGTGTTTTTGGTTAGTGAATGTGAGTGTAAATAGACACAATACTCCCCAGGTTTATCTGCAACTCCAAAAACCAGCAGTTGTAGTTCCCAAGCACAGCTAAACAGTCTTTGTAAAACTTAGTAATGTCGGACTGATGACAATATTTGGTTTCACTTTTTCTTGATTTCACTTTGTCATATTACTTTACAAACACTTGTACTGTATATTTAGACACTATAAAACTATAATACTGACTAATACATTGATTATTCACATTAAAACTTAAAAAAGAACTAAAATAAACATGAACAGCTGATTTTCACGTCAAACCGTCAGTGTTGCCACGCCTGGCTCTCTGAGTGACGGCGTCACAAAGCCTAAGAGCCTGCGCACACAGAGAGCGGTCAGAGTTCTGCGTTCTAGTGACCGTTGACCGCCCTAGAGTTCCAACGCACACAAGCGGCGTACAAATTCTCGAGTTCTAGTTTCGTTTGGGTCTTTGCACATGCAACATGTCACTAAAGAGTTCGTCATCCGATGAAAAATTATTGCTCTTGTGGAGCTCAGCAGCTTCTAAGAAGAAAAGGAAGTATTGGGTGCACCTAATTAACACAACGCGAGAAGAACAAGGCGAATTCAGTAATATTTTTCAGGATTTAGCTTCAGCTTTTTTGTCACGGTTTTTATAGTCTATAATTACTTAAATAGTATAATAAACTCCTTTCCCTAACCAATTTAATTAACTTTTCCGTTTTTCCAAACTCATTAGACATCGCGGAGTTCCGGAGTTCTCTGTCTTGGCGGGAAAAGAACTCTTGGAACGCGAAGTTCCGCTTTGACCGCCGCGGTCAGACCGCCCGCTGTGTGCGTTGTTGTTATAGACTCGGTATATTCTAATGAACGTTGAACGCGGAACTCGGAACTCGGAACTCCTGACCGCTCTCTGTGTGCGCGGGCTCTAAATTGGCGTTTGTGTCTATCTCTTTTATGAATCATTATTATCTCTACATTCAATGACTTGCACGGCTTACGTCACGAGCTAGCGAATAGAGATTGCTCTTACCCTTTTGTTCTCGAAGTTCTATCACACTGCTTTTCAACGACAGTGGTAGACGTATTTATAAAATTACTAGCGGGCCATCCCGGCTTCGCACGTATGCTAGTAAGGATCCCTATTTTTTTAAATATAATATAGCCCTATGTCACCCGGGGATAGTGTAGCTTCAAAACGGTAAAAGAATTTTTCAAATCGGTCCAGTAGTTTCGGAACCTATTCAATAAAAAAAATTAATGCAAACAAACAAACACACAATCAAGTTTATCCTCTTTATAATATTAGTATAAATGGTCATAGTTCATATTATATTAATTTCAAAGAATATAATATTTTGAACGTTTTTTAATGGATGTCAGTTAATGCTTTCTCGGTTTTTTGAGCCCACTTCATGTTAAGTGATTACCAACACCTACAACAAAGCATTGCCTCGTAGATCACGTTTGTTATGAACGTACCCTATGGTGCACTGCTCTGCGTTCATCAGTCTGAGGGGTATACTTGAGGTGGCACACTCCTCAAAACGGAACCTATTTCTGCCGCAAGCTGCTTGACGGTAGAAGTAATCATGGTGGTAATACTTCTCCAGACGAGCCCTTCACTAAGAGCTCTACTGCATACTATACATAAAAATAAGTTCATACTTTCAGTTTTGTGTTTTCGGTAAGAGTTGAAACCTGCGGCATACCACAGTCGTATGTAAGAGCAGAGCGGTAAGCTGCCAAAAGCCTTTATATAAATTCCTCGTCATATTTGAAACGTAATTTATTAGGCTTTAAAACAAGAAGCTGTTTTAATAACTACGTTTAAAAGGAATCTGTCCTTATGATTATCAGTGTGATAATTACATGATTAAATGTTCGGGGAGATTTGACTCAGCGCCTTCTAGCCCCAAACTAAAGAAAGCTAGATCTATAAGAACCAGATGACTTCTGCTCAACTTTGGTGGGTATATAAGTTGTTATTGAGAAATTATAAAGTTATAGGGCTTTCAAAAGGCGGTTTTACTAATTTTTGGCCTCGTTTACCAAGCTTCGTGGCAAACTTCCAAATTCTTTCTCGAGGGGTATGGGTGAGGCCTCGGTGAACGTCTACAGGTTGATTATGATGATGCTGGTGACGATAGTATAAAATTATCCAGAAAGAAACCGTATTATTTACAATAAAACGTACTTAAGGAACGGGTTCATCAACATCCTTCAGGTCGTTGATCCAATCAAAGTTTTCATCTTACTTTGTTTTAATTGCATTCCTCCGTTTGAAAGTCTTTGAGAGCAAAGTCAATTTATTCGAACTCAACAAAATGTAATCAACATCAAATCGAAATTGTTTATCAATAGTTTTAGATAAGCTTCGTTAAAGCTGACGTTTCTGTGGCAGCAGTCGTCAGAATAACGTAGGTTCGATTCCTATGTATAAATGATTTAATTTCGGGCTAGCTTCTGAGGACCAAACAGGAGCAAAAAACATTTTAATCTTCTACAAATCGTATAAGTACACTGCAATCGTAACAAATGACGGCCGATGTGGCGCGGTAGGCGAGTGCCCGCCTGCGACGCAGGTTGCGAGTTCGATTTCCGCCTTGGGATAAATGTTTGTAATCTGCAAATATGTATTCCGGGTGTTTTGGGTATTTTGAATGTATATTTTGTATGTATAAACGAGTGTGCTTTAGACCACACGACTGAAGTAAAACTTCTTTAATATACGAAACGTAACTGAGTATGAGAGAAAGAGAGACAGTGCTTTATACCCCCTCCATGGTAGTGTTAAACGTTTAACGCAACCTTGTTGGAAGTCGCATTAGAAGTATTACTTCAAAAATATCTATGTATGTATTGTACTAAGTATATCAGTCATCTAGTTCCCATAACACAAGCTCTGCTTAGCTTGGGGCTACATCATGCTGTGTAAAAATGTTTACAAATATTTATTTATAAAAAAAATAATTACAATGTTCTGTGCAGTGAATGATGGGCTCAGTGCACCAGCGGGCGGTAGCGACAGCGGCAGCGTGCTATCATGCGTGAAATGAAAACTGCTTAGCGTTTTCAAGCTGTTTGCACTATACTGCTGAAGTCAAACTTCTCTTAAAGCGGTGGCCGTTATCAAAACCGTCAATAACGGTGACGGTAAAACGGAACCCCCATAAGAAGGGGGCTCTTTTTTGAATAAACGTGTTTTGCCGTTTTTATTTTACTGCACGGTGCGAAGCCGGGACGGGCCGCTAGTATATCACTGGTGTTTACGACTTCGTTTATCTGCTTCATTTTACAAGCTTTTCTCAGCTTGGGACAACGTGTGGTGTGTGAATATCTTAATTATATTTCTTTATAAACGATATCGATAGAACAAGAGACAAAAAGTTTGGAGTGAAAATGAGCTATCGGAACGCCACGTTGTACCATTCAACGAAAATACCTTTGAAACAAATGAACATTGTTTACTCATAGGAATTCTTAGAGAATTGCGAGTACTATATATTTTATTTGTCATCTGTATCGTTTAAATTAAGTGGACATACCAATATACCAGATTAAAAAAACGTACATTTTATTTCACTGAACCTTTATCCAATACATGACTGTTCCATTTTATAAATTGCTCTTTCAGGTGGGATTTTCAGCGGTCGAGCCACCCGCGGGCATGCATCAATTTATATTCAATTTTCAGTAAATTCTCGGTTGGAGTATTAGCGAAACGCACGTGACTTCACCTGCGTGAAATTATTCAAACAAACTTTCGAAAGTTCCTTTCACCAACACCAATATACCCTGAAAATGTGAAGTCTATACGACCTGTGGTTTAGGCTGTGCGTTGTCTATGTCAATCAGTCAGGACGAAGATTCTTATAATTTAATGGTTGATGGATGCAGAGCAGTGTATCGCTGTGAACATTCCTAAGAAAAAATAACCTACGAGACAATGAAAAATTTTGACAGCCGGCACAGCTCAGCTCAGTTCGTAGTAACCCTGCTTTCTGTGCTGTAGGTAGTGGGTTCGATTCCCACCGAGAACAAACATTTGTATGATGAATATAGAATGTTTGTTCTGTGTCTGGGTGTTATATTGTATTCTAAGTATGTATTTACAAAAAAAAAGTATATAAGTATTCTATCAGTCATCTGGTTCCCATAGTACAAGCTATGCTTAGTTTGGTGCTAGATGATGTTGTGTTAAAATGTCCACATATATATATATATATATGTATAATGCTTTGTTATAGGTAATGGTAACCACTTAACATCTGGCGGGCCATCTGTTTGTTCTACCAGCGAGTCTTATAAAAAAATATTATTTTAAATTCGGTTAAGCGAATGAGTATATTGTGCACTGTTTCAATACAATTATTCAGTTCTGCCGCGTGAATTGAAATGCAAATTGATTTTTTGCCACACTGGCACTGAGTTGTTTACTTAAAGCTGGTAACACTGGACACTCTTTTTGAAAACCTTTCTTTGAGTTGTGAAACAGAACTTTTACAAGAACAATGACATTGTACACAAATATTGGTATGTAATTTTATGTTATGTGTCTATTTTTTTCCAATATCCAATTATAAAAATCTTTGCCCTGACTGACTGACTGAGATATAGACAACGCACAGCCTAAACCACTGATCGTAGAGACTTGAAGTTTTCAGGGTAGGTATATCAGTCTTGTTGTGTAAAGAGACACTAAGGAAGGAATTCCAGATATTCAACCCCTAATTATTATAATTTTTTTTTTCAAATGTATTTATTGTATTAGAAACAATTTTTTACAAAAAACATATGACAAGTGTGGACAACTGCAAAAGTTAAAAAGTGAGTACCCTAAACTGAACGGGGGTGAACTAATTTCATGCAAGAAAATAATTTCACGCCGACGAAATTACGCGTATATTCATAATTCGTACCTAATTCATACGCGTAGCGTAGAAATTCATAATTCTATAGGCAAAATTTTATTTTCTTTATAAAGCAGAAGTTTTACAATGGCATTGCACAGAATTACATTTCTGTGTGTGAACTTATGATGATGATGAGACGAAACTTACTTTGAGCGTGGACGTGAAACCCATTTCCATTGCAACCATTTCCACGTCGCCATTAAAACGTGAGCGAGTCACTTTTTTCCATTCAATAATTCGGACAGCACGATCCGATTTTACAGAGTGCAGCTACGGCATGTTCGTACTCAAAGTGATTTCATTTCTATAAAATATCATCAGCTCAAGTGAAGAGAATAAACTTTATTTTAGGCTAGTGTTTTCAAGTGAATTGACTGGATTGTTTTTGCAGGTATATTTGCAATCTGCTAAGAAACCGTCTGGTTCAACAAAAAGCATCCAATCGACAGTATTTTTTAACTAAAGCTCCAAATTTCTTGCCTGGACGGACGCTGGGATGTATTCATTATTATTATTACGAAAAGCAGACCGCCATAATACCTTGGCAAGCTAGCAAGACACTAAGTGCTGAGGTTAAAAGTTAAAACTTACCCGGTGATGCAGGGACATGTTGCTGCCGTTTTGGAACCGGACGATCGTCTGCAGCGACGCAGGAGTCGACGTGCTCTTCGTTATCGCGGAGCTACTCGCATCCTTCTCCGCCTGCTCCTTCATCATCAGCCCGCGGGCTATCTTGGCGTTCAGGCTCTTGTTCGCGTGCTGGTGCGGCAGCAGCGGCGCCTCCATGGATTTCGTCGTGTAGGACGGTGACGACGTCTGACTGAACGACTCCGAGCTCACGTTGGAATCCTGGCGGACGCTGATGTTGGACCCGGAGGACGGCGACCTCCTCATGCCGGTCGTCGGAGGCGGAGTGTACGGGGTATCCGGCATTTTCATCGTCGGCTTCTTCGAGCTCGGAAGGTTCCTGTTGCAGTCCAGGCGAGGGGTCGGCGAGACCGGGGCAATTTTTTTGTTCCCGTTAGGATCCGTCGGTGGAGTCGTAACGGGACGCGGCGGAGTCGGCGGTGGCGCGCGCCGGGGGGGCTGCGGGGAGGGGCGGCGCGGCGGCGCGGGGGGAGCGCCGGCTGCGGGGCAGGGGGCCGCCAGCGCGGGGGGTAAGGGGGGCAAGGGGGACACGGGCGCCGTGCGCTGCGGGACCGGCGGTGGCGTCGGCATCGCTGGCTGGATTATCAGAGGTGGCGGTGGCTGCAAGCAAACACATCAACTTTACTACTTCCTGCACGCAGGTTTTGGATAAGGTTTCTCTTTACAGCTGGTGAAATAAGCATATTGCCCACCTGAACCAGAACAAACATCTACGTTCATCACACGCAGAAGGCAGGGCTCTTACTCGTTGAGCTCAGACGGCGGCTAGACTTCCACTACTCACAATAATTTTCCTGGGCGGTGGTGGGATCCTGGAGGGCGGGCAGTAGGGCAGGGCGTCGGACGGGCAGTAGACGAAGCCGGAGACGCGCTGCGGCTGCAGAGGCCGGGCCTGGTGGTGCGGCGCGCAGGCGGCGGTGGAGTGCCGGCGCGGAGTGCCCGCGCCCGCGCTGGGACGCAGCAGCTCCAGCAGCTTCTCACCGGGGGTCTCTGCCAGGCTGCCGGCGCGTCCTAGCCTGATGGACACAACGACAACACCTTACCGATCAACGTTATGAAGGGCGCATATCGTGATGACTGGAGATGAAACCAAACAGACAGTTTAGAGAGTTTTGTCTTCATCAAGCAATAAAGTAGTGACTAGATTAGATAAGACAGAGTAAATTCTTCTTTAATACCTACTAAAAATCTTCTAGGCTTGGTCGCGAGGAACTGGCGCTTAGATTCACCTAGATTTAAGACGTTTCAAAATGATCCCTGCGGATATTACCGAATAAAAAAAAAAGGTCGAAAATGGCCTGAACTGCTTCAAGAAAAAGATGGTACGGCTGTGCCGCTTTTTTACTCGTGTTGGCGGGGAATCTACCATGCCCCCAGATAGTTATAATATTTGAAAGTTAGTTTTTTAATCGCTATTTTATAAATACTTTTTTGTGCATGTAATAAACAATTCAACAATAGTTCAATAATAAATAAACAAATACAAACAGACATTCAGACATCACCCTCTAGTCTCAAACTGAGCAAAACTTGTACAATGGGAAGCAGACAGCTGATGGAGTATATCAATACTTATTTTAAACGTACAGAGAACGAACATAAGTATTCATCACACAAATGTTTGCCTAGGTGGAAATCAAACCTACAGCGCAAAAGACAGAGTTATTACTATGAATTTTATTGATTTTTATGGCAGTCACGCACTAGGCAGCCTGGCTGCAGCCGAAATATTGGCAGTTTGAGCAGTCACTTTTATCAGTCAAAAAAAAACGGTCAAAAACAAAAAGGTGGACGCACGGTCCGTGAAGTCGCATGGACGAATGCATGATGTCAGGATTGATCGTAGTCAACCATGACATCAAGTGCATAGTCCTTCCCCATATTTGGGGGGTTTGCAATAGTCACGCTTCGCAGGCAGATTGGTGACCGTAGGTACTATTGCTAAGCTAAAAAGGCAAAACACCTGAGCCTTTCTTAATACTTACTCCAAAAGTCAAGTCACTGTAGCCGAAAACGGCTAGGTAGATTATATATAATACATTATATATATATATATATATATATATATAATATATATATTGCTAAGCTTAACATATAGTGCGTTCTCTAAATCACCCTTAGTCCTATTCTACCACGAGAGTACATTCTGGTATAAATAACGAAATAGTAAATCGCTCAGCACATATTCTTAGTCTACGCCATTGTGGCCTTACGAATACAATAACTTTTTAATTAGACAAAGTTCATAACCACTGTTTATATAACTTTACGCAGGAATTATCTGAATGTGGAATAAGGAAACAAACAGTGCGACAACAATAGAGTCACATATCGCGGAGCAGCTGGCGTGTCCGCCTCACGGGACTGAGGAACAGGCGACGCGAGGGTAATGCCGAGGAAATTACTCATACTTATATACTCCAAATAAATATATAGGAATAGCATGTACGGTAGATATCCTCATAGTACTAACTCGCATCTCATGGTACCAATAAGTACCTACTCGAGATTATTTGAGAACGTCTAAAGGGGTAGTGAAAGGTACGTCCAGCAGATTTAGTCTTATGTCGCATTTACATTCAGCCGTAGTGGGCAGGGAAGTGGGCAGGACGAGTGTGTAAACGCGATACTTCTCATGCCACTGCCATTGCCACTCGCGCTGCCCGGCGCTCCCCAAAATGGCGGTTTATTGTGCAGAAGTCAAAGGACCGGCAGCGCGAGCGGCAGTGCGTGTTACATTCTGCTCCGACGCTCAGTACTCGCCGAGCGCCTGAACATAATTATGTATCGCAAAAAGAGACAGTGCGGCCGCTGTAATTATTTCGACGTCTGCCATTGCCGAAACTTGAAAGCGAAGTGAGTGGTAGGGCAGTATGTAAACACACACTCCTCTCGATCCTGCTGCAGCAGTATTTAGGGAATTATTGCCGGCAGCGCGAGGGGCAGCGGCAGGGGCTGAATGTAAATGAGGTATTAGAAACGATAAGCAAAGCTTCGTATTGTCGTTTTGAGTTACACTGCGGGGCCTCGGTAATCCATTCCATGTAGTAAACTTGTGTCTGCCTGACATTCCGCGTAGTGTAACTCAAAACGATTATACGAAGCTTTGTTTATCGTTTCTAAGTGTAGACCTGCTGATATTACATTCGGTACATACCCACATTTTGCAGTAGTTGAGATTCCATACCTGACAGGTAGCAAGCCCATCGCCGCTGCTAAAATACCAACTAGTTTCCTCACGTTGCTTTTCTTCACAGTTTAAGAGCACTAACATAATAACATAATTTTTTAAACAGAAAAATCCATTAGTGCACGACGGGATTCGTACCCACGACCTTTAGATCCGAACGCACGGGTCACTCTATCCAGACCACCGGTGCTCAAAGCAAAGCAATAACAAAGAAATATACTTTACTGTTTAGTAGACCTCTTCACATTGATGATATAGATGATGATGACAGTTTAACAAATTTTTTTTCCCCTTCCCCTTGATACGTAGATTATAATGATGTTATTTGGGTTTAAAATATGATTCCTGTAAGACAGCGCGTGAAATTTAGTAATTAATCACGATTGTAACGTGACAGATTCACACGCGCCTGCCTCCTTTCATGTTCCAGGGATTAAGGTGAGGAATGAATATACGTTTTTTTCTATCTTCGATAAGCATTATATTTTTATTTTTATTGATTTTAAGATTCGTACCCAAAGGGGAAAACGGGACCCAATTTCTAAGACTCCGCTGTCTGTCTGTCTGTCTTTTCGTCACCAGGCAATTTTCACAGATACACAGATATACTTCTGTTGCCGCTATAGCAAAACATACAAAAAAATAAAATAAAATAAATGTTTAAATGTTCAAACAACAAACGTGATTTGTTGCCGTTCTTATTATAGATACGGAACTCTTCGTGCGCGAGTCCGATTTGCACTTGGCTGGTTTTTCTTGTGTTATTTTCACAAGGTAACTTTCTATATTATCATGGTATTTTTTTAAAGCTAAAGTAAAATTAAAATAGCGTCACGTATTTTTTTTTAGCTGAGACGAAATTTAAATGATGTATGTATGAGGACGATTGTATGAGGATGGCTCTAGCCTATTGTCAAAAAATGACTAATAAATCTATGCCAATTATAAGAATCTTTGTCCTGACTGACTGAAATAATGAGACAGCACAGCTAAAACCACTGTTCGTCGAGATTAAAAACTTCATGGTGTATTTGTTTTGGTGCGTGGAGGTGTACTAAGAAAAGAATTCCCGAAATTCAACCCCTGAGCGAGTACAGTGGAGGAAGCCACTTGATGTGGACGAAGTTGCGCGCGTTTTGCTAGCTTTTTTTTATACTTGTTGCTTTGGGAATAAGTAGACGGGTTACTTGTAAGTGGTGTTACGGTTAAACCTCTTACCGTTCTTACTGCCGAGTAACGTAATTCAGAATTTGGTGAAGACAAATCGTCCTTTCAGAGCAGTGGGTTCGCTACAGGTTACCTAGTGGGGAAGCTCAAGAAGGCTATTGTTGTCTATTACTAAACATTGTCTACGATACACTACTCAGCGTCCATCAACCTGAGGCATACAGGTGTTAAGCCTCATGTACCTGTAATTTCATCAGCACCCACACCCTTCTAAACAAAACACAGCAGCGACAGAAATAGGCATGATGGTAGTACTTCCCCGGACAACAAATACAATATACAAAATGTTTTATTGCGTTTCCAAAAGATACATTAATTATAAAATACGATGGGAATCTCCTATTAAGTAAATATATAATAGACAACATAGAAATAGATTTCACCAACGCTAACGCCCATTGTCTACGCTTTCAAACAACAAAGTTTCAAGTCGCAGAGAGATAGATCTATCCTCAAAGTATAGAAACGGTACTTACTGAGTTGCATCCAGTTAACTGACCGCGACTTCAACTATTACATATTCTGTTCAACTCGCGGCGACTCCTAATTGGACGATGTTTGTGGTCTCGTTATAAAGTTATAAGTTATTATGCACGTGAAAGTTTGAGGAGAGGATGAAAAGAAAATTACGTTCGAAAAAGGTATATAAGTATCATATCAGCTATCTAGTTGCCTGGATGCCTGGAAGAAATCGCTCCTAAGCGATAAGGCCGCCCATTGTACCTTCAATTTTTAACTGTTCTTTTATTTTGTTTTTGTAATACTAGAGTCTGGTGTATGTACAATAAAGGTTTTTTCATTTTTTTTATTCATTGTAGTTCCATATAAAAGCAGAGGAAGACCAAAAAAAAGATGGATGGATTGTGTGAAAGATAATATGAGTAAGAAAGGAGTGAACACTGAGATGACGACTGATAGAAGAGAGTGGAAAAAAAAAACGCATAAAAAAAACGGTAGGAACTAAGCCACAAGTTTTTTGCCTAACGGTCTTACGTTTACGTTGGTTAAAATTAAATAAAAAAGATATTATATTGACAAACATTCACAGAACGCCCTCTAGCCCCGAACTAAGCAAAGCCTGTACTATGGAAACAAGGCAGCTGATAGAATTCTAATTTTTTTTGTAAAAACATACATAGAATACATATAACACTCATAGAACAAACATCTATGTTCATCACATAAATGTTTGTTGTCGGCGGGGATCGAACCCACCACCAACAGCGCAGAAAGCATAGCTACTAGCAACTAAACTGTGACGGCTGTCAATGTCGAGTTAGCGCTAATTTCAGATATCAAAAAAATAGATTCAAATTAAAAGTCATAACAAAAACTATATAAGCGTCAGGTTCCTTGCGTTCATTGGTACTTACTAACCGTTACTTTTTAGATAAATTATCACATCATAATTATGACAGTTTACCAATGAAATGAGAGTTTATCTGACAGGAAACAACCCATACTACTCTAACAGATGTTCGTATCTACTGAAACACATCAGTAAGTATCACATAGTAAGACCACAATCCATTGCCGCAGAATAACTGATATTACGGCCACCACCAATATTACACACACATATTATTTTATATTGATCTACAGAAGTATCAGGTATTGCCAGCAACATCCCAGACATAACTTGCAACTATCCCTCGTTTATCTCGTTCAAGTGTAGAAATATAGCCACTACAGTAAAAACACTTTTAAGATACATTAGTTAATAATTTAGTAGTAGTAGAGCTCTTAGTGAAGGGCTCGTCCGGGGCAGTATTACCACCATGCCTATTTCTGCCGCCAAGCAGCTTGCTGTATTAGACATAGACATAGACATAGACATAGACAATTATTTATTAGCCACAAGAACACACAGCATTATAATTAAGTACCTATACATACAATAAAAATAAAGAATAAAGAAACAATATTAATGTAGGTAATAACAATCAAAAATATTATTTAGAAAATTAATAAAAAAAAAAAAAAAAAACAAAATTTAATACATTAAAAAAACACATTATACTTAAGCACAAACAATTTTTTCTTTTTTTTTCCTAGGGTAATTTAATAATAACAATTTAAAGTAATACCTACTGAACAATAATCATAATAAACAATCATAATAATTCCTAATAATAGCGCTGTGTGCTACAGCAGCAAAAAGGTCGCGGCTCAGCATTATGCTTCGCTGTCCGAGGACAGGTCAGCGCTGTTATTCTGCCGATACCTCCTCCGGATCAGTCATTTAACCCTATGAAAAGCAGTGCCAGCAGTACTGCAGTTTAATACGACTAAACCATGATATTACGCATAAATATACTTGTTCAACTGAAATGTAAATATATATAAAATTATACCAATATGAAGTTACTATGAGAAAAAAAAAAAAATAATAATAATAATAATATTTGGACATTCTTACACAGCATCATCTAGCCCCAAACGAAGCACTTAGTCAACAAACGAAGGGCGCACCATAACAAATTGTATTCCGGTTTAAAGGGTGTGTGTGCCGGTGAAATTACAGGCACATGAGGTTTAACACCTGTATGCCTCAGGTTGATGGACGCTGATTAGTGCATCGTAGGTGACGTTCCTAACGAGCGTGACCGGCGAGGCAATGCTTTGTTATAGGTGATGGTAACCACTTAACATCAGGTGGGTCATCTGCTTGTTTCATCAGCAAGTTGTATAAAAAAATAAATTTTGAAAGCTCAGAGGCCCAATTTGACGACTAATAGCAGAGAAACTAGTGGATTAGCTAATCTAGACTAGTGGAAGAAAAAAACCTGTTGTGCTAACCTCATTTAGAATGGGATGAAAGCAGGATGAAGATGATGAGCTGAACCAAAAAGAGCAGTGTTTTTACTGGTTAGTAGGTAACTAGTATACTGTGTGAAGCAATCGGAGTCGATCTACGGATTGGGTATAAGTCTGTCTGCTCCGTAACGATGACGTATCGAAACCAACCGCTGGGCCCCGCGCGGGACTCACTGCGAATCCCGCATTATAACTTGCTGACATATCGAGATAGCTTCGTTTTATCGGCTATTTTTCACGATTTTAGGGTTACGACAGTTAGTTTCAGTTTTAGTATACTGTTTAGTTTTTTTTAAATATTGAAATACATTTACACAGCACTCTCTAGCCCCTAACTTAGCAAATCTGGAACTATGGGAACTAGATAGCTGATATTTATATATTTCTTTACTTATATACTTTTTTTGTTAGAACATAATTAGAATACATATTATGAGTATTCTGTCATCTGGTTTCCATAGTATAAGCTATGCTTAGTTTGTAGTTAGATGATGTTGTGTAAAAATGTCCACAAATCCGCTCATATATAACGCTACAGCAAATTTTCTCCCCTTTCTTCCTTCTACTTCTCATCTTGTGTAGAATAAAATCTTAAGTGTAACTCTCAAATTTTATTGAAATCGATCGATAAATAATGTTATAGCAAAGCCCCCCCTTTTCCTCTTTTTTCTACCCCATGAAAATTGCGATCGACTAAAAAGTTTAAAGTAAATTGGTTGTAATGCAACCTATAGACAAGAACAGATAGACAGACAAAAGCAGCTCGAGATTGGCCGCCTCGCTCGTTCAATTATGAACATAATCATACTTTTTCATTTACTGTGATCGAATAATTAGTGAGCTGTATATTTTCATGCTTATCCACGATTTAACACCGGTGAGTATAGTAGGCGTGGCACTGCGATAAAGGTACACGACACGAGCAGGTGCTTTTATTATTTTCGGGCTGACCTTTCACCATTCACCAGAACATTAAGCACAAAAAATAAAACACGTCGTAAAAGCTCAGGGCCATACTACGCTGTTACTATCTGTTTTCACGAATGAAGTCACATGAACGACAACACATGCCGTTTATTGGATACAGCTTTAATGTGTTATATTAAAAGATGTTTTGTTCTCAATTTGTATTTATGGACCTAAAGAAACCACGTAAGTCTATTATTATGATTTTAAGGTTCCGTACTCCAATGTCTGTCTGTATGTCTATCGGTCTGTCCGTCTGCCACCAGGCTGTATCTCAGGAACCAGGATAGAATACTAAAAAACAGAATAAAATAAATATTTAAAAGGGCTCTCATACAACAAACTTGATTTTTTTTTGCGAGTTCGACTCGCACTTAGCCGGTTTTTTATACAGCCATCACTTGCCGCCGCAACCTTGTTGGAAGTTGCATTAGAAGTTTTACTTCAAAAAAACCAATTTCAGCGACAATTATAGTAGTGCTATGACATAAACTGTCAGTCATAATAATTAGTAGAAGCGTCGCAACAGTTCAAAAAGTACATTAGGCCGACACAAACTGTCAGTCGCGATGGCAGATAAGGATAATGGAGCGCTGAGATTTCTATTGCCCATTTTATAGGTTAAACGGTTGTGGAATGAAACAGTAAGGTTGCTTTGTCGTTCAGCTCATTGTTTCAGTTAGAAACTTTTAGTTTGTTTACTGAATAGGGCTTAAAAGCATAAACTTTAAAATTATTATAATTTTGTTAGGTAACCTAAATGTTTGTAGTAAATTATAGCAAAGTTGACAAAACTATCTCTCCAAAAACCGGTCTGTTCTGTGAGTGACAAAACGATAGAAATAAATAGGTACGCTGGCGGAATAATTATAAAAATTGACTGGCACTGGAAGTTTGCTGAAGCCAAAGATGCATAAACTTAAATAGCTAGCGTTTTTCTTGGTAAATGTTTTTTTATCTTATTTGACCTATATTTTATAGTTTTTAATAATATATTCTTAGTAACTTCTACACAGATTTTATGAGATTGTGAAACTCTGATCTAGTTCATGCCTTGTTTTGTTTGATCATCATCATCCTATAGAAGTCTACTGCTGGACAGGTGCTACTTTTTTATTTCATAATCCTCCCATTAGCCCATCGCCGCTACTAAAATACTAACTGGTTTTCTGACGATGTTTTCCTCCCCGGTTTGAGAGCACTCATAAGTTTTTGAACATAAAATCTTTTGGTGCATGACTGGGTTTGAACCCACGACCTTAGGATCGGAAGGCCAAGGTGCTCTTTATATATATCATTGTATATTAATAATAATAATAATAATGCTGGACAATCCACACAGCATTATCTAGCCCCAAGCTAAGCAGAGCTCGTGTTGTGGGTACTAGATGACTGATATACTTAATACAATACAAAATTATAATTTTTAACAATATAAGGGTTTTTACCATTTTATACCTAAAAACTAGCGGCCGCTCGCAGCTTCGCCTGCGTGGCAGTTTTTTCCCGTTCCCGTTATCTTTCATCCCCTATTTTATCCCCTTGGGGGTAGAATTAATCAAAATCCTTTCTTAGCGGATGCCTGAATATCTACCTGCATGCCAAATTTCAGCCTGATCCGTCCAGTGGTTAGGGCTGTGCGTTGATAGATCACTATGTCAGTCAGTCAGTCAGTCACCTTTGAGTTATATATATTAAGAAGATAGATATATTTCTGACGTTGCTTAAATCATCTTTTATAGATGCTATTTTCATTTTTACTTTTTGTGTTTCCTTTGTTGGATGTCCTACAATAAATAAATAAATAAATGAAAGGCCTTTGATGATGATGAGATATATTTCTAAAAAGTTTGTCATCGTTATGTCTGTCAAGTGGCCCTCGTGGCACTCAACAGTCGCCAAAGTGATCAAATAAGCGATAATCAGCAAGTTTTAATGAATGGCTCTCAGGCAGCTTCCGTGGCTTATAGGATAACTCACTTTTGTAACCGAACGTTTGTTGTAAAGTTTGCGGATACTGGCGAATGTTCGTTAATGTTAGCAAATGTTTGTGAATGTTCGTTCTCGTCATTTTTCTGAAAAAAACTACCTATTTTAGCTGGTTCAAGTCTCAAGCTGGGGCAGAAGTTGGAGGCGCTTGGCTGGTGGAATGATGGCAGTATAGTATATGGATCTATTGTTATCCAAAACTAAGATATTTTATTTATATGATACTACGCCATCTAGCTCCAAATTAAGCAAAGTTTGTACTATGAGAAAACTTGTACATAGGAAGCCCAGACAGAGTACAAACACTTGAGGACCAGTCCTCATACTTTTTTGGAGCTGAGACGAGATTGAAGCTAGAATTTGATTGTCAAAATTGCATGTCACTTTTTAATGATATTTCGTTACGTTATTTTTTCCTTTATTTTCATAAGGTCAGACTTTCAAATGGCCAGATTTTTTGTTCTCGTGGGGATCAAACCCATAACCAACAGCATAGACAGCAGTGTGACGGTATAAAAAAAAAACAAAAGTTGGAGGAAGATAGCTCTTATTTCAGTAAAATGCTAAACCAAAGCTATGTTTAATCAACTTTAAGACGAACCTATACATCTTTTTATAACATTCAAAAGCTACGATATAGTAGAAACCTCATGGACTCATAAAAGTTGGACAAGAGATTATATTGTATAGTTTGCGGGTTACACGGTTGGTTTGGCACAGTTCCAACACTCCGTCAAAGCCTGCGCTTATGTGACCAGCAGGCAAGCTTGACACTGACCTCCTAAACGAGAGTGCTATTGAATTCTGTTCTTTAGTCAGTACCGCTTTTAATGTAGGTACATTGTTGCGGTCGTAGATGAAGGATACAATGAGATAGCGTGTTTTGCAGTAATGTCTATGACAATAGAATTGGTAATTTTCTGTTAGTTTATTTTGACTCCCACCGTACTAACTTTTGAGGATATTGATAATGTCTGCTAGTTTTTTTTAGCTAGCGAAACGCGCGCAACTTTTACTGCTATTTGCTATTTTTTATACAAACTTCAACCCCCCACTGTATCCTTTTAGGGGTTGAATTCCTGAATTTCTTTCTTAGCACATCTCTACGCACCAAGACGAATATGCCCTGAAAATTTCGTCTCTACGACAAGATGTTTAGGCTGTACGCTATCCATATGTCAATTATTCATAGTCATGATCATAGTCATTTATTCATAAGATTTCAGTCAGGACAAAGATTCTTATAATTGGTATAGACACAGATAACCGGGCAAATAAGTAGTGGTAGGTTGTTGGTTACCTTCCCTTGATGGAGTCGACATCGTCTGCATCTGCCTGCAGAGCCATGCCTCCCTGTGCCCACGTCACAGTCAGCCAATCTGCAACAATACACCAAATTATTTGTTTGGACATTACATACAACGTCTACCCCCAAACACAAAGCTTGTACTACAGGTCACCCAGATGCACAGCTCTGCGCGTCCATCAACCTGAGGTATACAGGTGTTAAGCCTCATGAGCCTGTAATATCACAAGCACCTGCACACCCTTCAATGCGTATTGTGGTTCAATTTTCTGAATAGATGCTTTTTGTAGATTGAATAATAAATCTATATATATAAAAGAAAGTCGTGTTAGTTACTTCACTTATAACTCAAGAACGGCTGAACCGATTTAGCTGAAAATTGGCAGGGAGGTAGTTTAGAGCCAGGAGAAGGACATAGGATACTTTTTATCCCGAAAAAATAACGGGAACGGGAAAAAACTGCCACGCGGGCGAAGCTGCGGGCGGCCGCTAGTAGTTTATATATTGCTTTTAGGAAATGTTAATAGAGCAGGTTTAGTAATCGTGCCTAAGTAAACAGGCCTATGCATCTAATTGTAGATAAGTTTTTTCAGTACACTTTTACCCACCAAGACAAATATACCCTGACAATTTCAAGTCTTGACAACCAGTGATTTAGGCTGCGCGTTTTCCATGTCAGTCAGTCAGTCAGTCAGGAAAAAGATTCTTATAATTGGTATAGAAGGCTGCCACTAGACTACCACTGCCTTGTGTTCTCAATTTTCTAAGGGGATTTCTCTAAAAGCTCAATACATATTATAATAAGAATGGGTAAGATAACTCATTATATTATATAAAAAGGATATTTTCCGTCATAAATATTTACTAGCAAATCATATCCGGTACGAGGTGAGGCAACGAAGCCTTCTTCCGTTGTTAGAATATTCTGACATTTTCCGAGGTATGAAATTCAATTTGCGTTGTAAGACCACGTGTAAGATTTTTGAGAGTGAGAAATTTTATTGCAAACAAGCTGAATGTGATATGACAATACAAGATTAAAGATGATAGTAACGTCGCGTGGGTTTGCTTGCTTAACAAAGTCTTATATATTTTTTTTTATGTGTTTTTTAATAGAACAAGCAGATGTTACGATGTTAAGTGGTTACCATTACCTCTAACAAAGCATTGCCTCGCAGGTCACGCTCATTATAAACGTGCCCTTACGATGCACTACTCTGCGTCCATCAACTTGAGGCATAATGGTGTTAAGCCTCATGTGCCTGTAATTACACCGGCACCCACACCCTTTAAAGCGGAACACAGCAAGCTGCTTGGCGGCAGAAATAAGCATGGTTGTAGTACTTCTCCAGACAAGCCCTTCATTAAGAGCTCTATTACTACTAAAAAATAAGAAAAAATAAAGCAAATAAATAAAATACCATAGAATAAGTAACCATTATCCTGCTTCTAAGAAACTCTACAATTCTCAAGTATAATAATACAACAGTAAAACTCAAGAAGGAAAAATATTTTACAAAAGTGTTCCAGACAACCCTTATAAGGCTTAAATTATTTTCTTTTATTGCGAAATTGTACTCGCTCCAACAATAACTTCAACTTTTGAGTTCAGGGAAATATTTCACAGGTTTGTTGAAGCTTAAACCAAGGTAGTAATTGAATGAAAGGATTCTTTGACAAATCAACAATAGATAATTTTTCTAAAAAGGTTAGGTAGATGATTATATTTTAGAAGATGCATGGAGCTTTCACCTGAATGCTTCAGTTTGGTGGACGCAGAATATTTTTTTGTATTTATTTAAAAACATAACACCTACTATTACAGGTACCAGACCTTAGTACAATAGAGTAAGTATCAAAATAAAATAACTCAGGTAAGCTAACTAATTAAGTACAAGTCTCAATACTAATGAATGAATGTTGATGCAAATTGCAGAATTAGTTAGCTTATAGTTCAACTTAAAACTTAGTATAGGCTTAATTTAACTATCATCCCTAAAACAGGTATAAAAAGGGGATGAAAAACGCGAACTAGGTCGCGAGCGGGTCAGCTAGTAAAAAATATACCTATTTCTTGGGAGAATACTAGTTTCCATGAAGAAATGAAATCTATGCACGACGTGACCAACCAACTACAAGTTTCCTGTGTAAACACAGCAGGACATCAGATGGGCATCGAGCATCTCACAAAATTTACTTCTGTCTCCCAAAAACAGTAAATTTTCTCTAAATCCTGACGTCATATGACGGCCGTACAATAAGCATTAAGGTCACGAGAACATATAACCATGGCATATTGTACATTTCGGCAATAGAGCGTATTAACCCAAGGACAATTAGACTTCTACGCGTTCAAGTTCCGGGGCAAATATGAGTCGACACATGTGATGTACATATGTTGACTTATTGTACGATCGTCAGAATATATTGTACACGATATAACAGGAGAAACCAAGTTCTAAGTTGCTTGCCTTTTCTTCTAAGCTTATTAGGCCTAGTCGTCAGGATTAAATACCTTTTGACTTTGAGTTTGACTCGAGAGTGGTCTTTTTATGACAAAAAGGTGGTAATAGATTTTTTTCTAAAAATGAGTTTTTATATGATTACCTTAGGAAACAAACAGACGGTCCACGGTTTATTTATTAACCTAAGGCATTATTTGAGGACCGTGCTTGTAATATCGTCCACACCCTTCAAAATAGAACACAATAAGCTACAAGGCGGTAGAAGTAGGCATGGTGGTAATATTTCCTCAGGCGAGCCCTTTCACGAAGTGTTTTACTACTACTACGGTAAGTGCCCCTCAAATATCAAATCAAATCAAATCAAAATTTCTTTATATAGGGGAAGTCTCAGTCTACGGACCTATTTAAGCTCATGACGACGACATACTGATGGTAATAATAAAATGACGGCAACCACACTTCAAGGAACGATAAACCTTGACTGATCCATTATAATATAATGCGGAGGGCCCGTCTGGGATTCTAACGCGTTTGAAGAGGGTCTACGGACGCGCTGTCACTTCATTTTTGTAACAAGTTTTGTGAAAACTTGCCACAATACGAACTGATTGAAGAAGGCAACTTCTTTCCAATTCCGATATCCAATTCAATATTACGTAGAAAACCTCATTTTATGAAGTTACATAAACTTTAAGGTATCCTAAAAGTTATGCCGGGATTCAAGCATCTCAAAACATGAAGAAAAAAAATACAGAATAAACCACTATACGTCCTCTTTTTGTCACTTCAATCCCTGAAGTTCAAAAACTCTGTAAGCGCATAAATGCAACTCCTACAGCACATGCAATAAATTAATATCTTAGTTAAACCTATGCGTAACTACGCAAATGCACAATTATAATCCACAAAATTTAAAAATAATAAGACTTTGGCACAAATTTTACTTCTCTACGAAGCATCCTAGTGAAGATGAATTGTTATTAGTATTGAATTACATTACGTAGCATTAATAACTCGACTGCGGAATGTTGCTTGTTTGCCACGCAGTGTAACTCATATATCGGTAAAATACGCTTACCACTCAATTGAAAAATGTATTTGTACTAGAGCCCTTTGTACCTTTTGAGTTAGCATAAATAAGAACAGTGGTACTCCCCCAGACGAACTCCTTCACAAAGATTTCTCTACTGAAACTGTGTCGAAAAATAAAGGTGTAATTCCCACGTAAATCTTTTGAATCTCCCTAAATAATTCAGAATATCCATTAGTATTCCCGAAACGTCCTCCAAAACAGTCTAGTCCCTAAAAGGGGTCTACAAGACCCTCAGATAATGAAATCAGAGAGGAATAATATTGAACTTGGTAGCTACTTTCAGGGTACCTAAAGTTAATTATTGTAATAAGTTGTAAGTTTGTTTGTTGTAATAAGAAAGTTCAAGCTTCTAATGTTTAATACATGTCAGCCTCAGGTTGACGGACGCAGAGTAGTGCATTGTAGGGCACGTTCCTAATGTCCGTGACCTGTGATAAATCTTTGACTTTAAATCAAAGATTGTTTCTCCCCGCAACAAGTCGTACAAAAAAACTTTTCACTTTATTTTATAATTTTTTAGTTATTTTTACCACAGGCTCCTAGGGTGTTAGCAAAAATATTAGCAACTATTCTCTACGAACAAATTTTTAATCTCACTTTGTGCTTACGGTTCATACATGTATGACGTAATTAGTATTATCCCTCAAGTAATGTGTCAGGTGGGCCATTCAGGAGCTTGCATAAATCAACAGTTATGGTCCGGTAGCCGACCAGCCGGAAATGAGGTGGTATGGTTATGTGAATGAGACTCTGAAGAGACACTTCATGAAAATGATTGGGAAATTGCATATTGAATTATAAATTATCCTTTAGTGTAGATTAGAACCAAGGTCACCGACATAGCTCTCAGAATCAGCTAGTTGAACTGGCAGTGGGCCGGCCATATAGCTCGTAGAACCGACAACCGCTAGGGAATAAAAGTTTCTCTTTATTGCCCAACGGTTGTCGGTTCTACGAGCTATATGGCCTGCCGACTGCCAGTTCAATTTGCTGATTCTGAGAGCTATGTCGGTGACCTTGGTTCTTCTATAGATTTCCTCATTTCTGATTCTATCTCGCAGTGAAACTCCCAGCATCGCTCTCTCCATAGCTCGTTGTGCGACTTTGAGCTTGTGTATGAGACCAATAGTTTGCGTTAGTTAGCTGTGTGGATTGTCCAGTATTAAATTTTCTAATTCAGTTTAACCAAACTTATAACAACAAGCAAGAATTAACTCAGTTAATGATACGTAGGACTAAAAAGTCTATAAACAAACTACTTAGATTATCCAATTACACAAACTCATGTCCATAACTTAACCTCAACAATGCAATGGTGGTAGAAGCCTGTACATCCACAATCCACATTCACCAGCGATGAAATGAAAAGCCTAACATTCCTACACAAGCACGGACACAGTCACACCAAACCGAACATAACTTTTACTTTGTACTTTTAATTTGTCACACTTTTCTTACTTTGTTATAGACGATGGTAACCACTTAATATTAGGTGGGCCATCTATTTATTTCATCAGTAAATTGTATAAAAAATAGTATTTATGTATACAACATAGATACTAGTAGTACTAGTAGCAGTATTACTAAGAATAATTGCTAGTTGGGTAACCCTTCATCTGATTGGCTAATTTTACAGTGACGACATACGTCAAACGATCCGTAGTGCTAACGGACGCCCGTACGATAGTGAAAGCGGATATGAGACACACTTTCTAAAGTGGAGCCATCTCCTTATTCCATCAGTTCCTACTTCCCATAAAAAAACTTCCTGATCGTATCGGTGTGAATGTAGTCAAATATCTTTAGATCGTAGATTCTATTGATAGAGTAGCTCGCTCTGTCAGTTGATTTACGATTCCTTTTCAAACTAATATCGGATCGACTGCCTTCGCTTTGCTAGTTTTGAACGGCACAGATTATATTGCTTTCAGTAACTCCGCAAACTTTCATCATAGTTTGTCCTTTTTTATACAACTAGCTGACACAATTAAGTTGTAATTATACTTGTATTAACTTAGATTGGCACCTGAAGCTTCACTATTTACATTTTAATTAATTTGTAAAAAAATCTCACAAAAAGTGGTGGTAACAAAGCCGTAAGTTTTTTCTCTGTTCTTCTAGGCTTGGTCACAAGGAACAAACCTATTTTTAAGACAGTATAAGTGATCTCTGGATATTAAACTTTTTATACAACAAAGTTGACAAACAAGCTTACGGCCCACCTGATGGAAAGTGGTTACCGTAGCCTATGGACGCCTGCAACACCAAAGGAATTACAAGCGCGTTGCCGACCCTTTAAAAATTTTAAAACGCCCTTTTTGAAGAACCCCGTACTATAGTCCTTAGTGAAAACCTCAGCAGGAAGATCATTCCACAGCCTGAGTGTTCGCGGGAGGAAGTTCATCTGAAACCGCACGGTGCGGTGTCCATTTCCAACTGGCATTTCTCCAAATTTTGAAACTGACATATAAAACAGGCCTAATTTTGCAAATCAAATAATAGTATCAATGCCAGCGCACCTTCGAAAAAATTCGAGAATTTGGCCGACTTGTAGTAACAAGTAGTAACCATCAATATACAATTCATTTCAGAACATAATTTGTACCAAATTTTGTAAAATAAAGCTTTGTTTTGAAACTTGAAGACACCTTGTAAACTCCGAAAAGTTCTGCAAAGTTTCAAGCAGCTTTCTAAAGGTTGTATAGCGTTGCAATCTTTCCACGCTACAGAAAGCCGTTCACGCTTGTTTTTTCACAAAGTCCTTTGTCGTGTATATACAAAGAGTTACTTTAGCGCTGTTTTCTTCAAATGTAGCGTCCGTTATATTATGTACGTAAAGTTTATGCATTAACAGGCCTCTGCATTTATTGTAAATGGCTTATACAGCGTCAGGGGTAACCCTGTTTTATTCATATATTTACGGGACAGGAATTTGGATAAGTAAAATAAATAATAATAAATAAATATTTTTTAAAGTTTGTACACTCATTTAGTCCCAAATTAAACATTGTCTTTGGGAACCAGAGGACTGATAATATTAGTAACATAGTTTTTTTGTAAACACATACTTAGAACACAACACCCAGAAAGAGAACAAATATCAATGTTTGTCCTCGGTGGGGATCCAACCTACAACCCATAGCACAGGAAGCAGAGCTATTATTATTAACTGAACTGAGAAACCAGTCAAGATGGAATAGGCCTTCCAGCACCTGTATTATCTCCTCAGTATAGTCGGCCTAATCCATAAAAAATACATGGTCAATACGTGCCAAGCTAACTAAAACACGAGTTTTCTCACGGTGTTTTTCATCACCTTTAAAATTTCAGTTGCTATTATTAAAATTAATGAAAACTCGGCTTGAAGCAACCTTTCGATGAAAATTACATTTACTCCTCAAGTGTTTTTAATTTAATAAAATGGTTCAAGATATCGTTTTGTCTGCTTTCGGAAGGCTATAAAATAAAACCGTAAAACTCATGTAGAAATAAAAGGGTGGGATGGACTGATTTTCATTGACTGATTATTTCAGTTTATAATTAAGTTGAAATGGCAATGGGCAGGTCATAATACAGCTCGTAGAATCAGCTGCTTGGAAATTAGGTTCTCAAATGACGACTGCAAAGAAGACAAAGGGCTAGAACGCCTTCCGATCCAATTCCCGATATTGGTTAGATTGTGGGAAGTTAGATTACTTTTGCGGTCGCCATAATGCGGTGACCGTCTCTTTAGAACCTAGAGCTGAGTGAGGTGAACACGTGAGACTTAAACCAACTTTAGTTTTAACATAAAATTCAAACGTTTTGCGAGTGCCGTGACATTCAAGGCGAAATGTCTCCAAGTTGCTTCTAAAGCTTGCCTACAGTGTTGCGCTTTCTTTCATTTATATATTCACTGCACTTTCTGTTACGTTACACAAACAGTTACACTACATTTATATGTATCTATCATAGATAATCTATGACTACCTTAGACATCCTCACAGAATCTTGAGTTAGGAACTTAGTACTTAGATTCTCAGGGGATATCTACCGTGCCTAAGGATTCAAATCGTGAAGAAACTTATTTATTTTATTATTTACACAACTGTAGTTAGGAACATAACATTTTATGTTATTTTATTTAACTTGTTAGCAACTTATCACTGTCAACTGTGCAATCTTTCAAGAGTCCATTTTCTCCATTTGCTGTAGATGTCTCCAGTCGACCGCCTCTTTCTACCGCGCGTGGGTCACGATCATTTATCTCACTCTAACCGCTAAGTCGAATTGTTTGTTGGCGCAATGAGGCAAACAAAATGGTGTTTGCTCGAACTATTGGAGGGCATCTTATACCTTTATAAATTGTATACTATAATTGTATATTTTACTGGCTTCGGTAGTCTAGTGGGAAAAGCCTCGCCTTCTGATCCTAAGGTCGTGGGTTTCAATTTAATCGTGCCCCAATGGATCTATCTATTTGAAAACAATATGTGCGCAATACCGTACTCTCAAACGGTGTAGAAAAACATCGTGAGGGATTCCGTGGCGTTAGCTCTGCTTGCGTTTTCAAAAGATAAGGCTAGCTAAGCTGTAATAATAGAATAATAATAATAATAATAATGCTGGACAATCCACACAGCACACTAGCCCCAAGAAAAGCAGAGCTTGTGTTATGGGTACTAGATGACTGATATACTGCATACACTACATGCATACATATTTTTTATGATACAAAATACCCAGAACACCCGGAATAAATATTTGCAGATCGTACAAACATTCATCCCGAGGCCGGAATCAAACTCGCAACCTCCTGCGTCGCAGGCGGACATTCACCCACCGCGCCACATCGGTCGTCATGTATAGTGTAAGTACACACAGTACGAAGGCAGGTATAGGACACCTGAGTAATTCCAGTACCTTCATACATCACGCATACCTTCACAAAGCCACATTAAAACAACCGTTTGTTATCTTGCTGACATTGTTTTGGTGCTAAATTATAAACGACACAAATAGTCTACATTTCATGAAAGCTTAAGGTACTTTTGCATTATGCCCAGCTGCTAAAATGATATTGAACACTTATATTACACGGGTATTTATCGCGTATTACCTTTTTTATTTATTTTCCCGACGTTTCGACTATGTTGCAATAGTCGTGGTCGCGGGCAGACTCTATAATAATAATAGTGTCCAATATGTATTCCGATCGCGAAAGTTTAAAAAATGCTAAAATGATGTTTTCCTTCAGCGTTTGAGTACAAAAAAAAAATCGTTCAAAGTTATCAAAGTTTTATGAAATATATTTTTAGAAAAAAGTTGTTTCCTTCTAGCTTCTAGTTGTTTCTTAATTTGAAGCAAAGTATTTAAAAATAATATTTTATATTTGCAGTGGTGTTCTTTGAAACGGGTTAAGTTTTACGCTTTTATTTTTATTTTTCATTTGAAATGTTTATTCTATCCTTGTTACCAGTTTTTTAATTACCAGCGGGGTAATTTAGATATAGAGAGAATAATTTATCTTTTGAGGGTACTAAGTACCGACTTAATACCAACACTGTGAATAATAATCACAGCACCAAACGTGGTGGCTTTTGCATGATCTTCATCAGCCGGTAGAAGTAGAGCTCTTAGTGAAGGGCTCGCCCGGGGAAGTACTACCACCATGCCTATTTCTGCCACCAAGCAGCTTGCTGTGTTCCGGTTTGAAGGGTGTGGGTGCCGGTGAAATTACAGACACATGAGGCTTAACACCTGCATGCCTCAGGTTGATGCACGCAGAGCAGTGTATTGTAGGGCACGTTCCTAACTAACGTGACCTACAAGGCAATGCTTTGTCATAGGCGATGGTAACCACCTAGCATCAGGTGGGATATGCTTGATCCATCAGCAAATTGTTTAAAACAAAAAAAGGATATTTCATATGTACGTATATGTATGACTTTTTTTTTTTAAAAAGACTCAAAATTGCTCGTCTTCAAGCAAGCTTCTGGAAATGTTTCCAAGACGAGCAATTTTGAGTCTTTTTCACCGACTTCCCGCGTTCTTATCAATATCATCAGACCATCGGGTTGGAAGGTGTTACGCAGACGTAACCACTGAACATCAAGTAGCAAGTGAGCCCTTGAAAGGCATCTGCGATTGGTGACAGTATATTATTTGTGTGATAAACAATGCAGTGAGGTGAGACCTCAAAGGAAATACCACGTATTAAAGAGATGTATAAAGCAAACTATGGAGCGACGATGAGTCGTCGTTGTGTGCACGTATGAACGCCGATGTCAAGAGAGAAAGTATATTTAGACAAGTTCATTGTTAAAATTTAAAGACTTAATTGGTAAGTAATTATTTTGTATATATAACTAGCTACCAATTGTAAAAAAAAATAATAATTTTTCTACCTCAAAACTACCAAGGTACCTAAGGAACTGAAGATTTTTTTTTGTACCTAGGTTCATACTTTAGTAGACCCCCGTAGTTATCTAGTGCTATCGCTACTCTTTGCGATAAACTGTTTACTCACGAGCAGAACCTCCTCGTATACATAGATTACTAAATAGTTTTTCCAGTATTAAATCCACGACTCTGAAAACGCGCCCGTCACATTACCGCCGTATAACGGACTCTCAGACATTATATTAATGCTTTCACCAAGGTATAGGATTATTTATCGTATTTTAACTTGTATTTAGACTTACTTATGCCTAGGTAAGTCCAAAATGACATTAAGAACAAGCTAAACTTGTACAACAGTAGATAATTCTATACACGTTTTATTCGCCTTCTTTAAACTGAAGAGCTCAGCTCTTGTCGGGGTTTAGTTGCAGCTATCTCCATTTTACTTACTCTAATGCAGCTTTGTTGACCTCTTGATATGTTATTTAAATACAATTTAAGTTAAGTGGTATTTGTAAGTGTTTTTGTTGATTCTAGACTCGGTTGCAAAAAACTGGCGCCCAGACTAACCTAGCTTTCAAAAGATTCAATTTTTTTTAAATATTACTGACTAAATGCTTTTTGACTTGGCTTATAACCGTCAAGGTGGAACCCATTTAGATTAAATTTAGACTTCCGGGCACCACATCAACAGAACCATGAGAGTTTAGTATTTTTCGTTGCGTCTATTTAGCTAAATACGGCCGTAATTTTCTCCTCGCCGTTTTATTGTAAACAAGGTCTTTAGGTAAAGGTGGATAGAGTATTATCTGCTCGTTGACAGATCAACAAATTAAGGAGATATTACGCAAGAATAAACTGAGTTGGTTTACGACACATTACTGCTTATCTGTTAAGAGTATGACGTAGTGTACGATATAACACGTAATATACACTCTTGGAAAGACTTATATGTAAAAATACGCAGTGAAGCTTGTACTGCTGAGGGCCAAGTACATACTTAGACATTTGTGATTGACCATTGCGCGATATCTGTAACTCAAGTGTGGAGTGCCGTTTGGTTGCCGCGCAGTATAACTAGAATTTTTTGGAGCAAAAGTTTCTATGCGTGTGCCTCTTGCTATAAGCTAAGGTAACCGATCCACAGCAGGTGGGCTTGTTTCATAAAAAAATGTTGTTTTATTTTCCGCTCAACACGTAAAAGCGAAAATTTACTTTCTTCATTTTCCTCATGCAAGTAAACTATTTCCTCGGAATATAAAAGCGCCGGCAAGTGGGCCTGTCAGATAAGGATATTCAAAGTGTAGGCTTACGCAAGTATATGAGCGCAATTCGTCCAACATTCCGTGTTTTATGCCCCTGTCCCCTCTCCCCCCCCTCCCGCTAGACTCGACTCAAATTAATCAGGCTTGGACAGGAATATTACTGCCTGTAACTGCAGGAATAACCGTAAAAGTTAAATTGCCGGTTGAATTCTCACTAATTTTATAAACTAGCTGCCACCCGCGGTTTCGATTGTGTTATCATCAGCGCCATAGTAATAAGCTACTCCATATATGGGGGTCACCAAACAATTAATGGACGGCATTGCAGAGAATATTAAAATTGTCAATGTATATATTTATACAAAGTAAATAAATAGATAATTTCCAAACGATAGTACCTACTCGTAATATAAGTACTTTAGCGAATGTATAAAATTTCAACAACAAAACAATATTCAAATCAAATTAATATTTAGAAGTAGCTACATAAGTACATAGGATCTAAGTTCATACATTGTAGCAGTAGTAAAGCTCTTAGCGAAAGGCTTGTCCGGGGAAATACTACCGCTGTGCATATTTCTGCCGCCAAGTAGCGCAGCGTACACCTGTATGTCTCAGACTGATGGACGCTGAGCAGTGCATCGTAGGTCACGTCTCTATAAACGTGAGTGCATGGTAATGCTTTTTATAAGGTGATGGTAACCACTTTAGATCAGGCTATTTGCTTATTCATCCAGAATTTCGTATTAAAAAAACATTATTTAGCTCCTCAGATGGTAATGATGCGCTACGAGTTAAGCAAATTAAGAAAGACTTAAACCAGATAAAGCAGAATGAAAAATGAAGAAAGACTCAAACCGGATAATAGATTTTATTAGTTGGTCAATCAACACTTTATAACTTGGAGAACTTCACTTCAACTTTATAAAACTTCTTCTGCATTAAACTAAGGAACTGCGATTTCCGATCCTAAGGCATACCACCGACAACTGAGCCAGAAACGAGCAGATATAGAAGCATAGTTCCTTATTACACAGTACAATATCTGTTATCTTACTTCGAGACACACGACCTCAGCAGAAAAAAAAATCGCATCATGCTCGAAACCTGACATTACCCGCATAATATCAGGTTTCTTGTTTTTACTCAAACATCCGTTTTCACTTGAAAGCACTGAGTTCTTTAGATACAATCTTGATATGGGCAAGATTTGCAATTTGTGGATCACCTGATGATGAGTTGTGGATAACTATTCTTACTACTACGGCAAACGAATAGCATTCAACGAAGAAAAAAATTGCAACTCGTCAAATTTGATTACTAAATCCAAGAGAGTTGGAATCTATTGTGACAACCCAATCTTTAGTTCTTGGGCTATAACTTAAGTTGACACGTCAAGACGTCTCCAACCCTTTCCCACCCCTTTACGGATGGGGTAACTATTACTCAGGCCTAAATTACGCCTTGCCCTGCAAACTCAAACATCGACAATGACTCGAATGTAAACCAAATTGTTTAACTAACACAGGTATTCTTAGCAGTAAGTGAACATATTCTCAAGTTCACTCAAACACTAAGCATAAATAAATAAGATTAAAACACTTGTAAAACTACCTTCAAATTGACTTGGATGACATTTTGGGTGGATTTTATCCAGTTATTATAATTTAAAAACCAGCAAAGTATCAGGGTTCATGAGATACAGGCTGCTGACAGACGGACAGACAGACAGCGGTGTCTTGGTAATAGGGTTCCGTTTTACCCTTTGGGTACGGAACCCTAAAAATAATTACGGAACCAAATTATCACAGGAACGATTGAAATATAATCTAATGTTGACCAATCCACACAGCATCATCTAGCCCCAAGCTATGCAGAGCTTGTGTTATGTGACTAGATGACTGATATATTTAGTACAATACATTACATGCATACATATTTTTTATTATACCTACATAGAAAATACCCAGAACACCCGGAATAAATACTTGCAGATCGTACAAACATTTATCCCAAGGCGGGAATCGAACCCGCAACCTCCTGCGTCGCTTGCCACATCGGTCGTTATCCCAGGCTGACTGAGTTACCACAACGTATTGTAATTAATTTCCTTCCAGTCTGTTTATCTTCGTAGTTTTATTTACGCACGAATTGGGAATGTAATTTTCTCAACGACATACGATCTTGTATTTACAAGCGAGGGTACATTAAACTGATCTACACTAACTAAGCAATATGAGATGAAACGAGACGCCTTGACAACTGTCTAGAGGAGAACGCCTTGATTCTGTTAGTTTGTCCGCCGGCGCCGCAGGAGGTTGCGTGTTCGATTCCCGCCCTAGGATAAATGTTTGTACGATCTGCAAATATTTATTCCAGGTGTTCTGGGTATTTAAAAAAAACTACGCATGTATGTCCATTTTACCTTTTGGATACAGAACCCTATTATTCAGACTCCGCCATCTGTCTGTCAGTGTGTGTATCTGTCTGTCTGTCTGTCCGTCACCAGGCTGTATCTCGTAAACAGTAATAGTTAGAAAATTGAAATTTTCACAGATGGTGTATTTTTGTTGCCGCTATACCAACAAATACTAAAAAACAGAATAGAATAAATATTTAAAGGGGCTATCATACAACAAACGTGTTTTGTTTGCCGTTTTGATTATAGATGATTATTATATGGTACGGAACCCTTCATAAGCAAGTCCGACTCGCACTTGGCCGGTTTTTTTTTCAACATATGCCAGCCGAAAAAATTCTCCCGTAGCAATAATGTTGTATTTCCATTTTTATCAGAACCATCATAAAAGCTACTCTAGTGTAAACGTATGCTCAAGAAAACCCTTTCAAGTACCTCATTCGAGAGGTCAACCTCATATTGGAGGTCAGTATTTTATCCTTTGACCCTCGATCTACCAAATATGCGGTTGAAATAACCATCGTAGTACAAAGTAGTTTTCCGTTCTGTGTAAATTACTCTGAATTATACCCTGGATCATATAATAATACTAAATAAATATTTTCGATCTTTTTTACACAACATATTAGTATAGCGTCTACTATTACTATTTTATTTTTACACAATGTTGATGAATTACACGAACAAAGTCGCGTTGGATCCCACTGGTTCGTTTTATAACAATAGCCCCGCTGTAATATAATTACAGCAATTATTTAAAACTAAATTATAACCATTCAGAGTTCATTTAACTATAGTTTAAAGTCAGGTTCATTGTTTCAATAAGTTACATTAGGTTTAATACATTGTAATAAAAGACTTAACTTGCATTGTATTATAAGACCCTTTGAATTAATTCATTTTAAAGAAACCTTACCCTTATAATAAGTACTTGTAAAGTTAAGCACAAATAGAACAATAAGTCTGAGCTCCAACAAACCGATGTTTGTTTATCGTCATAAAACAATTTGAAAGGTTTCTGGATGTTGATATTTGTCTTGTAAAAGACTTGTATTGATAGATTGGTTTTTAGTGGTAGCTGTTACAATATTATTTAGTTTAAAGAGAGAGTAAAGGTTTGGTGCGTCTGCTCGCGTTTATCCGCCTCTCACGCCACTCCCCGCGCAACAGCGCGAATTTATTTAAAACTTTTGTTGAAAGGGTGTTTTTACTCTATTGATGATTTTATAAATAATGACTTTAAATGATTATTATATTACTCTGTTGCAATACCCTTACTGGGTATATTATAATAATAATAATAATAATGCTGGACAATCCACACAGCATCATCTAGCCCCAAGCTAAGCAGAGCTTGTGTTATGGGTACTAGATGACTGATATACTTAATACAATACACTACATGCATAGATATTTTTTATTATGCATAGAAAATACCCAGAACACCCGGAATAAATATTTGCAGATCGTACAAACATTTATCCCAAGGCGGGAATCGAACCCGCAACCTCCTGCGTCGCAGGCGGACATTCGCCCGCCGCGCCACATCGGTCGTCGAATTATGTGTATTGGTACGATAAATTCTATCTAGTCCTAAGATCTGACAATGTTAAACCTACTTACATAATAAGGCAATAAACATACTGAAACATACTGAAACCTATCGTGACCCTGCCATATCATCATCGGTCGGGAGTTCGAATCTAGTCGTAAACCAATAGATTTTTTGAAAAAAATTGTTCAAAATATTTATGTGTGCAATGCCAGTGCCCTCAAACGGTGCAGGAAAACATCATGAGAAAGCCAGTTAGTATTCTAGCATTGGCTATGGGCTTGCAACCTATCACGTATGGCATACTAACAACTGCAAAAAATGGGGTATATACCAAATGTACTATCTGGACGTACTTATGACTATCCCTTAGACATGTTCGAAGTATCTCGAATAGGTACTTGGTACTTAGAGATCAGAGAGTATATCTACCACGCTTGAGGACTAGTTTTGTGGTGTGTTTTTTTAGTTTTTTTATTTCTTTTCCTTTATATTTGTACATAATACAAAGACGCGACTCAAAAAGTTGACAACAAAAAATATGAATAACTTGTCACAACAGAAAGCACGTTTTTACAAGTTATTCGATTTAATAAGCTGTGTGCAAAGCATTATAACGGTACCTCGGGAAAAGTTGTGCGTAGATACGTAAAGTTTGAGAAACTTCGTTACTTAGCGAGGGAATATTAAAAATATTCGATTCTCAGCGCAAGATGAAACCTCGGTCACAGTGAAAGCAGATGTGCCGCGGGATTACGGCTAAACCCAGCCGATGGACAGACGACATTAAACTCTGTGGATAAATAAATAAATGTTGACGTCCATTTTTCACCGCGCCATAAACCCCAAAATGACTATGAATTAGATAACTATTTTGTAAATACTTACAAATAATATAATTTAACACCCAGCAATACAGAAAACAACCACTTATGTTTCACTTCGCGGTGGGAATCAAACCCATAACCTACACCGCAGAAATTATGTACTACCAACTGAGCTATGAAGAATGTCAAACATAAAAAGTAGGTAGCTTGTTTTACATAAATATTTTATAAACATTGTTCGATCATTATTTACAGTCAATGTTGACTGTAGTGGTTTCACCTGCTTTCGGTGTAATTGCGTCTTAATATTGAGTTGTAAGCCTTCAAAGAACTTTGAAAAAAGTTGAAGCAGTTGAAATTTACTAAAGGGACATTTATACATAAAACTTTATTTGAACCTACTATATCTATTTATAAGCTACATATTTTTACCAATGCTCACAAACGGTGAAGGAAAACATTTTAAGGCAACCTTAGCTAGTTCCGCATGTATTGTGGATTAGGCTAACTATAATAAATAATTCAATCCACACAGCATCATCTAGCCCCAAGCTAATTATACTTATAAAATAAAATAAAATAAAATCTCTTTATTTCGGATAACTAGAAGAGCTTACTGTACTTTTTACTTTGTACTTATTCTTTTTTTATACAATTTTCTGATGGAACAGGCATATGGTCCACCTGATGTTAAGTGGTTACCATCGCCTATAACAAAGCATTGCCTTGTAGGTACGTTCGTTAGGATCGTAGCCTACAATACTCTGCTCTGCGTCCATCAACCTGAGGCATACAGGTGTTAAGCCTCATGAAAATTCGTTATTTCGTTATTGGTGTATATCTAGATGTTAAACATCCTTGTATAAAGTTAAGTGTTATCTATCTAACATCGACAAACCTATTTCTAGCCATGCTTAAATACCAACATTGTGAGAAAAGTAGCTAGTATCCTAGCAGCGGCTAAGATAGGTGTAACATTTGGACGTATCTCTGACTACCCTTAGACATCCTCAAATAAACTTGAGTTACCGTGCCTGAAGATTAAAGCCGTAAAGCTTTTTAAGTAACGTTTATTAATATTTCTTCAGTCTACTTCAGAAAAGAGATATTCTGAAAAAAATGATGATCTCTATGATAAATTTCATGGAAATACTTTGCGATTTCCATGAAATACTGATATTGCGGACATAACTTTTCTAATATAAAAAATCAATTGGCCCACGACCAGATTCAAACCCACGACTTTAGGATCAGAAGGCGGATTGCTCCCACCACACCACCAGCGCTCTATCTCACATATTACAAATAAAGGTTGTTTTCTCTTTTTAATTATAGTCAAACAAAAACTGCAATACATTTTTAGCTTACCCAAAATGCCCCATGTATTAAATTTACACATACCTTTGAATGAGGCCATGGTGTTTCACGGCGGTCGTGTGTTCAGTTCTCATTTATTCCCTCTCAAATTCCCGGAGGCTCATCTATTTTGACACGTCACAGTGGCGCCCCCACAATGTTTTAACCTGCAACAAAAAATATTCAATAAAATATCTGAAAAATTACATTAACCAGCTTCCCGTCTACCTGTATATTATTTGACCAGTGATGTCATGGCCATTCTTTGTTGTAGATGATGGTTACCACGTCACATCAGGTGGGCCATAAGCTTGTTCCACCAGAATTAGCATAAAAAAGGACTCCAACGATATAGGATCGCTATCAGTGGAAGTGCATGGAGATATACATTCATATGTATAATTTATTTATATATAATTTTTATTTAGACATTAAGTGTAAGCTATGTATAACTTTTGGGCGCTTTGGTCTTTACTGTAAGCTCAAATTGTGTTTTTCTGTAAATAAATAAATATTTGAGTGCGTAGAGTGTATTAAGAAAGGAATTCCCAAAACTCAACCCCTAAGCAGGGGTGGGTTGTAGTTTGTATAAGAATAATTTCACGCGGATGAAGTCACGCGCGTTTTGCTACATTATTATAAAGTTAGGCTAGACCAACAGATGCATATATAGAATATGTTTTAACTCAAAAAATTGCAAATTCCTAGTTACAATACAATAGGTTTTACAATTTTACTAGACACCACTCGCAGCTTCGCCCGCGTGGCAGTTTTTTTAGGCAGTTTCCGTTATTTTTTCGGGATAAAAAGTATCCTATGTCCTATTCCAGATTACAATCTATATTTATTCCAAATTTCATCCAAATCAGTCCACTGGTTAGAGCGTGAAAGAGGAACAAACATCCATCCACCCATCCATCCATCCATCCAAACATTCGCATCTATCTATCTATCTATACTATAATAAAACTGTAGAGGTCGAAAAGTCTGTACATTAAAGATATTTAACTGAAACCTTGCTAATAGTGCTTAAAATGAGGTAGAAAGACGGAATCGACATTTAAAAAAAAAAATGTTTGTTTGTACAATTGTTTGTACAATTGTTTGTACACGCATCACGCAAAAACTGCGCAATGAATGTTGCTGCGATTTGCAAAAGTAGTTAGCTTATAGTCCAACTTAAAACTTAGAATGGGTTTCATTGAGCTGTCATCCCTAAAACGGGAGTAAAAAGGGGATGAAGTTTGTATGAAAAACTCTTAAAACTTGCATGTATGGGTTTGAAATTAAGCATAAAGAAATAACATAAGAAATAATTAGATACCGGTTTTTTTGTTTTCAAAAATTCAATCATTTGGAGTAGAAAAACGGGAATTGTTTACGGGAAAAGTTACAGAAAGATAGCGTTCTGTAAATTCGCTCTTTTTGACATGGTTGTTTGGCCGAGTGGACAGGTCAGCGGCTGCTGTGCCTAAGGTGCCGAGTTCATTTCTGTACGTAATATGATGGGTTTTTGTATTTTTGAACTTTTTTTGAGCATGTTTTAGTTAACCTTATTTAGAACTAGATGGCACTGAGAGGTAAATAGATATTTTAAGGTTCTATTCTCTGAATGAGAATTGTGTCAAAAACAGCTTCATCAGTTTAACAAATTCAAAACAGAGATGGCATTGCCTGACGTATAATGAAGTTCCGATGTATTACACTTACAACAAGCAGAGTAATAAAAAAAAAAATAATGCTGGACAAATCCACACAGCAATAAGACATTCAATACACGCCGACGAGGCGAAAACATGCTCTTGGTCGGGTGTGTACAGTAAATTCGAATAATGGTGAATGTTACTGCTTACGTTTGTTGCTGCACACAGTACGTGGCCCCACGTATTTTATATACATACTAAGATGTCAAGTACACCTACTTGAAGAACATGTGGCATATTAGATTATGACCAACACTGGGACCAGACCTCAGAAGAAGCATGTATCAGTGATAGCCCATGTAGGATTACCAGAACCAGAACCTATTCCGAATCAACCTAGAGTCAATAGAAAATATGTTGGAGAGACTGATTACAGTCTATAATGACGGAAATGACTACTTTTGCCAATGATAATATCCCGAACTTAACTCCAGAGCAAAAAGTGGTTATTGAGACTGTTGTCATGAGCGTCGTAAATAGCGAGGAAAGGTTATTCTTCCTTGACGCTCCTAATGGTACAGGAAAAACAATCGTGACCAGAGTCATTCTGGCAGAGGTAAGGAAAAGTGGCAAAATAGCTTTAGCGGTAGCATCATCGAGAATTTCTGCTACTTTGCTTTCTGGTGATATAGCGGCACACAGTGCATTTAAAATACCCATCGATTTAAACAGCAATGAAAATCCAGTGTGTGGCGTGTTGCGTAACAGCGATAAGGCAAAAGCGTTAAAAGATTGCTGTCTAATAGTCTGGGATAAATGAACTATGGCACATAAAATAGCTGCCGAAGCAGTCGATAGGACTTTGAAAGATATTTGTAGAAATAATCGTAGCATGGGTGGTATCACAGTCCTGTTCAGAGGCGATTTTCACCTGACACTACCCGTAGTGAATAGATCAACAAGAGTTGACCAAATAAATGCCCTATTAAAACGATCCACTTTCTGGCCTCATAGCTGGTTCTATCCATCAATATGAGAGCATTTTTAGGTAAAAATCCTTTTGTCCAAGAGTTTTCCAACGTTCTACTTCAAATTGGCGAGGGCACTTTACCATAACAGAGCGGAAAGATGATGCTTCTTCGCCAATTACGTCCTGTTGTAACAACGCTAGAAGACCTGGTGAAGTGTCTGTATGGGGAGGTTGCATAAGTAATACATCGTGAAAACTCTAGGTTATATGACAGGGCTATATTAGCTCCAAGAAATGATCAAACGATTGCTATCAATAATCAAATTCTTTCAGAAATTGAAGGCAACCAGATGGTTTATTATCATTCCGAGTAATTTCCCCTTTCAATTTAAGAGGGTGCAATTTCTGGTAAGCTATGCTTATGCGATGACCATCAACAAATCTTGAAGTCAAACAAAGTTTCGATCTTAGGACCAGCTGTTTTTCGCATGGTCAGCTTTACGTCGCATGCTCACAAGTCACTGACCCTCAAAACCTATTTATTGTAGCACCTGATTAAAATACTCAGAGCTTCGTATGTATAGAAATTTTGTAATATCTTTCTATCTTTAGTACTTTTCTAATACAACGCGGACGAAGTCGCAAGCGGGTCAGCTAGTTTATAATATTTGTAGGAAGGATACTGATTTACTGAGAAATCCCATTACCGTCTGCTTGTCTTCAAATCTAGGCATCATAGACAATTTCCCGCAAGAGCAAGAGCGAGGAGATGGAAGCTGCTTCTGACAGCTGTCAATCAAAGCATTTCATTATTCAAGATGGCAGATGGAAAATCAAAATATTACCATAATCTAATTGAGTTTGAATTGTATTTTGATATGTAGGGTACCGGTCAAAAGATTTTATTTATCCTATTAAAAACAAGAAAAAGTTTAAGAAGTTAGGATCTCACTTCACTAAGATCTGAGGGGTAAACGTGAGCTTGAAGTTTATTTGACTAATTACCTGTACCGAGAGTAAATGATCTAAGCCTGTACCGTGAACTCAGTTCGAACAGGTCCAAACAGACCCAAACAATGAATATGAGGACCCTCAGGTTGGTGGACGCAGGTTAGTGCTTTGTAGGGCACGTACCTAAGGTACGTGACCAACTAAGACCACCAAGACTGCCAAGGAGTGGAACTCTTTATACCGTCGTCGGGTCTGTGTTTCCGGAACGGTATAACTTGGGAGTTTTCAAGTCAAGAGTGAACAAGTGGATTATAAGCTAAGCGTGCTCCACCTTAGGCTGCATCTACACTTTCCATCAGGTGTGATGGCAGTCAAACGCTTAGGTATCAAAAAGTAAAGTAAGTACCTACCAGGCAATGCTCTGTTATTGGTGACAATTACCATTGAACATCAGGTGGGTCATATGCTTGTTATTTTTTTTTTGTGATAGATTTTTGTTAGATGTGATGTGCTAGCATAAACAATTAAAAAACAGTTTGTAGCAAAATTATCTTTGACACGAGCACTTTAAAACACAATAATTCGTGGTAAATGCATTTCAAAGTACAAAATTTCGTATATCTAGTTTTATTAAACCAAATAAGGTTCTTCCTTATTGACTATAAGGTTCAATTTTGAGTGGCATACAGTTTCTTCATGTTTTCTTTTTCGTGGAGTAGTCTTGGCATCGCGGCCTGTCCTACTGGAAGTGACGTCATTTCCTGCGGCATGTTTACGAATTGTGTGCTCCGAAATGGTGATGGAGTTCAAGTATTTTGCTTTTAGTAACCTATTACGGACCGGAGAGCTTTTTCTGATGGCTCGCCGCGGAATAAATGACACATTTGATAGAATGGAGACTGGCGACTGGCGATGAACGAATAAAAAACTTTGAGCGAAAAATCTACGTTTGGTAAAGCATTTTGACTAGCCTTACTTATGGGTAGTAAGGCTGTCAAAGTCAAAAATCATTTATTCAGTAATATCCGCAGGGATCATCTTGAAACGTCTTAAATCTAGGTGAATCTAAGCGCCAGTTCCTCGCGACCAAGCCTAGAAGAACCGGCAAGAAACTTACGGCTTGGTTCCTACCGTTTTTTTGTATGATCCTTTAGGCTTGTAGATTCGATACCTTTTATAAAAATCTGTTATATTTAAAATAATAATAATACTGGACAATCCACACAGCATTATCTAGCCCCAAGCTAAGCAGAGCTTGTGTTATGGGTACTAAATGACTGATATAGGTATTTAATACAACACATAATATACATACATATTTTTTTATTATACATAAAAAACACCCAGAACAGCCGAAATAAATATTTGCAGATCGTACAAACATTTATCGCAAGGCGGAAATCGAACCCACAACCTCCTGCGTCGCATTATTACTTCCCCGGAGAACTATCACAAAGATTCTCACTACTACTAAAATTGTTTTCACGTAGTTACAACTAAGACTGTAATAACATACGCTCAGGCACAATACAGGCTAAAGTACATTACCTAGGCCCTAACTCTCCTTTGTAGGTAAGCACCTCTCTTGTACTCAACCCGCTCGCAATCGCAAGCCACAATTCACGTACAAGCTAATATCCTTTACTCGAGTACTACACCCGCCTCTCGTGGAGGTCTACTATTGTCAAAACTAACCAGTATAATACAGATGAACTAAAACAAATACAGAGCACTGGTAGTCTAGTGGTAGCAACTAAAAGGTTGCCTGGTAGAGATCACTTTTAGCGATAAGGCCGCCCATTGTAGTACTGCATTGTTTACCTTATATTCTTCATAAAATATGTGTACTTTACTTGTGGTAATCAATAAAGAGTTATCTATCTATCTATCTACGTCTTACTATCCTAGGGCCCTGGGTTCGAATATATCTATATTTTCATACAAAATTCAACCCCCGTTGTACCCGTTTAAAAGTTAAATTTCAAGAATTTCTCTCTTAGGACACCTCTAATACACACCAAGACAAATATATCTTAAAAATTTCATGTCTCTATGACCAGTGGTTTAGGCTGTACCTACGTTGTCTATGTCAGTCAGTCAGAACCAAGATTTTTATAACTTACTCTTATTCTTAGTCACTATCCGTGGTTTGGCTTGTGCAGTGGCGTTATTTATCTACGTGAATATTTAGACACATTGCTATCATCAAAGTGTAAGGCACTTTTCATCTAGGACCCTTTTCTTCTTTTCTTGTTGATTATTTCTATGTACCTATGTCTGTTGTTTTTAGTTTTGTAACCTTGTAATGTGTGTGCTATAGTAGCAAATTAATTTATGTCTATGTATATAACTTTTCACAATAAAAAGTAGTTGTTTGAGCGTACTTTATCTGTACTGGGTAGGGATCTGTCAGTATAATAAATCCCTTGAACTATAGAATAGAATAGAATAGAAAATACTTTATTGCACACCATAACATAAAATAACAATTTACAGAAAAAAAACTTATGACTAGTATAGGTACAATGGGCGGTCTTATCGCTAAACAGCGATCTCTACCAGAACTATATTTCATATTGTAGTGGCATGGGTCTATGCAAACGGCAAAACGCACCGTTAGCGAGATCTAGAAAATATACACTTTGACTAGTGCCATCTAGTTGTGAATTCGGAACTAATTTTACTTCGCAGTATGTTAATTTAGATAACGAACTATATTTATCCTGAGTTTCATCAATCCGGGTCAGTGGTTAGAAAGTTATTGAGGCATAAATATCAGGATAGGCTTGTTGGGCAGGTTTGATGACTTACAGTCGCGTTTCGGTTTATATTTTGATACTGTATACAGAGATAATGGTAGGGCCCCTGTAATCGGCTTAATATCCCGGACTTGGCTGATAGACGCTAACTGGATTGGCATTGTAGTCTGCTAACATAATCGAGGATTAAGTAACTTATGCTGGTATTCTCATATCTTTTCCTCAACTCACACTCATTATCTTTCTATTATCTATTGAATGAAAAATACTTTATTGTACATACACTAGACAAAATTAAGACGGTGTAAAATAAAAAGAACAGTATTTAAATATAAAGAACAAAGAGCGGCCTTATCGCTTAGTAAATACCTCTTCCAGGCAACTTTAGGATGGAGACCTTAGGATTCTACAGTTTAAAACACTTGTGCTGTAAATGTATATATCTGAAAAAGAAAAGAAATAGCATGACGTGCCCAAGCACGGCAGATATCTCATCAGATTTTTTAGTACCAAGTACCTACTTGAGATTATTTTATGATGTCTGAGGGGGTAGTCACGTGTGCTTAAAAACTCAGCCAAGGGCAAGTCGGACTCGCGCCATTCGCACGAGTTTCGAGTTTCGCACCATTAGCTACAATAAAAACAGCAAAAAAATCACGTTTGTTGTATGAGAGCCCCTTTATATATTTATTTTATTCTATTTTTTACAGCCTGGTAACATACAGATAGACAAACAGCGGAGTCTTAGTAATAGGGTCCCGTTTTACCCTTTGAGTACGAAACCCTAAAAATTATATCTACCCCAAAGTATCCAACTTATCTCGTTTATATAAATTCTACTTTCTAATGACAGACATAAGGTAGTCAAATACTATACTACGAAGAACCTTTATATTTTTATAAACACAATTTCGATTTAGTGTATTTCTACGATCTCTGAGGGCCAAGCAAACAAAAACAAGATTCGGAATAACCAATCAGACAGCACTTTTCCTAAACTAATACAGCTGTTAGCACTAGTTGGAAACTTTTGCATGCTTCTTTCTGATAAAACAAGCAGTTTGAGGGATGATCGTGAGCTCGATAGTCTGTTTGCCTCATTACAATTGCCGACCGATATGGCGCGGCGGGCGAATGTCCGCCTGCGACGCTGGAGGTTGCGGGTTCGATTCCCGCCTTGGGATAAATGTTTGTACGATCTGTAAATATTTATTCCGGGTTTTCTGGGTATTTTCTATGTATAATAAAAAATATCTATGTATGTAATGTATTGTATTAAGTATATCAGTCATCTAGTACCCATAACACAAGCTCTGCTAAGCTTGGGGCTAGATGATGCTGTGTGGATTGTCCAGTATTATTATTATTATCTGCGCCGATTAGAAGACTCTTTACCCTGACTGATATTATATAGACAACTCACAACCTAAGCCACTGGTTATAAAGACTTGAAATTCTCAGGGTATATTCGTCTTGGTAGGTGGAGGTGTACTAAGAAAGGAATTTCTGAAATTCAACCCCTAAACGGGTGCAGTGGGGGTTGAAGTTATAATATACTGTGTTCCGGTTTAAAAAGTGTGGGTGCCGGTGAAATTATACACACATGAGGCTTAACATTTATATGCCTAATGATGAATGTAAGGCAGTGCGTTGTAGCGCACGTTTCTAACGAACGTGATCTACAATGAAATGTTTTATTTTAGGTGACAGAGTTAACATCAGGTGGGTCATTTGCTTATTCCTACCTAGAAGCCTACCTTATTGTAACTCATTAATAATATTCACGCTGATGGTTTTTATGACATCGTGCGCAATAAAAATAATAATAATAATAATAAAGCAGGACAATCCACACAGCATCATCTAGCCCCAAGCTAAGCAGAGCTTGTGTTATGGCTACTAGATGACTGATATACTTAATACAATACATTCATAGATATGTTTTACTATTCATAGAAAATACCCAGAACACCCGGAATAAATATTTGCAGATCGTACAAACATTTATCCCAAGGCGGGAATCGAACCCGCAACCTCCTGCGTCGCAGGCGGACATTCGCCTGCCGCGCCACATCGGTCGTCAAATGTGAAAAAAAGAAATGTGTCCCTGATGTGCAGAATACGGGACAGTTGCAACAGCATCCTTAGAACTGTGGCAGAGGAATTATCATCTCCACTCTAGAGGTAATTTGTGATGTGGGTGATTAAGGAAAATACTTCTTGCATTATCTTCAGCTCAGTTGGCTCCTGTCACAGATAAGTATTATATTTATTTCCTGTTTTTTTCCCCATTTATATTATTACTGCTGTTATTCTTTCAATAATGTGTTTTGGTATGTTTATTTTGTCGTGAAACTATGGACGTGTTGTCAGATATAAAATCTTTTTGTTTTTTTTTTAAATAATACTTTTAATGCGACTTCCAACCAGGTTGCGTTAAACGTTTAACACTACCATGAAGGGGGTATGAAAGCACTGTTCTTTCTCTCTTTCTCTCATAGCCAGTAGTTTTACTTCAGTCGTGTGGTCTAAAAGAGATGTGGTCTGGAAGAGATCGCTTTTTAGCGATAAGACCGCCTATTGTGCATTATCTGTTGTTGACTTTTATTTTTTTTGTTTTATTCTCTAGCTTGTAAGGTGTACAATAAAGAATTTTTATTCATTCATTCATTCTAAAGCACACTCGTTTTTTTTATGTTTTCTTTCGGTATCTTATTGAATAATTTGGTAGCTCCCTCACCAGTGCTCGACCTCCATCTTGTTGGAGGCTTCTCCGGCACGTTTCAAAGAAGTCGTCGATTGTACAAATACATTTTGTAGGAATGGAATCATCCCGGATGAAAGTGGTTTCAGGAGGTAATACTTCACATCAAAATTTTATCCTGTATTGAAAGATTTTGAGCTTTGATTGTGTATTTATTTAGAATTTTGATTAGTGTTTTGTTTCGTAGGTTTAATTTTTATCATGAAGATTGAAGTGGTTAATTGTTATAATTTGCCTTTATAATTTAGGTAACATACTTACTTACAATTTGTAAAGGCACATGAGGCTTACCACCTATATGCCTTGGGTTGAGGAGTGCATCGTAGGGCACACTCCTGATGAGTGTGACCTACGAGGCAATAGGTACTTTGCTCTGCTCTGTGTCCGTCGGCCTGAGGTATACAGATATCAAGTCCATATGCCTGTAATGTCACCGGCACCCACACCCTTCAAACTGGAACACAGCAAGCTGCTTGGCGGCAGAAACAGGTATGGTGGTAGTACGAGCCCACGATTCCCCGGACGAGCCCTTCACTAAAAGCTTTACTACGTTGGAAGAGGCTGATGAGGACGTGACGACAGCAAAGTTGCAAATCTTCATTGTTGCGGCTTTATGACCAACAAACACTTTTTATAGCTCTATCAAAGGCTTAGTTGAGAATGTCTAAATTGTTTGTCTTTAATCCACAGGCCCGGTAGATATCCTCTTAAATCGCTTAGTAACAAGAACCTACTCGAGTTTTTTTGAGAATGTTGAACCCCCAGGGTAGTCAGATGTAGATTAAAATATTACATTTACAGTGCCCAACGTGGGTACGTGACGTTTTGCAGTAGTTAGTACGTGACAGGTTTCAAGCCCATCGCCGCTGCTTGAAAACTAGCTGATTTCTTTACGATTTTTTTGACCTAGAATTCGAAAAAGTAATCAATATTAATGTTATTTATTATTTTACACAATTGAAATCATACATAGTTCGAATGCGTATTTGCTTAAAAACCTGTCGCCTCTAATCTGCCATAAGAATCAAACCCACGACTTCTCACGGAAGGCCTCTTGCTGGCGAAACAGGTAAATGTCCCATATGTGTTTTAAACTCACATATTTTGTATAGTGTAAGTGGTATTCAGTATTCATTTATTGATTTGCAAACATGGGTACATCATAGGTGGTAGTCAGATAATTATAAATAGGTCCACATGGTTTACCTAACTTGGCATGCCAAAAACAATTCATTTTTGAAGTAATACTTCTTATGCGACCTTCAACAAGGGTGCGTTAAACGTTTAACACTACCATGGAGGGAGTATGGAAGCTCTGTTCTTTCTCTCTTTCTCTCATAGCCATTTCTTGTGGTCTAAAGCACATTCGTTTTTTTAATTTCGTTTTTCAAATTATGTCAAAGTAACAGCCAGGTTTAGATTGTGCCCGGTCTACTGGTGTGAACATATCAGGTGTTACCATCAGACAGGTCGGTAATCCTGAGGTCAAGGACAAGTCGGCACGTGTATCTAAACAAATAGGGAAAACAAGCATACCTCTCCACGAGGCACGAGACAAAACGATAAACAAGTTTCCATATAATCCAAGCGGCGATGGGCGTGTAATCTATCACGTATGGAATACCAACTACTGCAAAATATGGGTTTGTACCAAATGTACTATCTTGACGTACCTGACACCCTCAAAGAATCTTGAGTAGGTACTTGGTACTAAAAGATCGGAGAGGATATCCACCGTGCTTGGGAATTAAAGTTGTGATGTTATTTCTTTTGTTTTTCTTTTTCTTATAAGTATTGTTTGTGTGCAATAAAGAATTAATATTAATAATATAGTAGCCACGTTAGCCGGATGCAGCCTGAGAAATGGGCACAAACATAGCAACTTCTTGGGTGCCTGAGGATGGAAGGCACCGTCTGGGACGGCTGAAGAGACGCTGGCGAGACGGTCTTGATGGTCAAGGGAAGGATTGATGGGAAGTCGCTAAAGATCGAGAAAGGTGGAAAATTTGGCGCGAGACCATTGCCCAGCACTGGGACACAAAAGGTTAAAAAAAAATTATAAACATAAGTGATAGTTCTTTGTTTGGGTGTCTTATCAATTATAATGCTATTATCAATTATATATGTAATGCCCGTTGTAATTTTACTCGAACCTGCACCCTTCTAACCGGAACACAACAAGCTGCTTGGCGGTAGAAATAAGCATGGTTGTAGTCGATCTATACCAATTATAAGAATCTTTATCCTGGCTGACTGATATGTAGACAATGCACAGCTTATGACGACTGATTTGGCGTAGCGGGCGAATGTCCGCCTGCGACGCAGGAGGTTGCGGGTTAAATCCCGTCTTTAGATATATATATATTATGCATGTAATGTATCGTATTAAGTAGGTATATCTAGTACCCATAACACAAGCTCTGCTTAGCTTGGGGCTAGATGATGCTGTGTGGATTGTCCAGCATTGTTATACTACTGATTATAGAGACTAAATTTCCAGGTTCATTCGTCTTGGTGTATTAGGAGTTCTATAAATTCAACCTCATGTTTAGAGGTTCGGCGGGGGTTGAAGTTTGTATGAAAATAACTAGTTCGCTAGTTTGTTATAAAAGCTCTGCTTTTTCGGATTGGAATCTGGCTTAATCACGGATGCGGCTCAGTGGTATTGTTTCACGATACATAAATCAGTTTTATTGGCGTGGATATCGGCCCGCTTGTTTGTACACGCCGGCCATATACAATTATTTATTTTGAACTCAAATAAATAACGAAAAACAATAAAAAGGTAACTTATTGTGTCACTGGAATGGCGGCCACGATTGACGGTATAGGACAACCTACTGATGCAACAACGACATTGTAAAGATCGCGTGAAATCGGCCAGTTTTATAGTCGCTATAGAAAGAAAAAAGTAGAAACAGAAACAGCCAAGTTAATCTTCAGGCGCGGTAGATATCCGATCTATTAGGGGTTACCAAGTAGCACAAACGTCTGAAAGTCTGGAGGTTGTCTGGAAAAGATCGCTTTTTAGCGATAAGACCGCCCATTGTACATTCTCAGCTATTGTTAACTATTGTTTTCTCTCATTATTAGTTTGTAAGGTGTACAATAAAGTATTTTCATTCATTCATTCGTTCACAAATCCAAGGCTTTTGGAGGATATCTAAAGGGGATAGTCAGAAATAGGTTCAAATATTACATTTGGCACATACCCATATCTTACAGTAGTAAATATTGCATACGTGACAGGTTGCAACCCCATCGTGCTGGTAGTGATGCCGGTGAAATTACAGGCACATGTGGCTTAACACCTACTTTGATATTGGCGATGGTAACCACTTAACATCAGGTGCCATCTGCTTGTTCCATCAGCAAGTTATATAAAAAAAAAACAAAAAAGCCTACAGCGCAGGAGGTATGTCTACCAACTGAGCTATGAGACCTGTCGAGGGAAAACCGTATCCCAAACCATAAGGTCAGGATCATTTCCAGTCATTACCTGCCGCAGTATCTAATGTTAAAAGTTTTCACTAACGGCCGAAGTCGATTGGACCTCTAATTTATGGTCGAACAATTTCATCTACTCTAGATTGAGCTCTGACATTTGTGGATATTTTATATATATTATAATTATTATTATATTGTAGTAGTACTTCTCCGGACAAGCCCTCTACTACAAACAATAACTGGTTTTATTAATACATCATTAAGGACAATGTTGAATTAAAAAAAATATTATACAGTTATAGAGCATCTTTTACTCGTATCTAAAAAGTGTGAGGCTGGATAACTAACTCTATAAGAAAGTCCAACAATATGTATTTATTTAGATTTGATGTGTTCAAAGTCAAAGTCAAAGTCAAAAATCATTTATTCAGTAATATCCGCAGGGATCATCTTGAAACGTCTTAAATCTAGGTGAATCTAAGCGCCAGTTCCTCGCGACCAAGCCTAGAAGAAGTTTCTATTATTACCTTGTAAGTTTTTGTTTATTTTTTTAACTGTCAAACCTCTTCCTATAATAACCAGTGTGTAACAGCCAAAGTATATCGGCCCAACTCACCTATTTATCGTCCAACTCAGAACATTAAATTCAACTCCAGATGCTTGTTGAACTTGACCCACTTGGACGTCCCACTATCCCGTTCTAACTACCTAGATCAGAAAGTGAGGCAGGGTATCAAAATCTTTTAACGTCTTGTTCAGTTGTGATTTCGGGGTGAGTTGTGGTGGTAATAGTAATTACTTACTAATGTTCTTGTTATTGTTATGTTTCTTTTCAACCGACAGCAGAAAAGGAAGAAGGTTCTTAATCCGGTTATATATTTATGTTTACCTCAGAACTATATAATTTATATTGGAATTTTTTTTATTTGAAAGGACCTTCAGATTGGTAGCGTATATATTTTTTCAAAGTTCTGTAGTTTGGTATTTAAATTAAAATGACTAGGAAAAAACATTCAGTAGAATCTTAATTTATTTGCGCCGCAGAGAACCCCATCCTAGTCGACGAAATGAACTTAAGGGATATCTCTAAGGTATGTACCAATATTGGCGTAACAAACGCTTCCGCGTGTCATGGGGAGGGTCGTGGGTTCAAATCCCACTCGGGGGTATAACTTTTGGTATAATATAAAATCTTTGTGATCCAGAAAAACGGCATTAAGTTACACTACGCGGCATGTCATCGTCAACTTCACTGTGGAACGGCTACGGAGTTGCCCCGCAATGTATCACAAAACGACAATACGAAACTTTGTTTATCGTTTCCGAGAATACTTCTACAGGTGTTTGTTATATTTGTTGTTTTGTTATTGATTAGAAAGTTGATGAAATCAGAGGCGACCTTTGAAAGTTCAAAGAAAGTTATCCTTACGATTAATACATATTACCGGATAACTCTGGGCTTGGGGTGTGAATTATTCTATGATTGTTTTGCGAAGAAGCATAAAGTTTTTATTCTTTGAATAATGAGAGAAGTTTGAAACACTTCGACTTGGAGGTAGTATAATTTGTGCTATAAACAATACAAATTATGGGTTGAAGCTTTTGAGAGTGCGACACATTAGGCTTTAGAAGATTGTGAACAACTCTGCAAATGTCATTCAACAATAATTGAATTTATCGTGAATGTGAAGGACAAAATTGGAGTGTATATCCAACGAAAAGGGCAGATCTTTCACCATGGTTCCTGCTACTGGGAGAATGATAGAAGGTAGATAGATCGACGACCGATGTGGCACGGCGGGCGAATGTCCGCTTGCGACGCAGAAGGTTGCGGGTTCGATTCCCGCCTTGGAAAAAATGTTTGTACGATCTGCAAATACTTATTCCGGGTGCTCTGGGTATTTTCTATGTATAATAAAAAATATCTATGTATGTAATGTATTGTATTAAGTATATCAGTCATCTAGTACCCATAACACAAGCTCTGCTTAGCTTGGGGCTAGATGATGCTGTGTGGAGTGTCCAGCATTATTATTATTATTATTAGATGCTGGCTGGATCGGTTTGACGGATACATAGAAGTATGCGTAGTAGTTAACGCCAGTCGTCGGGCTCCGGTAGCTATTCCGTGGTCGACGGCTGGATCATGTCGGGGTCACCAATATGGAGGACAAGGTTGGAATGTATGTCTTCCAACGAAAAGGGCCGATCTTCCATCGTGATTGCTGCTGCTGGGAGAATGATAGAAGGTAGATAGATACTGGCTTGATGGACTTGGTGGACGAATAGAAGTATGCGTAGTAGTTAACTTCAGTTGTCGTAATTTGGCAGCTGTTCCGTGGTCGACAACTGGACCGTCGGGGTCACCAATGTGGAGAACAAGGTTGGAATGGCATTCAACAAAAAGAGAAGATCTTCTACTGAGTGACCTTAGGCTCGGGGTCCTAGAACCAACAAATAGTATTCGGATGTATTTCATATAGTCAATCTCCGTGAAAACATTGTAGAAGAAGAAGAGTTCTTAAGGAATAAACTTTTAGCTCAGGATATCAGCTATTAGACAGCATCGTACATTTTCAGTTCATTTTACGGAAAGTTACAACAAGAAAATCTCAGCGTCTCGGCTCAATGCCCGTGACGAATCGTTTCCCTTACGCGGTGTTTTTCCGAGAGTTAGACGGTACAATGCTTTAAATAAGCTTTTCGGTTCTGTTTAATGTGGTTGCCGTTACATGACGGCCGTTATATTCAAAGTTACGCTACAGCTACTAATTCTTCACGCTAGTCACTCGCTGTCAGATAAACACTATCTGAGTTCATCTTAAAATCAATTCATGTGTGTTAATCTTGCTAAAACTCAAAAACAACTAGACTGATTTGATATTTTTTTGCCTTGCTCCTTTTGATTCAGAGATAATTTATATATAAAAAACCGGCCAAGTGCGAGCCGGACTCGCGCATGAAGGGTTCCGTACAATTATCTATAATAAAAACGGCAAAAAAAATCATCTGTTTTTTTAGTTTATTTTTTGTAATAGCGGCAACAGAAATACTGAAAAAAATTAAACTCTCCACGGTTCATGAGATGCAGCCTGGTGACAGACGGACAGAAGACAGACAGACAGACAGCGGAGTCTTAAAAATAGGGTCCCGTTTTACTCTTTTGGGTACGGAATCCTAAAAATAGGCGAAAAGAATTAAGAAAGAATAAAAACTTCCCTGATTTGCGTGGTGTTGTATCGAGCGGTCAATTAATCGCTGGCTTAGTACTACTAATAGCTCTTCGGTATAATTAAAGCTTTCAAATCCCAAGCATTGTAAGAGATTTTTTTTATAATTTGCTGATGGTAGCAAATCAAAAGTGGTTGAGTGTTCAAATCGCGTCGGGGTGTTGATGATGTTACCGATTTTCTTGTTCCAAGTGTCAAATTATTAGTGAAAATATTAATTACTAGCGGTTCGTCCCGGCTTCGCACGGGTGTTAGTTAGTCATTCAATATAGCCTATGTCACCCGGGGATAGTGTAGTGTAGTGTAGCTTCCCAACGGTGAAAAAATTTTTCAAATCAGTCCAGTAGTTTCGGAGTCTATTCAATCAAACGAACAAACAATCAATCAAATCTTTCCTCTTTATAATATTAGTATAGTATAGATATAGATAAAACATTGTTAGTGTAGGATTAATAGGATGGCTCAGCCTTAGGTAGCCGCTTAACATCAGGTGGACCATCTGCTTCTTCCATGAACAAGTTGTATAAAAAAAGCCAGTATTCTATACATGACAGGTTGCAATCCCATCACCGCTGCTAGAATACTTTAAAACTTAAAAGCTTTTAGATTACGATGCAAAATTTATTATTTCGTTTTTTGTAACCCATTTTGTAAAAAAAAAACTTTTTCTGATATTTTATTTATACTTCAATCAAGTATATGAAAAAACTGCTAAATGTTTAAGTTTCATTTTATGCAACAATATATCAAAATTTAATATGTAAGTAAACAGAACTAAAACATTTTCAGAGAAACCGACGCTTTTGTAAATATTTTTTCTATCAACTACAAAATAACTTTGAACAAACCGTAAGTCAACCAAACGAAACGATCGCCACATAGAAACATATTACGAAGAAAATACTTTATTTTATTATCGTAACACCTAACTTTCTCAATAAAGCTGTCTAGCGAAAACATTCAGTAAGAAAACCAATCTTTACAAACAAACGACCTAAGAAAAATAATCCTCCAGCTTCGTCGACAACTCTCCTGGAAACTTTCTAAAGACTCACCCGTTAAGTTAGAAAAGTATAAAATGCAGTCGTGCTCGTGTAGAATATGCTGGAGGCATGCGTCTGTGTGCGCCGGCAGCGCGGGTGCGGGTGCGGGTGCGGGCGCGGGACGCGGGAGCGGCACGCCGGCCCGGCGGCGGCCGCGGTCGGACTGTAGGCGGCTGTAGGCGACGAGGCGCACGGCAGTGGGAGGGGGGCAGCACACGACCGCCTCCGCGCGCGTAGGCGTTCGTCTGACGAGCCTCGCCACCCGCCACGAGCCGCGAGCCCGCACCCCGCACCCCGCACCCCGCGCCCGCACCCCGCGGACCCCCGCCCTGCCTCCTTGTCGCACCTTGAGCTTGGCGCTTATTAAAAACCCTAGAATTTCACTTTTTCGGTAAAAAAAATAATCTGTTTTGCTCTGCCTGACATTTTCATAAGAATGTAGCCTTGGATCGGCTCACGGAGGCTTCGAAGGTTCCAGTGCGCAACGAAGATGACGATCGAAATATTTTAATAGATAATTTTCTTATTTGTTGAATTCTGTCCCAATGTGACATTACCCAGTCCAAATAATCAAATTAACCGAGCGCATTGGTAGAAATTCTGCAATTTGTGTAGTATGCAGCGCGGTTCCACAAGCATCCAGGGCAGGGTTGTCGACCCACGGTGACCGTAATATTAATGTTGGTCTATCCAGCTTTGCTTCGTTTGGGGCTAGTAATAGTAGTAGGGGCTCTTAGCGAAAGACTAGTCCGGGGAAATACTACCACCATTTCTGCTGCCAAGCAGCTTACTACGTTCGTTGAAGGGTGTAGGTGCGCTTACATTACAGGTGTACCTGAAGTTGAAAGAATGTGCATTGTAGAGCACGTTTATAATGAACGTGACCTATGAGGTAATTGCTTGGGCTGTCTCCTTATTCTACCAGCAGTATAAGAAAAAAAAAGTGGTGTACGAAAAAAAGGCTCAAATATCTTTCCTGATGAATTTGCGGTAACTGTTAAGCAGAGGCGCTTTGTCGGTCATCTCTTAGAAACGTTGGAACCGGGAAGAAATTCTTAGAATTCCACTGAGTCTAGTAATTCCAAATATACAGTCTAGAAATTTCAAATTACGACCATTGGACGTTAAGGATTTATGTATTGTGTTTGCTGAACGATGCTTTCAACTGACTGCTCAGTTTTAATAGCCTACGAACGTCCGTTAGTAATGTCTACGGATTGCCAGATACACTCTCACCTAAAAATCAGAGTTATTAGCCGGTGAGATAGAGGTTTATCAAGCAACCATTCTGAGTTATACTAACGGACGTAAGATATTGGATTCGGGTAACAGTACATCGCACAATTGCTTTAGAATTCATATATTTTTCTAACAGTTTTTCGATGTCTAAAATATTTCAAGACATACAAAATCTTAAGCTTAGTTTTATTGGTGTCTTGACTTTGTAATGATTTTCATGTGTCTATTTAATAAATAGTTAATCTTTTTAAACTATCATGGTTTTGATCAATATTTTGGATAGAAACGGGATATTTACCATGATTTTTGAGTTTGATTGTTTCCCGATATTTCGACCCGTTCAGTTCGACCCGTGATCATGGCGCATGCAACTGTGCCGAAATATCGGGAAACAATCAAACTCAAAAATCATGGTAAATATCCCGTTTCTATCCAAAATATAAATAGTTAATCGTCTATACAATATAGGGTAAAACAATTTTAAGTTCTTAATTTCCACTCACCGTTTTCCTGCAATCTTTAAACTTTCGTCCTGTAGGTCGCGTCCTACATTGTACTGTACTGTACTGTACCGCGGCAGGAATCGGAATCGGGTTGCTACACTGAATCACCAGTTCAAACTATTAGTAGTAGAGCTCTTAGTGAAAGGTTCATCCGGGGAAGTACTACCACCATGCCTATACCTGTCGCCAAACAGCGCAGCGTGTTCCGCTTTGAAGTTTGTGGGTGCCGGTGAAATAACAGGCGCATGAGGCTTAACACCTGTATGCCTTAGGTTGATGATTGAGTTGTACATCGTAGGGCACGTTTCCAGCGAACGCCACCTATGAAGCAATGTTTTGCTATAGTTAATAGTTACCACTTAACATCAGGTGGGCCATCTGGTTGTTTCACCATAGAAAGTATACACAGTTATATATAATTTTTAAACAACTAAAATTGACTTCCAAACCAAATGATTTTGTCCTAATACCCCGAGTAAATATTCGGTCACGTAACGGTAATTATAGTTGTCACGTTATGGACGGAACTTGCATCGTCACCGGTCATTTTTCACGGTATAATGCTGAAAGAGTATGATTTATAACCTGAATATCAGTTTTCAATCAACATTCATGAGACGGATCCATACTTTTGGGACATTACTCGACGTATTTCACACTGACTACCCTCCATAGAGATACCCAAGGGTATTTTGTAAGCATTGCTTTGTTGATGCCCAGATTTTTTGTTGCCTGTCTGAAACTTTCACCGCATTGGTGAAACTCGCCTTTATAAGATGAAGGCTTATCTGACTAGCAAGGATTCTTAGTGATACTAACGGATACTTGTTTGTAAGATATTTAAACCGAGCATTAGTCTGTAAAATAGGTAAAGTAAGTAAGGACAAAGCACTCGATAGCAGCGTTTCTAAAAAAAAAAACATAATTAATAATTAATTTGATTTTTTATAGAATAAATAAAAACACTTATTACATTTATAAACTCTAATATATTAAGTGCAATGAACTGCAATAAGTAAACAACAAAAACAGTCTGACGGGGCCGTCACAACAGAGTAGTACTACGCTCGTAGCGGGTCTACGCCCACGCGTAGCCGGCGTAGATCCTCGTAGCACCGGGGCTACGAAATAGAACACGATATTAATTCGTGCGAACACGTTTTCATAGACCGTTGTTGTTATAACTACGTTGTTTCCCGAACTAAGATATCGTGATGTTTTTGTTTTGTGATTGTGTCTTAGAAATAATGTGTGTATATTCTTTGGTACGACGGCCATTACATGTTTTTTGTCTTACTCACTCGCCTTATTAAGTTAGATTAGCACTACACTGAGGCTTTATGTTTACATTATTATTACCTAGCTTTTGCCTGCGACTTTGTTCACTGTCTAACCACTTATCGTTACCTTTCGGCAAATTTACACAAAACTTTTATAATTTATAGCCTATGTGCTATCTATATTACTGTAAAGTTTAATCAAAATCCATTCAGTAGTTTTGTGCTCTTAACTACCATGCTTGGGGATTCAAGTCACGACACTATTTCTTTTTTTATATATAGACTATCCTTTGTCTTCACTCTCATGATGGTAAGTGACGATGAAGCAGGACGGTCTAGAAGACACCTATTCACTCTTGCCTTAACATCCAGATTATAGTGGTCAGGAAAAACAGACGTTTTCAAATTCTTAAAATGTTTGTTTCTTTGAACTTAAGGTACAGCACACCCGCACCACAGCTACATCACAAGTGGAATCAAACCCACAACCTACAGAAGACAGAAAAACTACTAACTGATATGTGAGGACAGTTGCTATTGTGCATGCCACGCAGTGTAACGACATACAGGTTCATATTGTCATTTTGAGTTACACTGCGGGTCAACTCGGTAAACTTTGTTAGTCAAATAATCGCTGCTTTGCATGGCGCGCAGTGTAACTATGACTTCTTCTATCGTTTTCCGGAGTCTTGTCGGTAAATCCTCGATATTCTTGACAAAGTGCGATTCCATGTCTTCAAATTTATTTCAACTCAAGTTTTACCTTTACTGAAATACTTCAGGTGCTAACAATAATTTTAAAACGAATTTGAATCTTATTCCATTGTAATAAGAGTATAACATCAACCGCTTTGAAATGTAGCTAATATTATTGAATTTAACTGTAATCTACAGTAATGGATTAACCAATTTTATTATCAATGTATATATTTTAGGACTAGGTCTAGTGGGAGTGACCTTGCCTTGTGATTAATCTCGTTGGTTCAAATCCAGTCGTGCACCAATGAATTTTTCTATACGAAAAAATTGTTATGCAATGCGATGAAGGTAAATCCTGAGGAAACCAGTTAGTATTCTAGTAGCGGCGATGGGCTTGCAACCCGTCACGTACGGAATACCAGCAACTGCAAAATGAGGATATGTGCCTAATGTAATATTTGGACGTCTGACTACCCCATTAGATATCGTCATGTAATTTTAAGTCACAACTAGATCAATAATACAACAGTACAACTACTTGGTCACAACAAGATCATAAAAGACAACACGATTTGAATATTTCGAGGTTACCTTTAGTTTATCAATAGTAGTTGCTTAACGTCAAAGTTTGCGGTTACCGTAAGTTTATCAATAAGTACAAGTCAATCAAAAGTTTACTTACGCCCCCACATCGTTGTTTCCGTCACAATATTTATTTCAATTAAATCAACATCTTCAAATCTTTTAATTTAAATCTTCGGTAGATTTCTTCTCAAAGGTCAGATTTCTGTTAGATTAAACCCTCGATAGGAAACTTCACCAGCTTTTAATCTGTCTTCTTAGCACTAGTTTCTAGCATAGATAACTTTATTCTTCTTGAGAAGAAAAGGGATAAAATAAGTGGACCATGCTTAGCGGTAACCTCCAATAGTACCATTTTTTTATCCTACTACTGGTGGAACAAGCATATGACCCACCTGATGTTAAGTAGTAACCATTACCTATAACGAAGCATTGTCTTGTAGGTTGCGTACGTTTGTTCTGTGTCTGGGTGTAATATTGTATTCTAAGTATGAATTTACCAAAAAAATATACATAAGTATTCTATCAGTTATCTGGTTCCCATAGTACAAGCCATGCTTAGTTTGGGGCTAAATGATGTTGTGTATAAAGTTCCAGAAAATATTTATTTATTTATATTTATTAATTTAATACTAAAAATAAAAATTAAATATACTAATCATAACTAAAAATTAGAATTAATCATGCTCAGTTTGGGGCTAAATGATGTTGTGTATAAATTTCCAGAAAATATTTATTTATTTATATTTATTAATTTAATACTAAAAATAAAAATTAAATATACTAATGCATAACTAAAAATTAGAAAAGGAACTTTGCTAAATAATAAGAAGTGGTTCGAGAAAAAATTAAATACGGTTGTAGTAAAATAAAAAGGCAAAAAGGTAGTAACCCTTTGTTTTTCAACTTTTACAATTTTAATTTGATGGTGTTCTTGGTTGTGCATTAACCGGACTTCCTTTAGATTGAGGTTATTGCTCGGTCATCGACTCCGTTGACTCGGGCATTTTTACCATTACCATAAAACTGTTTCAGCTTATTTTTAAAAATTGGGAGTGATGATGCCCGTTTGATGTCTATTGGCAAAGTATTCTACAGACGCACTTTGGACTGTAAAAGGCTTGCCATAGAAGGAAATGCTGTACACAGGCGTTTTGAGGGAAATATTGTTTGTGTATTTCAAAGACTGGTGCTGACGGTGCAGTTGTAATTACGCATAATGTTGTTATTTCGAATAAACTCCCCAAAGATGTTTGAATAACGCTGATTTTGTTTGAGATGAGATGTAGATTGAGAGCTAGTAGTTTAAAACCCCACATTGTATTTATACTATTAATTATAGTCTGGTTCTTATAGTACAAGCTTTGCTTAGCTTGAAACTAGATGGCGCTGAGTAAAATGTCTTTACTATTTAGACGACCGACGTGGCGCGGCGGGCGAATATCCGCCTGCGACACAGGAGGTTGCGGTTCGATTCTCGCCTTGGGATAAATGCTTGTACAATCTGCAAATATTTATTCCGGGTGTTCTGGGTATTTTCTCTGTATGATAAAAAATATCTATATATGTAATGTATAGTATTAAGTATATCAGTCATGTAGTTCCCATAACGCAAGCTCTGCTTAGCTTGTGGCTAGATGATGCTGTGTAGATTGTCCTGCATTATTATTATACCTACATTTTACTCAAGTATATTTATAGTTTACAAGTGGAAACACGCATGAATTTGACCACAATTATTGCACCCTATCAGAATTTTATTATTAGATTATTAGATTTTTTCCGCAGTACACTTTACTCTGATAACTTCAAGTCTCTACGACTATAGTGATATAGACTATACATGTATTTTATTCAGTCAATCAGTCAGGACAAAGATTTGTACATACCAATTATAAACACTTGTAATAGCTGTAATACTTTTGTAAATAAAAAAAGTTTAGTTGTGATATAAAAAATCGTACATTAGCTCCTCGTGTAGGTAAACTAATCGGATCTGATAACATTGGGAGTCAGAGATGGATAAATTATTTTCTAAAATTCTGTATTTTTGTGTCCCGTCCCTTTCGATAGAGCACCGATAAAATACTTAGAGCTTTATGCCCCGTCTTTTATCACTATAAAAAGGTTCTCTCAAAAAATAGATATTAAGTAGCCTTTTGTTGAACATAATGTAAGGTAAAACGGGTTGTTATAGTAACAAATAGGGGAAAATAACAGGAAATATGGTAACAATAAGTGTGTTACTAAGTGAGATTTTACGAGCTAGTGGACATAGCTGCGGAGTTAAAAAGCCGCCTAAATGAAAGGGTAGTAAAGCTCTTTGTGAAGGGCTCGTTCTGGGAAGTACAGGCAGCCGCACTAGTATGTATACAATTTGTAAATTTCAAAACGATTCCGATGACAACGGTGCTCCAAGTTATTTTATTCCAATTATTTCATATTTGATCTTTTACATTTTAGCTGTTTTAGAGTTTATTGTTATGCAGTGATACAAATAATGATGATGCTGACAGCTGTACTATACCTTCGGCTTGAAGGGTGTGTGTTCCAATGAAACTACAGGCACAAGAAACTTCACACCACTAACTTAAGGTTAATAGACGCAGGGTAGTTCATAGGGCACGTTCCCAACGCGCGTGACCTACGAAGCAATGCTTTGTTAAAGATGGTTCCCACTTAACATCAGGTGGATGCTTGTTCCATCACTACACTACAACACATTGATCACATTTTTTTTTTTATATTTGCGGACGTTTTTACACAGCATCATCTAGCTCCAAACTAAGCATAGCTTATTTCGGCATTAGGCCCCTGGTACACATAGATCCGAGTCATCCGAGCTTTTAACAAGTGTAAAGTGGGCTTTAAGACTAAAAATCTATTAAGAAAGAACGCAATCCATTAGACAGGGGTCTGTATCTGCGATCTTAATGTGCCGTCAGAGTCTAAGAGTAAAAACTATCAAGCTATAGAGTCTTGCCTGTGAGCAGTGAAGTTCGCATCTATGTGTTCCGGTTTGAAGAGTATTGGTAGCAATGTACTTGAAGCTGTAACGATGCTTGATCTTTACGTTTCAGAGTGTTGAATGCGTCACTTTGTAAATATTTATTTTTAAATTTATAAGATTAATTTTGTCCTTCCACCATGTGGTTTCCAAAGACGAGCTTTGCTTAGTTTGGGCTAGATGGCGTGTTATGAATGCTTACTGAGCAAGCAAAGAGTCTCAGTTTCGAGATTGGCCCAAAAATGATTTCGTCCGTCTGTGTATCTGTTCTTGTCTACATTTTTGAACCCAATTTCCTTCAATTCATCCTTGATTTAATTTTTTATCTCGAATTTAAATCAAATTTGAAATGCACACTAAAGATTTCATTCTACACGAGATTCAAATAGGAGAAGTGGAGGGGGTAAAGAGGGAAAGTTTGTTTTAGCGTTGTAAGGGCTCGCGAGGTATGCTGTTCTTACAAAACCTGTAGTTTATGTTTGTACGCCTCTCATGTTATGACTCTCTGCCAGGTTTCTTTAGCGACGTCTTCAACTGAGGACCTTTTGCTCTTATCTTTGAACTTTAGTACAATATCTGGTGCTTTTAATGCCGTTAGTGGATTTACGAAGGTAACAGGGTGCTCGTGAAATGGTCGTTGTTTTGTGCACTACACCAACTGAAGCACCCTTTGTAAGAACACAAGTAGAATTTTAAGTTTTTTATATGGATAATATATAATATAATATTATCCATATAATAAACTTAAAATTTGTTTATTTAACTTTTGATTTGTTTGTACTACCCAATTTATCACTTTGCTATTTATTTATTATATACCTGTAGTCTTTTATTTACCTTAACCTTCTTAATGTAGCTTCGCCGGGATCAGCCCAAGAGTTTCCTCTAAACTTGGGTCTGTCTGAAAATCAGCGCTGCCGCATGTCACTTTCCATGCACGTGTGGTAGCATATGCTGAGACAGAGCCGTTTTAACCACACGAGACAGAGCACGACTAATTTGCACAACTTTTTTGCACTTAAGTAGGTACCTATACATTATTGTCGTTATTTTTATTATAGTAGGCACGTAGGTATGTCTCCTACTTGAAGGTACCTACTTAGGTACCTAGGTATTTTTGATTTGTTTGTGCCTCCTATCTTCCTGTTTTACTTCCTTTATGTTTCGCTTTACTTCCTCTATGTTTTTTGTACCTACTGTTTTACTCTGTTTTGTGTGTGTTGAATAAATGTCATTTCATGTCATTTAATTTCATTCAAAATTGTATGAAGCAGGATGGTCCAAAAGACACCTCTTCACTATTGCCTTAAAGAGATTCAGATCATAGTGTTCAGGTTGGTTTTTAAAATGTAGTCCAAAGGTTGGTTTATCCACGTTTATTTCAATCTATTAGGGGAAAACCGTTAAAGGTCACCCTCAGTTCGATACACAATGACCAGAACACCTATTTTTCCTATTCTAAACTTGACCTTTCTCGATCTTTGATCTCGAAATTTGGTTGATTCTAGATTTTTTTTTATACACCTTACTAATGGAACAAGCAGATTGCCCACCTGATGTCAAGTAGTTACCGTTGACAATAACAAAGTATTGCCTCGTAGGTCACGCTCGTTAGCAACGTGCCTTACGATGCACTACTCAACGTCCATCCACACGAAGTATACAGGATTTAAACCTCACCAACACACCGGCACCCACACCCTCAAACCGGAACACGCTGCGCTGCTTGGCGGTAGAAACAGGCATTGTGGTAGTATTTCTCCAGACGAGCCCTTCACTAAGAGCTCTTAACTACTTAAGTATAGTATAGTAGTGTCCTAGTATATTCCTGGTTTATCTATTAAATTCTAGGACAATAGTCGATCACAAACATTTAAATTACTTTTAAAATGTCAGAAGCATCGACTTCATTATTATATAGGCATTGCTTTAGAAACTATTTTTTAAATGAGTTCCGCCGGGACAATACTGTTATATAGGATAGTTGGACGCTGCTCCGGGGTTGCTGCTAGTCCGGTCTCACTTACATTAGCGATACGACACTTTATACTTAAAATAAATAAGCGACAGCCGTCACAGCTCAGTTAGTAGTACCCCTGCTTTCTGTGCTGTAGGTGGTGGGTTCGATCCCCACAGAGAACAAACATTTGTGTAATGATCATATGATATTTGTTCTGTGTCGGCGTGTTATATTGTATTCTATGTGTGTATTTACAATAAAAGAATTTAAGTATTCTATCAGTCATCTGGTTCTTATTTAGTTTAGGGCTAAATGATGTTGTATAAAAATTTCCTGAAATATTTATTATTAAGTTACTGCTAAAACATTTTTTTTGTTCACTAAAGGGCTTGAAGGGTAGGGTAGCTCAAATAACTCCTACGCACACTCGCTGAAATGTATTAGGTAGAATACTGATAAGTAGGTAGCTTGTCTACGGTGTTCAAGACTATAGGCTCGAGTCAAACAGCTGGTTGTTGCCAAAGGGTATCCTAGCATGTTGCTCAATAGAATCCAAGCTGATACTAGGCAGATCCGTCCCATACGTGGTAACAATAAAATATATCCTCAAACGTACAAAAACTCAGTAGTTAGATAGTCATGGTCAAGTCTAAAGTAATACAAGCCACGTTAATCAAGTACAAGTAGTACTTACCTGGACTTGACTTTCACGAAGAACCCAACTACAAGTACACAGGTCAACAGAATGTTGTGTAGTGTAAAGGATATTTCTAGTATCGGCGACGCACATTAAGTTTATATCAGGCTTCGGTTGTTCGCCAACTGCATTACCTAATAACGACCTCAGAGCTATTAGACATGACCAGGAATAAATGAATCAAAAATTAATCCATACCAAATTTATAACGGTGTTACGGTCCGTTTAAAATGATCCCTGGATATCACTGGAATGAATATCTTTGTCTATTAATAGTAACCGGAACACGAAGCGTAGGACGTCCGCCTACTCGATGGACTGACGACATTGTTAGGATCACGGGAAGTCGATGGATAGAAAAGGCTCAGAATCGTTTTTCCTGGAAACGTATGGGGGAAGACTAAGCAGATTACTTTGTTCCCGTTTTAAACGAATGTGACCTGCTTGTTTATGCTTTGCTATAGGTGATGGTTACTACTTAACATAAAGTGGGCCATCTGCTTGTTTCATATGCAAGGCGATTTAAAAAAAAGACTTTGTTATGTTTTCACGAATAAGTTACTGAAACTATAGAAAGACATGGACACGCTGTCATATCTGGTTTATAAAAGCTATGGTTACCGAAATCTTTAAAATACGTTTAGCTTTTACTATTTATTGATATTAGTTGTTTGTTACAATAGCGAAACCCCGCGTAAAGCAAATTTTATACAAACTTCAACCCTTTCAACCTTGGGGTGCAATTTTAGGGATTTGTTTCTATATATACCGAAAAAAACCCTGAAAACTTAAAATCTCTGCGATCAGTGGTTTAGGCTGTGCGTTACGAGTATATATAGTCAGTTAGATACTTAAAATTTGTATAGATTTCTCTTTTTTTTTGGGCTTTTCGAAAGCATTACAATAAAATCAAAACACTATTTGCTATAATTTTTGGAACAATGTCCCTTACGTGTTTAAATGGCTTAAGGCCTGAGTCTGCTCTATCAAAACCCGTATTCGCACGTACGCGCAAACGAACACCTTCATCAAAAAATAAACTACACAATATTCCAAAGGATATCCCATAAAAATATTTCTCTTCAACTTAATCATTGCGCTTCCAACCTTATCTCCTTGACTTACGTACGACTCACAACAAATCTCAAACTCTGGATTTCATCCTAACTGAATATGAGCGTTAAGATACGTATTAATAGAGTCGAAAATATATATTTATGAAAGATTTTGGGATGCTTGAGATACATAAATATTTGTCACCGAAATGCAATAGGATCAATTCACGAGTATATTGAAATGTACACGAAAAACATATCAATTTTGTAGTTGATATCACTTTAACGACTTATAACCACCGCTGCTGTGCCCGTTTAGGGGTTGAATTTTGGAAATTTCTTTCTTAGTACACCTCCACGCACCAAGACGAATATACCCTGAAAATTTCAAGTCTCTACGACCGCTGGCTTAGGCTATGCGTTAGCTACATGTTAGTCAGTAAGTCAGGACAAAGATTCATAAAATTGGTGCAGATTTAGACGATTTTCTGATAGAAATAGCTCACCTTATGTAATAACAAAGCATTATAAACGCGCCCTAAAAGTTCTCGAATGGGCCCGGAGACCACAATGTCTATATTACAAATGTAAGAGAAGGCCTATGTTCTCAGTGCTATTGAAAAAACAAAACCACAAAAACACTTTAAATAATCTTTTTTAGGGTGTATTTGTATAGGTGCTTAGAGGTGTACTAAGAAAGGAATCCCTAAAATTCAACCCTTAAAACGGGGGTTGAAGCTTGTATAAAAAAAAGCTTTAAACGAGTGAAGTCGCTTGCGTTTCCACTAGTTTTTCTTAACATAATGCTAAAATAGAATGGTTTTCAATAAATATATCAATGTATTAACAATGACTATAAACCACAGAAGTATTAGCTCACATAAAGACCTATAAATCAGAGTCTTGAAGCGTATACGTTGCAGAATATCATCGATCACACAATAGGTACCCGATGAAGGTAAACACTAAAGGTAGACCACATTAGATCTGCCCCGCGTGTCGTGACGCATCAGAAGCGGTCCTATACAATCTACTACTAACAAATTCGGCTTACCTCGAAATAGTTACACCGTGTTTTATCTCTGTCGATCTAATTAGAAACTTTCTGTCAATGCAAAAGACAAATAGTGTAGCTCTAGGCCAAGCTCTAGTTCTCTATTATTACCAGGGTTAGTGTATAAGTGATTACACTATAGAGCCAGACGGCGCAGGTAAGCTTACTGTCTCTGTCTGTCACACAAAATGACTGAACAGTCGCCCCAGGTCGACAAGGGACGTGCTTAGTGTGATTTTGGCTTGAGCTGCAACTACAAAAAAAAAACACAACCTGTAGCTTGAAGCCGCTGTTTATTGGCTATGTAGCAGCTTCATATAGCGTCCTCTAGCGTCAATAGTTTACGTTAACTACTAATAAAAATGTACAAAAAAACTTAACACGCAACACAGTTTCGTATTGTGGCTGTGGCGCTTGACCCGTGTGCGACGACCCTAAGGCTTAACTATTGTGCGCCCGTGACGGTGACATGAAATGTTTGGTTTGTGCCCCATTGACTTATGAGTTCCGTACGTATAGCTTTAACCGAATTTTCACAAGTTTTTGTACTTGTTTTTCAAAACAAGTACAAAAACTTGTACTCATCATCATCATCAGCATGTAGAAGTCCACTGCTGAGCATAGCCCTCCCCCATACGCTTCCAGGAAGAACGACTTCCCGCGGTCCTAACAATGTCGTCACTCCATCGGGGGTAGGAGGACGTCCTAAGCTTCGCCTTCATCTAAAACTAATAAATTATGATATTAATATTATTCGTGTGGTTTTACCGCTGTTATAATAACAACAATAGCTTGCCCACATATTTTAAGAAGACGCAACAATTTTAAACATTTTACCGAAACAAATCTCAGGTGAAGAGTTATAACACAAATAATCCTAACGACCGGCCTCCAACCTTTTAGAGGGTCGTTGTGGAACCCTAAATTTCTGGCGGGTTCCATGAGCTGGACAATGGGTGATGTATTATATACTTGGATAGGTACGAACTTAGCACTAGTTAGTGCTTCTTCTACTTTTTTAATACAACTCGTACGTAACAACCTGATGGCCCACCTGATGACGACGAGTCTTTTATACCCCCTTGCGATGAACCTCGTTCTATAACTTTACTCAGGAGTTGACGCGAGAGGTACCTCTGGGTGACGGGGTGGTGCTTAACGGCAGTACTTCCTATAATACAAATACACTTATAAGTTTTTTTTTTGCCCACCTGATGTCAAGAGGTAGCCGTCGCATATAACAAAGCATAACTTCACGCGAGCGAATTCGCGCGCGCTTGTGCTAGTCTAAAATATGTAAAGATTAGAAGACCCTTGCACTTTTAAAGATAGGTATTGTTAGCGATGATAATGTCACATTTCTTATAACAAAAATTTTGCATTTCTGACAACATTATTTTACTTACTTTAAATAACTTAAAATCTTTAAGCAATCTGAGAAATCGCAACTGCAATGGAAGAGTATTTAACAAAAGTATTTAAAGTGAAGTTAGCTGGAATTTGTTGAATGACAGCCGTTTAGTAACTTTGGTGCCAGATGCAGGTTAGTCCTTCAAATAGTTAAACTATTCAGTGAAGATGTACTGACGACATGTATTTACGATATATTTATTTATTTTTAGCCTCTACTGTCCCACTGACAAAGATCTTCTTACATTTTTTCTAATTTTTATGGACCAGTCTGGAAGATGTACATCTAACTCGTCACGCTACCTCCGTGGCTTAAATCAAATCGAAATTTCTTTATTGAGGGCTAACTTATGTAGAAAATGTGCACTTAACATAGATAATTAATCATGAACAAAACCCTGCAATCGGCGGTCTTATCGCGCACAGCGATACCGCCACGCGGACGTCTTGGGCACGCAATCAGTTCTGGTTTAGCCCAACAATCCTCAAACATGCGACAGACATGGCCAGCCCAGTCCCACTTGAGCTGTACTGATTTTCTGCTCACACCAAGCTTCTTATATAATTTTCTATATTGTTAGGACAAATTTGATTGAAAATTGGAGTGTTTGGTTCTGAAATAAGTCGACGATATAATAGAAACAAAGGAAAAAAGTTTTCTCTTTTATTTGATTTACAGATGGAACAAGCAAATGGTTCACTGTTACCATCACCAATAACAAAGCACTGGATACCGCTGGCTCTTTCTAAACTTCCATATATCTCGTTAAGCAAATGAACAAGCATACGAGATATTTTCTCAATCAAGTATTTTTGTTCAAAACAAAACAATGTATTTCCTTTAGCAATCAATTTAAACGTTAGATCTGCTAAAGCTGAAGAAATTTTCTCTAATTGCAAACATTGTTAAGACTTGTACTAGCTTATTTGTAAGAGCTGTAATGTTTGTGTCTGAAATTGTTCAACATGTATGTCTTTTTTTATGCAACTGCTGGTGTAACAACCAAATGGCCCACCTGATGTTAAGTGGTAACCATCACCTACACAAAAGCATTATTTTATAGATCACGCACGGTTTGTACGTGTCCTTTGATGTTAGTATACCGTAGGGCACGTACAAACCTAGTCTGAACACGCAGTTTTAGATTACAGAAGCGGCATTACACGTTGTATAATATGGATCGTTATGTAATTAGTTATACATTACGTTAATGGGAGACTATTACAGTCTTGGCCCTTAGAAAACAATAAAGCTAAAAGGTAATAGGTTGAGCGAGTAAATGAAGAAAGTAGGTAGGTATGGGCGAGGCTCACCTTCTCACAGACGGACGGACTGATAGGATTCGAGAGAATAATTTCAAGACACAGTGTAAATAACTCAGAAAGGCAACTATGTCTAGGGGCGTCAATGAACTTGTGGTACCTACACAGTTTTTATTTCATATGCCTGTCATTTGACTACTCAATTTTTTTCACAATGTCAATTATTCGGGCGGAGCTATAAAGACTAAATTTATTAGTACTTAAATTAACGTATTAAAATTACAGGCACATGAGGATTAACATCCGTATGCCTCAGTTTGAAATGCAATCCACACAGCATCATCTAGCTCCAAGCTAAGCAGAGCTTGTGTTATGGGTACTAAATATACTTAATACAATAAATTACGTGCATAAAAAAAAATACCAGAACACCCGAAATAAATATTTGTATATTTATTAAAAAAAATGAACTTAGTTTAGAGATTTGGAATCAATAAAAAGGCTTTATTATTATTATTATTATTATTATTATATTATTTTTATATCGTACAAACATATATCCTGAGGCGGGAATCAAATCCGCAACCTCTTGCGTCGCAGGCGGACATTCGTCCGCCGTGTGTGGTGAACATAGATGTTTGTTCTTTGGGTGTTATATTATGTTCTAAGTATCTATTTACAAAAAAACCTTTATGATTCTATCAGTCATCTGATTCCCAGTACAAGCTATGTTTAGTTTGACGTAGATGATGTGTTGTGTATGCAGTAGGGATAGTTCGTGTCATACGGTTGTTTGTTCCTCTGTATCCTGAACTAGTGATGGGAAATTAGAGAATTTTCAATCACAAGTCGATGAATTGAGGGCAAAACAGGAAAAACAAGAAGAACGACTAGACTATATTGAAAAAGAAATACGGGTTCGAAACTTGGTGTTTTTTGGAGTTCCTGAGCAAGAAGAGTCATACTTTGAACTAGAAAAAAGAATACTAAAAATTTTGGCTGAAGACCTACAAATTGAGTGCTATTTAAATGAAATCCAACATGCAAGACGCATCGGGAAAAAAGGAATAAAACCTAGACCCATCAATGTAGGTTTCACAACGTATGGTAAAAAGGTATTGATTCTAAAAAATAAGCATAAACTAGATAAAACGGGTTTTTATATAAACGAAGACTTTCCACCAAAAGTTCTACAGGAAAGAAAGAACCTGCAAGAGCAACTGAAGGGAGAAATAGAAAAGGGGAACAAGGCGTTCATAAGATACAACAAATTAATCGTTCGAGAGGCTAATACTACACAAAATGATAACTCTAACGCAGAAAAAACCACGAAAAAGAGAGCCCTACCTAGAGAAGTCAGCTTGAGTACGACCAACAGAGAGAGCCTGAGAGCAGCGAAGAAGAACAAAATAAATACAGAAAGCAGAAACATAACACAATACCTTTCGCTCCATACAAAAGAGCCAAGAACAACAACGACGGAAAATCTAAGCGATCAATAGCAATTAGCAGCGCCTCTTCCAAAATCCGAAATCAAAGAACACAACAAAAAACAAAGCATCCCAATACGGCTGGTCACCGCGGGAAAGCACGACCATAACCCTCCAGCACACGATAAAGAAAATACAAAAACAACGACAAAGGAAAACTGTATTTTTATATGTACCTATAATGCAAGATCGCTTTACACAGAAGAAAGAATGATAGCATTTAAATTTGCAATACAAGATATAAAGTACGACATAATAGGACTAGCAGAAATAAGACGCGAAGGCTACGACATACAAGAAGACAAAGAACACATATTCTGCCATTTTGGCCAAAAAAAAGGCCACCTCGGTGTTGGTTTTTTAATAAAAATACAATACAAGCCAAACTTCATAAGTTTCCGAGGTTTATCTGATAGAGTCGCAATTCTGAATCTGAAATTTGAAAAAGAAACCCTTTCTCTCATTCAGGTACACGCACCAACGGTTGAACTAAACGAAGAAGAGATAGAGCAATTTTACGTTACACTTAATAAAGCTAAAGAGATTTCAGAAAAGAAGCACATCATAATGGGTGACTTTAACGCTAAAATAGGACTACCAAAAAATGAAGAAATAAAAACTGGATTATTCGGATCATACGGGCTAGGAATACGAAATGCGAGAGGTCAAAAGCTAATAGAATTTGCAATGGAAAATAAACTGTATATTTCAAACACCTTTGTGAAAAGAAAAACTAGCCGAAGATGGACATGGGTCTCGCCTGATAAAACAATAAAAAATGAAATAGATTACATACTTACCTCAAACAATCGATGGTTCAGAAATATTGAAGTACTAAACATAGTGTACCCTTCCGACCACCGTTTTGTAAGAGGTAAATTCTCAATGAAAAATACCAAGAAAAAACGTACAAAGTACAGAGCAATACCAAAATTTTTAGAGACAGAGGAAGAAAAAGCGCTATACATAAAAAATATAGAACAAAAAAGCGAAGAAATTTTAAAAGACTGCGAAGACGACATACAAACCCTTTACAATAAAATAGAGCAAATGATCCTGCAGAGTATACCTAAGAAAAAAGAACCTACGGCAAGGAAATGCATACTATCAGAGAAATCAAGAACGCTACTAAAGAAAAGACATGTCCTACAAAACAAAAAACCACTGTTAAAAGAAGACAAACTGGAACTAAGCACACTATATAAGACAACTAACAAGCAAATCAAATTGGACTACAAAAATCACAGAACGGGTATAATAGAAAAACACCTAAATACTTCCGGGAGTCTGAAACGAGCGCAGTTAGAGCTAAACACAAAAAAACACTGGATCCCAAAACTAAAAAAAGGACATTCAAGTAAGGACACTAGAAGCGAAATTCTCGCCATAGCCACAGAATTTTACGAAAACCTTTATAAGAAACGCAATACTGAAGTAATACCAGATGAACCAATTCATTTCGAAGACACAACAGAAACCTCTATCAGTAATTACGACCAAAAAGAAATTAACCTCCTATTAAACAAACTTAAAACCCGGAAAAGTCCAGGAGCTGACGGAATATCAAATGATATGCTTAAAACCTCAATCAAAGCACTTCTTAACCCATTAACTATGCTTTTTAATAAAATCTTAAGGGATAAAACAATCCCAAGACAATGGGTAGAGTCAGACATAGTAATACTGTACAAGAAAGGGGACCCCACAGATATAGGCAATTATCGCCCGATAAGTCTAATGTCAAGTCTCTATAAGATTTTCTCACAGAGTTTGCAATTAAGACTGACCCCAAAAATCGAAGAATATCTCTATGTAGAACAAGCAGGTTTTCGTAGGAGCTTCAGCACAATTGATCACATACATACTATCGAGCAAATAATCGAAAAATACCAGGAATTCCGAAAACCACTATTCCTTGCTTTTATTGATTTTAAAAAAGCGTTTGATTCTATAGACCATGCGGCTATATGGAGCGCCCTAAAAGATGCGAAGGTGAATGAAACCTATATAGACATAATAAAAAATATATACGCCAATTGCAAGAGTAGAATAAAACTAGAATCAAAAGGGAAGCTTATTAAAATCGAGAGAGGAGTAAGACAAGGTGACCCGCTTTCGACGACTCTTTTCATAACCGTACTTCACGCAATCATAAAAGAGCTTTCTTGGGGTGACGAAGGAATAAAAGTAAACGAGGATAATCTAACATACCTAGCCTTTGCCGACGACATAATTATACTAGCGGAAAACGAACAAAAACTACAGAAAATGCTGGCCGATTTACACAATGCTAGCAAGAAAAGAGGTCTGGAAATGAATCTACAAAAAACTCAGGCAATGACAAACAGCACACCGAATAAATTACAAATTGAAAACACACAACTCAAATACGTTCAAGAGTATATATACTTGGGAAAACAAGTTTCCTTCAAGACTACCAATAATATTGAAGAAATAGAAAGGAGGATAGCTAAAACTTGGAAGAAATTCTGGAGCATGAAAGAAGTTTTAAAAGGTCCATTGCCTTTACGGCTAAAGAAAAGAGTAGTGGACTCTTGCCTACTTCCAACACTAACATACGCCTGCCAGACATGGACATACACAAAAGAAGCAAAAAACAAAATCGCGAAATGTCAAAGAGCCATAGAAAGAAACATAATGAAACTAAGATTGGTCGATAGAGTACGACACGATGAAATACGTGCAAAAACCAAATTTATAGACGCTTTAGAGCATGCGCTGATACTGAAGTGGCAATGGGCGGGTCATGTAGCCAGAATGAACAAAGAAAGATGGGCTTATAGAACCACAACTTGGAAGGGACCCAAAGGAAAACGAAGAATTGGCAGACCACTAACTAGGTGGACTGATGAAATAAAGAAGTTCCTAAAAACAAAAAATTGGATTGAGGCGGCAACAGACCGCAACTGCTGGAAAAAACTGGAGGAGGCCTATACCCGTGAGGGGTCCTAACTTAATAATAAGGTATAAAATAACATTAAAAACTTAATGCAAATAAAATAAATATGAACAAATAACAATAATAATCAATTAAGTAGGTATAAAATAATAATAATAATCAATTAAGTATAAAATAATAATAATAAAAATTAATAGCATTTAAATAAAATCTAATACATGTCATATTTATAAGTGTCTAATGTTTTGAATAAGCAGTAGAAATGCATGAATTGTAAATTTTTTTTAAGTTATGGAATAAACAGGCTTTTTTATTTTTTATATTTATTTTATTTTATTTATCCTGAACTAGTGATATCGTTCATCCCGCGTGGTCAACCCGTCAAGCCTTCGTTTCCCCTCACCGCTATTACGCCGCACTAATTTGTACGCCCTGTAATTATACATTGTAAGGCGGATTAGGGTTAGAAAAGACCTATGTTCAAGAATGGGCAAGCCTACATTAGGATTTTAATTATGTACCTACTTGTTTAGTAGATTTAAAAAAAAACAGGAAGAGGAACAGATTTACGACTTTTACCAGGCACTGTAGACATCCTCTGAGATCTTTTAGACCTATCACGTATCAACTCAGGATTCTTTGAGTATGTTTTAGAGGTAGTCAGAGGCACTTCCATATTTTTTTATGTAACTTGTTGCTGGAACAAGCAGATAGCCTACCTAATGTTAAGTGGTTACCATTACTTATAACAAAGCATTAGGTCACGCTCATTATAAACCTGTTGTGCTTACGATGCACTACTCTGCGTCCATCAACCTGAGGCATACAGGTGTGAAGCCTCGTGTGTCTGTAATTTCATTTGGCACTGTAAAACGTGGGTCAAAACCGTTTGACGACCGAAGTGGAGCGGCGGGCGATAGTTCGCCTGTGACGCAGGAGGTTGCGGGTTCGATTTCCGCCTTGGAATAAATGTTTGTACGATCTGAAAATATTTATTTCGGGTGTTCTGGGTGTCGTCTATGTATAATAAAAATATATATGTATGTATATCATAATTATGTATGTATAATGTAATTGTATTATGTTTATCAGTAATCTAGTACCCATAACACAAGCTCTGCTTAGCTTGGGGCTAGATGATGCTGTGTGGATTGTCCAGCATTATTACTACTATTATTATTTAGATTAACAAGCTGGTAGCTGGTAGGCTTGGTCGCGAGGAACTGGCGCTTAGATTCACCTAGATTTAAGACGTTTCAAGATGATCCCTGCGGATATTACTGAATAAATGATTTTTGACTTTGACTTTGACTTTGACTTTGACTTTGACTTTGACTTTGGCTAGGGCCGGTATTACAAAATGGAAATGCAATTATACGTTAGATTTGATACTTTTTGACAACGTGGTTGGACCACAATAGTTCAAACAATAAGTAAAAAGAAAAAAACCTAGTTAAAAAGCCTAACACTGAAGCGGAAGCATTATGAACAAAGGACATTATCTAATATAAAAGGTGATACAAACTGAAAGAAATAAAATATATTCTATCTGCGGTTGCATTAACATAAAAACCGGCCAAGTGCGTGTCGGACTCGCGCACGAAGGGTTTCGTACCATTATCTATAATAAAAACGCCAAAAAAATCATGCTTATTGTTTATGAGATCCCCTTTAAATATCTGTTTTATTCTGATTTTTGGTATTTGTTTTAAAAAAGCGGCAACATACGTCATCTGTAAAAATGTCAACTCTTTAACTATATCGTCATCTTTAATAGGGTCCCGTTGTACTCTTTGGGTACAGAACCCAAAAAAATAGCTAAACGCGCTGACACCAACTTCGTTCGCGTGAAAGTATTTTTCAAATCCCCGCTGTATTGAATTTCAGGAATTCCTTTCATAGTACACCTCTACGCACTACGCACCAAGACGCATATACTCTGAAAATTCAAGTTTCTACGTTTAGTGGTTGAAAGGGGTGCGTTGTCTATATGACAGAAGATTCTTATAATTGGTATAAATTACACTAATAAAATTAAAGAGAACTTCCAAACAATTTCTTGCAGGCTTTTTTTCGTTGAGATTTAAACTTGCTATATATATGTTGATCAAATTCAGAACTACCAACCCTGTCTTTTATTGCTAGATCCAGCACAAAAGTAGGAATAATTTTAACATTTCTAGGAAAAGGTTCAACTTGAGTCAATTATGCTAAACCTTACGAATGCAAGTGAGGGTAGAATACAGTAGCTTCAATCTTCAACGGAGAGACGTTTTTCCTTGACAGCGTTTTTTACAAACGTTCTTATATTCTGAGCCGATACTTTGATATACCTTTCAAAGTATGGAACCACTCAGATAGATGCCATTTAAAAGAAGACAGAAGGCGGGCTTGCTTCCACTAGACTCCGAAGAAAATATAGAACAATATGTACTGTAAAGTGTAAAATTACTTCATCGGACCTATAAACTAGCAAAAAATGTTCAAAACTTCAAAAGAAACTGTTCTTATTACACGATGTTTCTTCACTAGTAGCCTCTCACCCTCGTTCGCCCTCAGGCGTCGTGGTGTAAAGCGATGTGTACACGAGTGTCTACACCCTTTGTGCTGTGGAGCGGTGCAGCCTCCAATCAGGCACGATGACTCGGCAGACCGCGGCAAACAGCCTGCGGGTGAGGTCGGGTCAGACTGCGAGCGAATTACTGCAGTATTTATGGTAGTTTAAAGCTAGCTAAGCTAGCCGGGACCACCACAGCTTAGAATAAGTTGCGCGGCGACCGCGCGGGTTTCAATACCGATACGGAAAATTAATACCAATTATCTACCAACCCTAAAAAATAGAGGCAATACTCGGTATAGATAGATAGATAGATAGAAAACATGTATTGCACACCACATTACGATAAACATTATAAAACTAATACACATATAGCAGAAATCACAATGGGCGGTCTTATTGCTAAAAGCGATCTTTTCCAGACAACCTTGGGATTCTGCTGCTTCTTCAGGCAGCAGTCGCAGCCTGAAGGCAGCCAATAGCGGTGGAGGTTGTGGTTCTATAATGTCCCATAATAGAAGTTGAAGCAACTTCAAATAGTTTAAGCGTTTAAATAGACTTGTTTCGCTTGCATACGCGCTCCGCCTTTTTTCCTCTATCCAGGGAATTTTCCACCGCATGTAAAATACGGCACCACGGCCATCGGAATGGGGCCCATCCGTTGCATTGCGCAACGCGAACCCACTTTATTTAACGACCACTGCTGCGTATTGTAGCTACGGTTTATCTCCTGGAATTATAGCTACGCGGTAGATAAATAAAATTAAGCTTTAAAGATTTAAAAAAAAATCGAATATTAAAGTTCAAGTCGCGATTAGATGTTCACTACATAGGCCTCTAAGGATAATAGGCCTCATATTTGGGAAGATTTGTCGTTGCCTGCCGCTTGTCAGGTAGATTGCAGCATCTCCTGGTGCATTTTCTGAGTCGTATTTTTGACTTCCTGTGATGAACGGGTTATTACATCCTATTTTAAGGACAGGACCGTCACAGCTAAAAGTTCAAGTGAGTGAAGGGTGACACTTATTAGTACGTCTGACAGTCCAGAGGTAGAAGGGTGATGGAAAAATTAGATCATACTCACCGTAATTTCAATTTCAATTTATTCATTTACAAAATAGCATTACAGAACAAATTCCAAGGCGCTATCCTAGTTACAAATTAATACAAATAGAACATGAAATTACTTACTTGTATGTACAACAATTACTTACTTGTGTGTATTTGATAGAACAAAGATAATCAGGCGATTTGCCTACGGGGTTTGAGACTGTAAAGCTTAGAGTCAAATAGCTGGTCATTGTCAATAAGTCTCCTGACACGCTTCTCAAGAGAATCCAAGGCCTCAAGCAGGCCTTAAGTTTTCCGTCAAGATCCTAAAGTACATTCTTAGTTAATACAAAATAGCAATAAGTAAACGGTGTTAGTAATCTACCTCCTCCAGTGTCAACCAGCTAAGCTGAACTAAAACCAATAAACGAAGGAGATTTAAATTCAAGAGACGTACTCCGCCGCTCTCAAGGGCGGTAACGGGGGCACTGTACAAATTGACCAGATGATTGGGCTCCAAGTTACAGGCTTTTACGCTACTTTTTAACTACATTTGTACAACTACTGCTGGTTAAACAAGCTTATGATTCACCTAATACTAAGTGGGATCCATCATCTATAACAAAGTATTGCCTTGTAGGTCACGCACGTTAGGTACATGCCCTACAATGCATTACCTTCCGTCCACTATCCTGAGTCATAATGTGTTAGTAATTTCACGGCGAGCATCACTACTATACTATATACCTACTTGGCAACAGAAATAGGTATGGTAGGTAGTAGTTTCCCCGGACGAGCCCTTTCACAAAAAACTCTACTTAGTACATTATACAGTAGAGGCACAACAGGCATAACCCACCTGATGTTAAGTGTAAACATCATCTATAACAAAGCATTGTCTCGCAGGTAACCTTTAATCTTAGGCATCAGATGTTCAGACTCATGTGCCTTATCATTGCACCGGTACCCACACTCTTCAATCATACAAACCTAAACCTTCGTATCTCAGAGTGATGGATGCAGCGCAATTATTATAGGCAACAGTAACCGCTCAAAATCAGGTAGGTCATATGCTTATTTTATATTTTTTCAATTTTCTTTTAATTCAATTGAAACTGGATGGAGAGACGTTTTTTTTCCAATGGTAAAAACCGCCATTTGCGAGTACAAATAGAAATAAAATGTTTTCCGCAGTAATGAACGTCAAAATTGGTGATTGATGGTTCAGTGGTTTATTTACTAAAAATCGTTGTTTGTTGAATTCATCACACCAGCTCAAATCTTTTTTAAAATTTTATTCATACCGATTGTTGATTGCTGATGGTACAAGCAGATAGCCCACCTCATGTTAACTGGTCACCATTACCTGTAACAAAGCATTGCTTGGCAGATCTATTCGTTATGAACATGCCCTACAATGCACTACTCTGAGTTCATCAATCTGAGGCATACAGGTGTAAGCCTCATGTTTATATTACCGATATTATTAAACTGGTCATTGAGGTAAGAATTTATTTGACAGCCACATCAGATACTAACGGTTAATAATACTGTTTAATTCCATTTTAGTAGTATTAACGGATGCTCGTAGGGTATTGGAACTGGACATTAGACGTTAAACTACTGTGCTTTGAAGCGGTAAAATATGGAAAAACTTTATAGCCTTGACCTGGAGATACTCTTTACGACATCGTACAGGCTACAGCCTACGAAAAGAAAACATTACATAAACTACTGACAGTACCTACATTCTAACTACAAATCTGTGGATAATCTAATGATGCTCAACAAAAGTTGGAAACAACTCAGCATCTGGTGGACAATGTGCTAACCCCGGTACGTTTTCCAAAAGAAAAGAAGTACTGTAACCTTGTTTTTTTTATATAAAAGTACGTTACTGGGTTTTTAACAAACGACCAAGAAAAGACAAAGCGTAGGACGCCCTCCCACCATTGGAAGTTGGTGGATGGAGAAGGCTCTAAGCCGTTGTTTAGAGTTCCCTACCCAAAGGGTAAAACGGGACCCTATTACTAAGACTCCGCTGTCTGATCCGCTGTAAGATAGTTAGAGAGTTGAAATTTTCACAGATGGTGTATTTCTGTTGCCGCTATAACAACAAATTACTAAAAAACAGAATAAAATAAATATTTAAGGGGCTCTCATACAACAAACGTGATTTTTTTGCCGGAGCTCCGAGTCCGAACGGAGTCCGACTAGCACTTGGTCGGTTTTATTAGAAACGTATATAGGAGGCTTATGCCCAGTAGTGGCTTTCTACAGCTGGTGCCGATGATGAAGACGGTACTTTCTTCATTAGTCTTGTAGTAGGGTAATCGTTACTTCATCATTACAACGAGGTATGAGTAGGTACATCAGTAGGGCACCCCAATTGCTGCTTATGTAAGATTTAGCAAAAACAAGAATACATCATTTTTTACATATAGTTTTGAAAATAAAAAAAGCGAAACAGTGACAAAACACAAAAGTGACCAAAACCTTTTGAAAAAATGCACAAATCCCTTGTAAACACCCATTATGAATTTACCTTTGGGAATTTACAGAAAGGAATAATTCCGGGTAAATGCCCATCTCTGAACAATACAGGTATGATACAAAACGAGCAAATCGTTAACATAAGCCAGGTATCGGATTGATCCAAACCCAATAACTCGATTCAACGCGTCGGCACGTTTGTAACAATCCAATTCCATTTTACACAAGTACTTCTCTTCTAGTTACCTATCGCACACAAGCGATTCTGTATTTTAAACCAGCGCAATAAGACACTTTTGATAGTGAAACGCCGGCTTAGACATGACGGCTCAGTTTCAGGTTGGGTGAAGGATTGAACTGGGACTGGCGTTTTTGAGGAAAACGCTTAGTAGGATAATTACTTTGCGCGATCCGATTACTGGATTTAATTGTTGCCAGCTGTTCGGATGGAAATTACTTTGTTTGTATTTTGTTAAAACAAAGGAATTGTAAAACAAGCTTAGTGCCCAATCTAATGCATATTACATAACTCCCACGAATGTCCCACTGAATTTCGACATCCCACAATGATTGTAGCACTAGCTCTCTCGTGTAGCTCACGAGCTATATTTACTTCAAGTTTTATCGCAATTTCACAAAACCCCATCTAGCCCTTAACTTAGACACTCATATATTTTTTTGTGAATACAATAAAACATACTAATCACATTACATTATACTAATCTCTCAAAAAAAAATCTTCTCAAAGCAAAGTTACTCATTAGCCTTATTGGCTAGATTGTAATTTTATTAGGATACCTACTGTATTTAGTTGGTAAACTAATTAAGGAAAAAAAAATTATACTAATCTATGTTCAACACACAAATGTCAGTTTTTAGTGAGAATGGAACCCACAATCTACAGCGCAGATGGTAGAAATAAAGCTGTAAAGCTGTTAGACTTGTCATAGTGTGAGGTAGTATAAGTCGTATTTTTCACCGTAAAAAAAAGTCCAAGAAATAAGAAAGTAAGAGGATTTTAGGTAGCTTAGTTGTACAAAACAACTTGCCCGCAATAATATGAATTCAGGGAAATAAGCACCTTGAGAAAAGCTGACGTCGGAGGCTGTGGAGGGCGATAACTTTAACGAGCGCTTGCTAAGGTGTTTATTTAAATTTTCACAATCATTGTGCGGTGTGGAGCCTAGAAACCACCCAAGGTATTGGTAAAGAAAGAAAGAAAGAAGAATATAGATAGAAAGCTTTGCTATCATGTTATGATAAAAGTTACTTTGATCTGAGGGCATAGGAACCAAAGTAGCGTGTCACCTGTATAAGTATTGGTATCACACTGGAGCTTCATGTTATACATATTATTTTGTAAAAAATATTACACAGAAAACGGTAGTAGCTAAAGTAGGTAGAGTTACGTTTTCTAGACTTGGATGCGTGGACCCAGACTTTAGGCGTTTCTAAGTGATCGTTAGGATAGTCTATCTATACTGACTTATTGACATACATAGACTACGAAGAGCCTAAACCACTAGTCTTACGAGATATTTTATGGTGCATTTGTCTAAAGAATTTCCGAAATTCAACCCCATAATAGGTACAGCATGGCGTTGAAGTTTGTTTGAAAATAATCAATTTTTCTAGTGGTATGTATAATATCTACCATGTGGAATCAAATCCATGAAGTGGATTAAAGTGACCGATGTGGCTGACCTTTGGGCCTACATTCCACTCGACTGATTGCATTTTATCGTATACGTAGGTAATGCAAAGAATAGATGCATAATCCAAAATGTCTAGCGTCCAGGATCAGCGGTTTTATGTAGTCATACAAATCTAAAACAAGGATTTGTTTATAAATAAAAAATATTGTTATATATAAAAAGTATTAAAGTTATTTACATCATCACATGCACCCTTCGAGCAGAAAAATCTATTGATGTACGACTGAATCCAAACCTACGATCAGAAGGCTGAATCAATTCTAATAGACCACCAGGCCCACCTTGAAAGCCTTAGGTAGTGACACGTCTTAGAAACCAACTGATGCTTATTCCAGGAATTCCCTCAGGTTCAACCTTCTAGTCCACGTGGCACTGCCCTCGTATTAAGTCGCATTGAACCTGACACAACACGTACAGTCACTTCCAATCATGAACTACTCCACCAGACGATAAACGAACCTACATATTAAGTTTTATGGTGGCAATACACGCTACGAGAAATCGTTACGATCAGATTGTACAGTTCGAACGGTACCGATAAATCGCTGCATGTATGTATGTAAAACTGTACAGTTTTATAACAGTCTGTACAGTCTGATCGTAACGATTTCTGCTGGCGTGTATTGCCACCATTACAGCAAAACTATTTATGGAAATAAATTAAATAGCTTCGCGTCTTTAATTCCTACGCTCGGTATATCCCTCAGATTTCTTAGTATTTCAAGATTCTTTGAGGATGTATATTGGTAGTCAGAGGTATACCAGGTATTATTATTATCATACATTTGGTAAATACCTATATTTTGCAGTAGTTAGTATTTTTTTCACAATTGGACATTAGTCGTGCGAAGGTTCCACGTGACAGGTTGCAAGCCCATCGCCGCTGCTAAAATACTATCTGGTTTCCTCACGATGTTTTCCTTCACGGTTTGAAAGTTGAAAGTTTGCATTTCGAACTGAAAAATACATTGGTGCGCGAACGGATTTGAACTCACGACCTCAGGATCAGAAGGTGTAGTCACTCCCACTATATACCCTTAGATCTCTTAGTACCAAGTCATAATAATAGACATAATAATAATTTTACATTTATAATTTACAAAAGATTCATATAATATAGAATGCGTAGAAAAAATCCATAAAAAAATAAATACATTGTAACATAAAATGAACAAATTTACAGAAAAATTATATAATTTACATAAGGTATAGCGTTAAACTTTACGATAGTTTTGATGCATGCATCAGCTCCCATTTACTGAAATACATCTTACTTCTTCTTGGGATAGCATTTATGATCACTCCAAGCCATCAAATCTGCACCTTTTATGTCGTGGCACGGCACTGGCGCGTTCCTGTGAACAAATTATTATCTGAATAATCGTCATCATCAACAGTTCACCTGATGTTAAGCGGCTACCATGACCTATAACAAAACATTGCCTTGCGGGTCATGTTTTAGAAACATGCCCTACAACGCGGTGCTCTGCGTCCATCAATCTGACATCTACAATTGCTTAGCCTCTTAGATCATTTACTCTCCTTAGCCTGTATGCCTCATGCGAACAGTTACCTACAGAGTTGCCCCGTAGTGTAAATCAAATTTATAATGCGAAACTTTGATTATATTTTTTTCGAGAGGGACACGGCTCAAATTTATAGCGATAAAAACCCGTCCGTCGTAAAACGACTACGTTGAAAAAAAAAAACAAATTTCTAATATCAATAAAACCTCACCTCGTTTCTCATTGGCTCATTGTCTGACAGTGGCGCGTGTTTCGTTCAGAAAAATACAACATCACAGTTTAAAAATTTATCACATTAATTTTTGAGTTTGATATTGCCCAGCGCAGCGTTCCAAAAAGTAATTATGTAAAGATCTTTAAAAGAAATAATACTTAACAAGGTTTCGTGAATAGATATCATGATAAGCTTTATATTTAATTAATTAAAATGTAACAAACTGATTTAGATCTAAGCAATCAACCGTCGATTTCAACCAACAATTGGCTTCTTGCCAATCTCACCATTGTATTACCATCAATACTTCAGCATGATAGTAATAACAATATTCTACAAGTAAAATGCCTTTAACTACGGATTATTTTTATTTTTTTTATACAATTTGCTGACAAATTGTATAAAAAATAATGTACGTGTTTAATGTGCGCGTCTTCCGCATGCAGAAACGTGCTGTGAGGGCAATCGCAAAAGTGTCGCGAGAGACGTCGGCAAGACCATTTTTTGCATCCCTGCAAATACTTACGTTACCCTCACTCGTGATTCTCCAGGTGGTAGTGTACGTTAGGCAAAACCAGGAGAAGTTTATTACGCGTGAAGATAGGCACACCCGCCCATATAACACCCGTGGAGCGAGGAAACTGGCTGCCACGACCCGTAGATTGGCAAGGTCGGATAAGCTCACTCATGTAATGGGGCCTACGATCTATAACCGCCTTCCGGACATCATCAAAGCTGCTCCTAGCCTAGCATCCTTTAAGTCAAGACTTAAATCTTGGCTCCTCGAGAGGGTGTTCTATGGTGTGGAAGAATGCTTAGCATTGTACCCTTGTAATTTATTGTAATTTTACTAATTTTTTATTCATTGATTTTTTTGCTTTTAAAATATGGATATTTTTATTAGGTAGTTACCAATCTACCTACTCATGTATTAATTGATTAAGCTGTAAGTTAAATTTCATTATGAATTCTTTTCTTTTTTGTACCCTGACTTGTAATTTTTTAATTATTAATAAATTGATTATGATTATGATTATCTGTCCGAAAATGCTGTGCACAATTCAGTGCTCTCAAACGGTAGAGGGAAACATTGAAGAAACCTGTGATTTAGTCAGCTCTGTAAACATTGTCCATGTTTTTCTTGTGGACTAAACCAACTGCGCTGAGAGGATAGTATCGGGTTCTTAGTAGTTCCACTCTATAAATCTAATACTAGGTACTAGTGTTCCGTGAATAGAGACATACCGCTGTATTTATCTACAGTATCAACAAAAGAATAAGATAATTCTTTTAAAAGGTATCCTTCTGAATAAAACCTGAACTTTTCTTACGTAATTCTGATAGGACCAACTTAGTAATCACTACGAGCATTTCTTCGTCGGCTTATCACCTAAATCCTTACCATATTTTCTTTCTCAGCATGGCTTGTGGCTGGATCTCTCTCACACCGTCCCCATTATCGCAGAGGATCCGAGCTATACTGTGTTGCTTCACTTGATACAGTTGTTCTGTCAAAACAAAAGGGCACATACACATTTAATTTACATAACCATAAGAAAGTTGCTTTGTAAAAATTTCGAAGCCTTGGGCTTTAGTCAACGTAGAGCAAGCGGATAACTCTGTTAATTTATATTGTTTTACTATTTGAGGTATTTTTATTTTTTTATAAAGATGCTTCCAATTGACAGCTATTTTAGTATAGTTCATATGATTGTCGTTTGCAATTGTCATCTATGTCTTGTGTGTTCCTTAAATTCTTGTAGTACAGTACTTTGATTTTTTTTGCTACTTTTTTAAACTATATTCAAATTTGAGGTGTTCTACGTCTCTTGTTGTATGGGGAATACTGGAATTTACTTCTTTCTTAGATAACTTACCCTCAGTCAAAGCAGTCGGGAACCCATCGTGCTCGAAGAAGAATAAATCGGACTTCCGCCAAAGAAGCAGGTTCCGGGCCATGATGCAGTAAAGCGTGGCTCCCACGTATGCATTAGGCAGTAGTTTTTCCGAGTAGATAGCCGGTACCAGCTCTACATCGCCTACACTATCGTACAAACGTCGGAGACGCTCCACTTTCTAAAACAGAAAGGGATTTCTGAATAGTTACCTTGAATGCGATGAGTAGCACGAGCCACTGTTGGACTGATAGCATTCAGGTCGTTATTCTAACGGGTAGGTATACGTTTGTAGTTTTGCAAAGGTTTGAAGTCAGAGTTAATTCTATAAAATCACTAGGACCACTTTGATAAGTTTTATAAACTAGTTGAATCCGCCAGTTCTACGCGCACTAGTCAAGAAACTTACAACGTGATTCTTCTCGATTCTAAGCGGCGAAAAGGCTGAATAAACACTCCAATTTTCATAAAAAGTTTCCTACTTACATCTTTGCTGATAGTATCCTCGAAATCCTCCCATTTTGTTGCAACCTTCATACCACACAGCTTTCTATAGCTGTTGTAGGGCGGTAGGCCGGCATCTCGGCCGCGAGACATGTCAATGGCTGGTAAGTCAGACGCTGTTTGTAACTCACCCATTATCCTTTCTGCTATCTAAAACACACCACATTTTAAAATCCGACGCTAAATAAGACCACAAGAGATAGACTAAGGTGAGCACAAAACGTTGACCAGCAACGTTCTAAAGTCAGACCACCTTTCAACCTTTCACCACCAATTTCAGACAGGCTCAATTTTGAAAATCAAATCTCGTCTCAGCCTTAAAAAAATACGAGAGTTGGGGCAGACCGTTAAAGCCAACCACTTTCGGCTGTCGAACGTCAGTCAAAAAGACTAGAAGTTATGCGTTGTAAAGGATCATGATATAGTGGAAGTTACTCGATAGTAAATTAAACAATGTGTGATGATTTAAAAACCTACACGAGATTGTAGGTTAAAAAATTTTTTTTAAACATGTGTTCTGATCAGATCAACAAATTATCAGTTAGATTGAATTTATATCTTACATCAGGGTCAATGATGAAGTCAAAATCATCAGCCGGCTGTATGATGGACCCTGCGGTGAGGTCCGCTTCAGTGTTGTTGAGTTGAAGGATGCCGCTGCGGCCGTTATCGTCGACCACTGTGCGAGATCCAACGTACCGCCCATTTCTGTACAAGCTGCAACAAATATCGGCCTAAGAAATAGTTACACAGCAAGCTAGTTGTATTTACCCACCTTAAATTCCTCTAAAGCTAGTTTTTTTTCTATAAGCGAGGGTAACCAAGGGTCTTACGCGATAGAGGATTGGTTTTAGGGCCTCTGCGGTTTCGATTATGATTAATGACTTACCAAATATTCTGCGGCACTCAAAATGTCTTTTATATGAGGACGGCCAATATATGACTCTGTGCGACCATCAATACCCTTTTAACTCTACAACAACATTTTGATGCAGTCTATCAATGAAGCGCCAAAAATAAAATAAAGATTCATCCATCGAACTCTACAACAAGATTTTGATGCAGTCTATCAATGGAGCGCAAAAAAATAAAGATTCATCTATCGAGATACCATAGAATTATATTTGTTATTATTAAAAATTTCTTATTAATAGTTAAATAAATTACTAAATGACTTACTCAGTAAGTCCTGGTTGATAAGTATGGAACCAGCGAGACGCGACGACGTACTCTCGCAACACTCCCGGCTCGTACTCTGCGTTGAAATCGTTGACGTGTTTGTAAGTATCATAGATGATGCCGTCTGCTAAAGCGTTATTACGACCTGTCAAAACAAAAAGGCTGTCAAGGCTATAACCCCACACGTATGTATACGTTTTCTGTCATCTTTGGAAGCAACGTTGTATTTTCATTTTAATTGTTTTCTAGTGTTATTTTAAGTTCTAATGGGTAATTTTGGTGGTATTTTAAGTGTGAACAATTGAAATGAAAGTGTGTTATGAGGCACCCTGTGAACGAAAATGTTTCCCTTTGGTTTTGAAGAAAAACGCCATCTTTTTCTTCAAAACCGATGACGGCTGACTTTACTTTTTTTACCGACTCGACTTGACTAAAAAGAATTTATTCAACCCACTTGACATTGGCAAAATTGTCCGCAAGACGGACAGACGCCACAAAAAAAAAAAATAGGCGTTTCGATCATGTCAATCTTCAAATAGTATGCTTTGAAACTGACAATTCAGACAGGTTCAAGTTTGACAATCAAAATTCTTGTTTCAATCTCGTTTAAGCTCAAAAATTTACGAGAATTGGGCCTCTGGGTTCGTATCACAGAGTACTTTTTTATAGACGGAAAATAAAATCACTGTACAAAGTATGGACCACAAAGTACTTTTTTATAGTATGGACCACAACGGTCAATATGTCAAACTGTCAAGAACAATGCAGGAGCATTAGTATTATTAGATTTGTTCGTAGATGTGATATTAGTGCTCTCCCAGATGTAATCAATCATAATGTTTGGGGTTGATTTGCTATTTTATTTAGTAGAACTCATAGAAAAAAAACCGATGATTTTACCCAGCAAAACTCCAACCAGTTCGTAGTAGTAGATATATTGCCACTGGGCGATATTAATTTGGCGAGCGGTCTGGAACAACTTCTCGTCATCCCAACATGGGTTGATAATGGCGAGCTTCCGCGCTACGCGGTTGTGCTCGCGAAAGAACCACATGGCAGTCAAATAGATGCCTGTCAGTAAGTTTCCGTTGAAGTTATCACCTGAAATAATACAAGTATTTTTGTATAATGTACGTTTGTGTATTTAATATCACCAAACAAACATTCCGTCGAATCCACTCTACCATACAGCTAGTTCAATCGCAATTCTAACTTGATGGTTAGAACTGCATTTGCAGTATTTTGCAGCAATTGTTTGGCGGAATTTTTCATCGTACCCTGTTCTCATGTAATCGAAATAAACTCGTGCAGATTTAGTTTGAAGACAGCTACGAGCAAAGTTTTACCATAGTTATAACACGCAGTTTCTGGAGGTTGGTTTCCGAAGCAGAATGGGCTCTGGCCTTCTGGGACTTCTCTATCACCCTCCATTCTGAACCTAAGAAGTCCTCCTTCATTTAGCCTGACCTCATCGCTTCTCTCCTTGGTGTTGCCGTAGGTAACTGACAGATCCAGTAGTGGCGTCACTCTATTGTACTAAAACCAAAAGCAAATAAATCATCAACTTATTAGTAAATCCAGTGTAATCTGGGCATAAAACATTCCTATATTTGGCATAGAATTTGCCGTAGTCACCACACTTGGCAAGTGGATCAGCAATCGCAGTTTTAGTATCTAATACTAAGAGATGCTGCTGCTAACCTCCAGGTAACATTCCCTTAGCCGTCTTTTGCGACATGGGAGAAGATATAGTAGTAAAATAGTAAAATATCAAAGGAAATTACTATGACTAAATTAAAGAAAAATAACTAACTCGTTCAGCAGGTAGTGAGCGTGGCAGACAGCCGAAATCCTGATATGTTTCAACTCTTGTAAGGTTCATGCAGCGAATTCCGGTGCGGCGCAGGTAAGGGTCGTCTTGTGGCACAGGGATGGAAATGCAGAGAGGGTTGACCATGTTGCGGACCTGGTTGTTGAGGCAACAGTCGCTAACAGCTATGTACCGGACTGTGGGATGGAACACAAACATTTGACCAATCAGTAAATACAAAACAAACTTAATTTTAACTCCCATACAGACTACTACACTTAATAGTATTTGAGCTCTTAGTAAAGGGCTCGCCTGGGAAAGAACTTCCACCATGCTCAAGCAGCGTTGCTGTGTTCCAGTGACATTACAGGCACATGAGACTTATCACTTGTATGCCTCAGGTGGATGGACGTATGACAATGCACCCTACCTGCGAGGCAATACTTATTTATTCGGTGATGGTTACCATTTAACATCAGTTGCACCATCTTGTTCTAACAGTTCGTATATAAAATTTAAAAAATAGCTACGTTTCGTGTAGAACTTAAGAATCTATTCAAGAGAACTTACGAAGGTAAACCAAATCCACGTTATCGACGAATGAGAAGACAAAGATGTGTGAAGAGAGGGTGGAAAAGTCATGGTTCCGCAGGTACCCGTCGCCAAGGAGGGTGGTGCGAAGTACACGGGCTGAGGGCAGCTCCGAACCATCCTCTGCGGGTCTTATTGTGCTCCCTGGGAGACAGACAAGTTAACTAACAAGACAAGGTACCAAAAATTGTCAGAAGGATCATAAAGCCGTAAGTTTCTGTGTCTTTAGTCTATATAGCGTTAGGATTTCACTGAGAGTCCATCATAGCCAAAAAGCATATACAGTAATATTCAGAGATCATCTTGAATTAAATCTAGGTACCAATTCCTCGCGACTAAGCCTAAAAGAACTGGCAGCCAATGCAAAAATCTTATGGCTTGGTTCCTACCGTTTTTCTGTATGCTCAGTTTACAAATTAATATTATAATAATATGACTGAAGCTCAGCACATAAGGGCCTATTACCTGGTCCAAACTTCGGTGGCAGCAGTCGTGGCAGAGGCGACAGTGTGGCCCCTCGCGAAGGATACTTCGGATTGGTACAGGTGCCGTCAACCCGTCGACCCTCTAGTTTGTTGCATGGATCCACCCTGACTGTGCATAATCTAAACCAAAATTAAATTATATCACCTTGCTCTATGTGATACTATACTGCGTCTGACACAAGTGATAAGCTTCATGTCATCTACTGCTGGATATAGGCATGTGGAAAAATTGGTGATGCTTTAATCACCATGCCCGCCAAGAGATGGATTGATGACCGCAAGAAATAGAACCATTTTGTAGAATTAATTCTTTATGTAATAACTGGTTCTTTAATAACTAGGTGAACAGTATTATAGGACATAGGCCTCTCCTACATCCGGGTGGTTTGCCGTTACCACTATGTTTAGTAGGCAGATTGGTGTGACCTACTCACGATAATGCTGCTGCCCTTTCTCTGGTGCGTTTTACAAAAATATCTACAACTACCTAATTTTTTTATGACGGCACAAATACCCACCTGATGCTAAGTGGTAACCATCACCTTATTAAAGCATTGTTTCAAAGGTGTCATGCGTCCATCCTTCGAACTGGAGCACAGCAATGCTGATTAGCGGCTTAGTGGTAGTATGCCCCCGGACTTTATTATAATAGGTAAACACCAAAATACACATTGAAACAGTTGAGTTTTTTAAACATTGCAAATGATGTGATCTAAGGATAGCTCAACTGATCCGGATCTGTACTATTTTTCTAGTTTTTTTTACCTTATGTCTTTTTGTGTTTTTTTTACTTACATGGTCCCATTAGTAACACTAGCCAGGTAGTTGCTTCGTTTGGTCGTTACGGGTTTTCCAAAATACGCATCATACACAATAGTGCGTTCTTGGTTGCCGTAGTACTTCTAAAATTATGGATTAATGAATTAAAAACGATTCACAAAAAGTAAATAGTAAAAAGAAAACACATTTACAACTTGAGAAGTAAATATAATGGGACACGACATATTCCAGGCAACCCTTGTATGGGGAGGAATCATCCCCTACCAGTTGTGTACCGGTAGATTTTTCTGTGCTCTCAAACTGAGAAGGAAATCAGGTAGTATTCTAGCAGTGGCGATGAGCTTGCAACCTGTCACATTTGGAATACTAACTACTGCAAAATGTAGGTATGTGCCAAATGATTTAACTGGACGAACCTCTGACTACCTCCCTTAGACATCCTCAAAGAATGGGCAGGTACTCGATACTAAAAAATCAGAGGGGATATCTACCGGGTTTGAGGATTCATGTCGTGATGCAATTTATTTTATTTTTATATTTATTGAGACCCAAAGTTTCAATCCCATGAAAAAATTTTTATAATAAACGGACAAAACACGGGACGTAAAAATATGGCGTGTTCTATACCACAGTTTTTATTTTTTTGATTTGATTTGAGTTAACTGAAAGGATATAATATAACACCCAGACAGAACATAAATTATATATTTTTATCACACAAAACTATTTTATTTTATCTCTTGTACTATAAAATCAAATAAAAAAAAAAAAAAAAAATCGTTAAAAATAAATCGTTAAAGCGTGCGTGTAAATCGTTATAGCTCAGCTGGTAGCAGCTCTGCCTTATGCGCTGTAGGTTGTGGGTTCGATTCCCACCGATACCAAAGAAACAGGTTGCGTCTTCTGTTTTTATTATATTCAAATCTAGAATAATGAAATAGAATAACAGAAAGCGTGAAAAAAAGCATTATTTTAATGTAATACTTTAATCTCTTGGTAGTAGACCATGATCTGAACAACACATGCTCTACAAAAAACACTGATAAAAATTCCGATGCCCAGCAGTGAACTAAACTATCATGATGATAAGCGGAAATTGGCCGGCCATTCTACTGAGTGTCCATTTTGCGTGGTCTATAGGGCACGATAGCGCTTGCACTAACCTTTACATTCAAATAATCTTCATCTTCTTCGAACTTCTTAATATCACAGCTCACTGATGCTAGAACGCAGAGAAACCAAACACAACGTGTGCTGTACATTTTAATCATGAAACTGCGTACGCTAAGGGTAGTACTACCTTTTTATAGAATCAGTTGTGCGAGTGAAAATTTCTGTAATTGATGTATTTATGTGTCTGAGCGTAACTTTTGAATATCTTATTCGATTTGTATGGAATGAGGTTAGGTTTTTAGTAATAGTAGTAGAGCGTCCTGGAAACTATAGCGGATAGATTTTCATCGCCGCTACGGGCAAGCCTGGTTCGCCGTAATCCCAGCAAACGTCTATTTACCATGATGATCGCTCTGGGAACGGGGCATGCATTTATGCATGAGTTTGTTTTATTATTATAGTTAGATATTCAGTATTTTTAAGGTTATACTAACACTCTTTCTTTCCGTGTTATATTGTCGTGTGCTTGCTAACCCTATATGGATCTATTGTTATCCGAAATAAAGAGATTTTATTTATTTTCTTTTATTTTCTATTGCATTCACTTCACTAAGTTTGATTGTCACCACACTGGAGCTTCATAATTACTATAACATTATTTTATAAAAAGGATCACACAAAAAACTACCGTTTTTTTGCCAACCAAGCCGTAAGTTCCTTGCCTGTTCTTCTAGGCTTAGTCGCTAGGAACTAGCCAATTTACCTTTGTTAGGTATAAGGTTACTCTTAGTGATCACTTTGATTCTATGAAAAAAATGGCCTTTGACTTTGGTTTTAATGAAGGGCTAGTCAGTCCGGAGAAGTACCACCACTATGCCTACCAAGCAGCCTTTGTTCCGGCTTGAAGGGTGTGGGTGCCAGTGGATTTACAGCCACATGAGGCCGGTATGCCTCAGGTTGGACGCAGAACAGTGCATTGTAGGGCACGTTCCTAACGAACGTGACCTTCACCTACAAAAATATTCGTTGAGTACAAAACCAGTAAGTTTAACGAAAGTCGTATAATAAGTCGATCAACCAAATAATCTTCCTGATTATTTATCTTGCGACAGGTTAGCGAGAACAAATACTGGTTTATTCAGTCTAGTCCTGCTAGAAGTTCCATACGAATGTTTAGACACACTCGTAAATATTCCAAATTGTTATGCTGACGAATTTAATAATTTGGACACGGTGTTTTTATATTCATTTAAGATACATTTCAGAGTGTTATGTTTTATCTTGGTTCTTATATTCCCATTGTACCGTCTGACGTACGTAGGTTACTTTTTGACAACGATGATTACGCAATTGATACTTGTTGCAAACTTGTCGCGAGATTCGGGACTCAGCAAGTAATGGAACACGATTCCAAGATGGAGTCGGAATATGAATATGCCGATATTTTTATTGAAATAGATTTTGTGGGTTGATTTACTTGTAAACTCGAAAAAACGTGCTTGAGTTGGAAATGTTGGGGCATGAATTCAAATGTGATTTGGTGCTAAAAAGATGTTGAGTTTCCGACACGTGCCAGTAGGTATGTCTTTTTACTTAGTTATTTTACATGTGGTATAAAATCAGAGAAGAGGCAGGCCATATTATTATTAGTTCGTAGAGCGATCCTGGACGAGTTTCATTGCGAGATAGAATCCAATTCCATTCAAAAATGATGAAATCAATATAATGAATATAAGAACCAAGGTTACCGACATAGCTCTCAGAATCAGCAAGTTGAAGTGACAATGGGCAGGCTATTATAGCTCGTAGAACCGACAACCGCTGGGGGGTAAAAGTTCTCGAATTACACGAACCGGAAGACGAAGCGTAGGACGTCCTTCTACCCGATGGACTGACGACATTGTTAGAACCGCGGGAAGTCGATGAATGAAAAAGGCTCAGAATCGTTCTTCATGGAAACGTATGGGGGAGGCCTATGTCCTGCAGTGGACTACTACAGGCTGATGATCATGATGATGAACTTATATCTATACTGCTAAAGTTACTTAACTTATAAATACTGTTTAAGTTTGGAGAAATAAATGATTTTTCTATTTATGTATGAAAATAAGTTCAGGCGGACGAAGCCGCGAGCATTTGCGCTAGTTCCAATAATCCTTGTAATTATACTGAAGAAATAATAACTAGTTTATTTTACCAAATACTTAAAAGAAACAGTTTAATTATAGGATTAATAACGTTTATTACACGATATGATTATTCAGATAAAACACTAAAAACTTAAATAGGTATGTTCGTGTCAAAACAATTTCCTGTGTGTTATGAATTAATACGTTTGTTGGCGTGTCCAAAGCCAATAACACTAGTTTCACAGCGGCCACCGTTATATTGCTTGTCGACCAATGAGGCGCGGCGAGCGAATATCCACTTGCGACGCGGGAGGTTGCGGGTTCGATTCCTGCCTTGGGATATATGTTTGTACGATTTGTAAATATTTATTCCGGGTAGAGTTTTTTGACGGTTCTTCTAGGCTTGGTCGTGAGGAACTGGCGCTTAGATTCACCTAGATTTAAGACGTTTTAAGATGATCCCTGCGGATTTTACTGAATAAATGTATTTTGACTTTGACTTTGACCTTGACTTTGTTCGTTCGTCATCAGCCTGACTAAAGACATACTCAAAGTACCTTGAGTTGGTACTATTTGGTAATAAAAGGTATGAGGAGATATCCAGGGGGGATATTTATCAGTATAGTTTTTTTTTCTTTGTATATACCTATCTAAGCTAATGGTTTTTTGCCGTTTTCTTTAAAAAATATTACACTGTTGCCTTCCACCACCGAAAACCTTAAAATAACACGTTCATAAGCTTAATGAACTCAGAATTCCAGTAGTCTCAAGCTAAAAATAGCATCCCCAATTCTTCTGTGTTCTTTTAATAAAACTCATGCCATACTTCGCTTAAATGGTCCTGTATTCTGAGCTCATTCACACTCAGACAGCAGTGCCGGATTCACCACGTAGCAAGAGTACCAATTGCTACGGGCCCCGCACGAAAGGCCCGTTGTTTTTGTTTACTATTTTTTCTTTTTAAAATTTTTGTTGCCAGGTATGGTTGTCTTGGATTAGAATTAAAGCAAATTTATTTAAGCGCCATCTTACAGCGTTTGTAGGACAACGTTAACATTTAACTAATCAAAAAAATCACGCTAAAATTGTTTTTTACCATAACACATCAAGGGTTTTTTGAAAGAACTTGCTACGGGCCCCGTACTTGCTTAATCCGGCACTGTCAGGCAGTCGTTACTAGTCGCACGTGTAATATTCCCTTAAATACCTGTAGGTGGCAGACCTTTGCTGTGAGAATCTCTAAGATAGCGATTGCTGCTAAATCTGGCGTAGCTAACTATCTAAGATAGCGGCGGCTATCATAGGCTTGCTGTGGGTTTTTTATACTATTTTCTGATGGAACTGATTTTCCTCTCGACCAAGCCTATAGGAACCGGCAAGAAGCGTGCGGGCTTGGTACCTACCGTTTTTTGTATGATCCTTTTACAAAGTAGATAGATATATTATTAGTAATAGTAGAACTCTTAGGAAAGGGCTCGTCCGGGGAAGTACTACCACCATGCCTATTTCTACCACCAAGCAACTTGTTGTGTTCCGGTTTGAAGGGTATGGAGGACATTATCAGGGAACTAATAAAAAGAAGAAGCGTTTAAGTTTCTTCTAAATTTTTTTTTTAAGTTAAATGCAATCACAGGTCTACAAAATGGACGTAAACTAGTGGAATTCCGCGCGAGTACGATTGATTGAAGTTTCTATTGTACAACCTTCAACCCCGCTTTAGGGGTTTGAATTTCAGAAATTACTTTTTTAGTTCTTACGCACCAAGAAAGATATACCCTGAACCATTAAAAAGTCTATGGCCAGAGGGACTGAAAGCTGTGCGTTTTCTATTTTAACAGATTGTAATAGTTACTCTCCAGTGGATACACATGATCACTTCCAATGTGATAGGGGACTGTTCAACCCCTAACAATGAACCGAGCGAAACCAATGACGGAGTTAGCTAACAGACGCCGTAACTTTAAAAGTCTTACAAGTGAATACTCCCATAGATCCTCCAAATAATTCAGTTCAAAGTGATGAAAGGAGAGGTCAATGACCTGCGACGCTGGCAACAGGAATAAGAAAAGGAAATTGAGGATATATAAAAACATTTAAACAAATCCATCCCTATAATATAGGGTATGGGTTTGTTGTAAAACGTAAAGGGGGAGATATAGGGCCTATAATAATGTGGTACCGTATCTCCCTTCCTCATTTTGACACATACCAACATTATTTAGTAGTTTAGTATTCCATGCTGGATAGGTTGCAAGCCTCACCACTGCTAGATTACTGATGGAAACCACTATATCAATCACCGTTTGAGAGCACATTCACAAAAAATATTTTGCTGGATCTGAACTCACGACCTTGGGATCAGAAGCCGGGGTCGCCCCCACTAGACCACCGCTGCTCTACTGAGAATTAAAGACGAATCTTTTGAATAACCTTCTCGTGTAAGCTCGTTATGTCACAACATAATATCTTTGTGAAAAACTTTTCAATGGGATTTCCGTTCTCTGAGGCTTGTTAGAAAATATGATAAGCTTCTTATGAATAAAAAAACGCGATAAAAATCGAAACTTTTTATCCGTGTTTTTTAGCATATATCGACTATACATTAAAGGAAAAAAACATAAGTACTTAACTATCTTATTTAAAAACGCGTAAAACGACAAGACACCCAGAACAGCAATCTAAAGGAAATAGCGATCATCTGACCGGTCGCAACGCACCGCACGTTTATTGACCGCTGCACGAAATACATCGCTGGTTGATAAATAGAAATTTCAGTAAAATTATCGTATTACTAAAAATGTATTTGACTGTCAGCTAAGTGGTATTCCATAAGAGCTTGTTGAAGGTAACTTTACACGTTCCTAGAGTATTCAGAAGTGATCTTATTACACCCGGTATTAAAATGAACGGGAATAACACCTAATCTGATTAAAAATAAGGAGTAATATTATACATCAGTTATTAAAAGGTTATTTAGTATTTCTGTAATTAATAAATTTATTCAAATGATCTTCCGATACGTTATTAGTAGTAAATACTGTAATGACTATACCTAAAATCATTATAAAGCATTAAAATAATTAGTAAACACATATAATAATGAATTTATATAATTGAAAGTGTTCTTGTATGTTCGTCAGCTACTGTGCGGACATCCGTCGGTAACACTAGCAAAACGCACGTGACTTCGCCCGTGTGAAGTTGTTTTCATATTAATTTCAACCCCCGTGCCCTTTTAGGGGCTCAATTTTAGGGATACCTTTCTTAGTAGGTTTACAAATTAGAGGCACATAAAGCTTAACACCAGTATACCTCAGATTAGTGTACGCAGGGTAGTGTATCGTCGGGCACGTACCTAACATGCGTGAGCTACAAGTCAATACTTTGCTATAGGTAATGGTTACCACTTAACATCAAATGGGCTTTATGCTCGTTTCACTAGCAGAAGTATCATAAAAAATGCCCCCATATGCACTAAAACAAGTGTACCCTGAATTCAAGTCTACGATCGCTGGCTATAGCTGTGCTTTGTCTATTATGTCATTAACGGCCGAATACTCAAACGCAACTTTCATTCAATCATGTCTCAAGTGACAAATTTTTGACAGACTTTCATTGCAATCTGTCAAAAAATGGCGACGTTGCGTTTGGATTCGTTTTATGTCATCTTTGGAAGCAACATTGTATTTTCATTTTAATTGTTTTTCTAGTGTTATTTTAAGTTCTGATGGGTAATTTTGGTGGTATTTTAACCATCATTACTTGAGGTCTTAGCACAAGTGTGAACAATTGAAATGAAAGTGTGTTATGGCTTTATGAGGCATCCTGATTTGAACGAAAATGTTTCCCTTTGGTTTTGAAGAAAAACGCCATCTTTTTCTTCAAAACCGATGACGGCTGACTTTCAGCCGTCATCAAGTAATGATGGTTTTTTTACCAACTCGACTTGACTAAAAAGCAATTTATCCAACCTACTTGACATTGGCAAAATTGTCCACAAGACGGACACATGCCACAAAAAAAAAAAAAGTTGCGTTTGAGTATTCAGGCGTCATTCAGGACAAAGATTCATAAAATTGGTCTAAATAAGAAAAAAAACATTAAAACATTTTCTCTAAGAGTTTTTCATCTGTGTTCTACTAATCTTTGGCAGGTTTCATTTACGAGAAGTCACGTCGCCTTCTCTAATGAGTCGAGACGGATCTACAAGTACAATTTCATTACTTTGCCATCTCTTTGTTTACAGTCTTTTTATGGTAAAAGTATTTCTCTGTGACTCGGCCTTTTACGGTGACCCTACTGCTCAAGAGATATGATCTTGAAAATAATATATTATATATTTAATTAAATCACAAAGAACGATTTAAAATGTTTTATAAATTAAGAGGGACCATGCCCGCGACTTTGTGTCTTATTTTCATACCAACTTAAACCCTCTCCCTACACCCGGTAAGAAGTTAAATCGCAACTATGCCCGCGCGAAGTTATTTTCATAGGAACTTCAATCCCCGGCTGTACCCGGGGGTTGAAGTTCAATTTCACAAATTTCTTTCTTAGGCAGTGCATAGGGCATGTTCGTAACATGCGTGATCTGCAAGGAAATGCTTTGTTATAGGTTAAGGTTACCACTTAACATCAGGTGGGGCATCTGCTTATTCCGGGAGGAGGGGGATAAATAGATACTTACAGGAGACCTGTACTCAGCTGTGGGTAAATGTGGACTGATTAAATACAAATATTTTATTTATACTAATTGATTTGCAATATTACATTTTACTAGTGGTTCCCGCACTAGGGCAAGCCTGTATCGCGGGAAGCCGGTTTACAAATAAAAATAATATAAGTAAATTAAAATAATGAGATAAAATAAAAGAGAAACAATGATGAAATTGAAAACGAGTTGTCTAGATATTTTCTAGATTGTCTAGATATAAAAATATGTAACGCAATGCAGAAAATAATGATTAATGCAAGAGGGGTATAGTGTGCAGGGGTGAGGGTGTATATGTATGGGGTGTGTTGAGTAAATGTGGGGTTTAGCAAGAGGAATAGGAGATATGAAGATAGGTTATGATTACCGCGCCAGCTGATTGTACCTACTGTCAAAGTTAAAATAAATTTTCCCGATCTCCCAGTATTATGAAAACTCAAACAATCAACTTTGATCAATAATTATTAAATATTTCATGGTTCCGAAGCCGTAACCGAAAATTCTATAGAATCGTTTAATAAACAAAATATTTCACTAAATTAAGGAACATTTGAAAAGTTAATACAGCGGGAGGAATTCCATCAAACTGATAAGGATCTAGTTATTAAATCGAGCGACGTCTGGGCTCGGCTCGTTTTATTAACGTCCAGACTCTCCGCTCTTGGCTTCGTGGAGTCAGAGCGAGAAGCAGAGCAGTTCATCTCATTTCCCTTAAAACTAACAGGCACATGTATGCCTCAGGTTGATGGACAGTCATCGTAGGACACTTACCTTAAGAACGTTACTTGTGAGACAGTCGCGAACTGGCGCTTAGATTCACCTAGATTTAAGACGTTTCAAGATGATCCCTGCGGATATTACTGAATAAATGATTTTCTACTTTGACTTTGACTTTGACAATGCTTTGTTATAAGTGATGGTTACCACTTAACGTCAGGTGGATATGCTTGTTTCGTCTTTTATTAAGACTCTCAATACTAAAAACAAGTTTCAACTATTATTTCAACACTTTTGTCATCCATCCACATCAATATTTTTTATGCCAACTAAATTTTGGCTAGATATGTGTAAACTATACATATTATGTTAGCATTAATTTTTACTTTAGTACTTTTTTTAATAATCAACTCTGCCCCAAAAGAACAAAATCATCTCACAACTTTAATCCCCAGGTACCTACGGCCAATATTCGTACCGACTCAGAATTCTTTGAGAATGCCAATGGGGGTAGTTCTTACTATTAGATAATTATTTCATATATCTAATGTTGTATGGGGCCAAATACGTCCTTCTTATAACCATTTTCACTATATCCGCTCGTCGCTCAGCTCATGAAATGAAAGTACCCTGAACAAACGTTTGAAATGGAAAATATAAGCCTGTATACCTTTAGGATATTTTATTACGTTTGTAACAAAACTTGCTGATCTACAGAGTGGAATAAAACCTTATGAAAACAAAAGGAATATAATGCGCCAGCTAATATAATGAATGTTTTTTGGATATAAACCGTCACAGCTCAATTGGTAATGCCTTCTGCACTGGTGGGTTCCCATCATAACACAAACTCTGCTTAGCTTGGGGCTAGATGATGCTGTGTGGATTGTCCAGCATTATCAAAAAAAAATGTATGTTTAAATGTGGCACAACATGCAGTAGTTGGTATTCCATACGTGACAGGTTGCAAACCCATCACCGCTATTAGAATACTAGCTGGTTTTCTCTCGATATTTTCCTTTACCGTTTTATAAACCTCTAAGTTAATCAAAACTCCGAATAATATAGGAATACAAACCAAACTCGAACCCCATTCGTATTATCGACTTAACCCAGACCCTATAAAATAAAAGTGGGTAGGCATACCCCTGTCCTCTTGGAAATGTAAACATATTATGTAAATGGGGATGACATCTGGTTACGTGTATTGTTTTACCGAAAGCCATTGCTAAATCCGAGACAAAATATGACATTCGCAATGAAGACACTTAAACCGATCTAAGGTTTGAGACAAATGTAAACCATTTCCACAAAAACATAATACGAGTACTAGGCTTGCTTTGGAGTTGAATTTGAATTAAATTTTTGTGAAATTTCTATTAGTTATTAAATTTAGTTAGTAATTATTAAAAAAATACAAAAAAATCTCGAAACTAAGTCGTTCGCTCGGTTAAATATGGTACCTACTATAGGAGTAAATATGGTAGAACCCTATTCAGATAACCGACTAAATTGTGAAAAATACAAGAAGACAGTAGTTGGAGAGGTCTGAAATAGTTCTTTCTGGAAATAATAATACTGGGCTGGAAATATTCAGCGTGGACTTCTACGAAAAAACTGATCAACAGGTTCTAAACTGGTCAGAAATGTAATGCTCGCTAAACACTCCATTGAACATCCTCAATGCATACTAATGAATACATATCCACTACCAAAATTACTCTGAGACGTAAATATAATGTTAAGTCTTCGTCCGATGAAGTTATTTTCATACAACTTCAAACCCCCTGCACTCTTTTAAGGGTTGAATTTCCGAAATTACTTTATTAGCACACCTTTACGTAGCAAATCGAATAAATCCTGAAATTTGCAAGTCTTTACGACCAGCGGTTTAGGCTGTATGTTGTGTATATGCCAGTCAGTCAGGACAAAGGTATTTCTGCGGCCAAGCAGTGATGCTTGCATTACTATATTCTGGTTTAAAGGGTGTTAGCTGCCGGTGAAAATACAGATACATGGAGGCTTAACACCAGTATACTTACCTCAGGTTAGTGGACGCAAGGTATTGCATCTTAGGGCACATACCTAACGTGCGTGACCTACAAGATAAAGCTTTGTTGTAGACGATGGTTGCCGCTTAACATCAGGTGGGCATATGCATGTTTCACCAGCAGTAGCAATAAAATAAACCAACGCTGAACGCAGGCATATTGTCTTTCGATACATACCATTACAGGGGCGCTTCAAACTGTCGTCAGCCCTAATGGCTCCATCCATCAGCGGAATGAGCTGACTGCTGACAACATAACGGCCCAAACTAAACATCAACTTTGTGCTCATCAAGAAAACTTGTATTTTAAACGTTTAAGTAACTTAGAAAACACCCGCTCGAAACGGAACAAGGTAAGGAAAACTCTTCCCGTTTAGATTGACGTGACTTTACAACTTCGACATCCTCAAGGATAATATAATATACCTACCGTAAGGAGAAACTATAAAGTGCCCATGGTGAGAAGGATGATACAATATTCTACGATATGCGAAGTTTTTTTAAATTACTTTATCTAAGCGTGTTCACATTATTTATGATCGAGTGTTATTATTATATTACTTACATATTCGATATCTAGAGATTGCTGTTAAAATTACTTTAAAATTGATGTACTTAATTATTCATGAGATACTATTGTAGATTTTTTATGAGAAAAAAATATAAATGAAACGAAATTAAATGTTAGACTAGCTGAAATATCTATAAAAGTATAAAATCTATGTAAGTTCAGGGCCCCAATTCAGCCCGGTAAGACTGTCGGAGCCCGGTAACGCTGTCGGAAGTCGCTAGGCGATTATATCAGCATTTTAGACCAGTTTTTTAAATATATAATAACACAATCTCACAAAGCCCAATTCGCTGACAAAGTGAAGAATGAAGGTAAATACATTTGGCGAAAAACATCGCGGTGAATTTACACAAACAAACTTCCGTGACCTTTGATCCTCTAACCGAAGAAGCTAAAAGAACTCTTATTTACAAAAAGATAAGGTTCATAAATTCAAATTGTTTTTAGTGCTGACGAGTCAGATACAGTACACCTTTGCAAAGGTTCAAATAGCTCTACAAACGCAAACGTAAAGTAAAAAGCTCCAGATTATGTCACTTCATGGGTACCTGAGTAAGGGTTCTCGAGAAATCTTACCTAAATCATAAATACGAAGGTCTAGAATTCTAGCTTGGGTTTTTGTTGCTCAATCACGCAGTAGTGGCGGAACTGGTTTGAATGATTTTTTAATTAAATCTAGATTATGGCCTAGCATATGCCTCCTTACCCAGTACCAGGTGAAGTCAGGCTGTGGATGAATGTTGAATACCGCGCCATTTGTTCCATAGTGGTAGTACTTCCAAGGGCGAGCTTTTCACAAAAAACCATACAATTACGCATTGTGCTATTTGTTTTAGCAAATATATGAATGTCTTCAATTAGCTTACGCCTGAAAATTCATGCGTAACTTAAATTTAATCACATCTCAAGTCGCGATTTTTTGACAGTTTGCTATTGCAAACCCTAGCCTGTTAGAAATTCGTCACTTGAGACGTGATTAAATTTAAGTTGCGTTTGAGCATACGGCCGTTACCCTAGTAGATGCACCCTATTTGGAGGCTACAAGAGGTTTGAATTTTAGAACTTACTTCTGAGAAGCATATTGCCATTCTCGGGTAAAAAATAAGGTCACTTTGCGGAGACAAATAGGGGCGGTTTTTATATTCTTATGTAAATTAACTTGACTCTCGGCTAATATTGCTTCTGCTGAATAAATAACAGTTGGTATAGTGAATAATACTGCTACCCATGGCCCAGTTTTCGCGGGTTATTTGACAGCAAGCGCGTGCCTTTGAGGGTGCGATGCTATTTTGAGTGGAACTCGTGTTGGATGGATTTTGGGGCAAATACCAAGAATAAATCGGATCCTTTCATGTCTGTGTGATGCTTATGGGCAAGCTACTGGGCTCGTTGGGCCTCATAATGTTTTTTGAACTGAGACGATATTAAAACAAAAATATGAATGTCAAAATTAGGCCTGTCTGAAATGTCAGTTTCAAAAAATACCATTTGAAGATTGACACGATCGAATCTTGAAATTGACGATATTTTATTACGAGAATTGTGTCTCTGGTTATCAATAAATCCAATCAACTTTTAAATTTGAAATGGCCACTTCACCGCAATGCTAACGGCCGAATACTCAAACGCAACTTAAATTTAATCACGTATCAAGTGACGATTTTGTGACAGACTTTCATTGCAAACTGTCAAAAAATCGCGACTTGAGACGTGATTAAATTTAAGTAGTGTTTGATTATTTGGCCGTAAGTATGTCTTATGTCTTCAAGAGAAGAGTGAATAGGTATCTTCTAGGTAAACGTGCTACACCGTAGACTGCGTCATCACTTAACATCAGGTGAGATTGCGGTCAAACGTTTACCTATAGAATGTAAAAAAAAAAAAAAAAGTCCATTAAAAGTATCTAGTAACAAATAACTATTAAGAAAATCAGCAACAAAGCAACTCCCAGCTTCGCCACAAGCTTGCGCCGCAGCGTATTCTTAGTCAATTAGCAGACAAAGTTATTGGTAAAGTAATACTTACAAACAGTACAAGTATGCCAGCGGTATCGGCGTACCTAAATCGAATTCCGAGTGTCGTTGTCCCCAACTGCCACAGTCGTTCTGCCCTTGAGCCTCCGTCACACCGAATAGAACCAAATCCAACCACATATTGTGCGTATGTAGTCCAAATACGTTTTTTCGAAAAGAATAGACGATGTTCATGAAATTGTTGAACAAATTTATTTTGTACAAAAAAACTTCATTAGGGGTTTTTAGCACTTTGTTTTTTTATTTTTTTTTGTAGTGAAATGTGTCCCGTAGAGCGTCATGCAGTTCCCCGCTCATGAGGTGACACGTCAGAGTCACACGCACAACACAATTTTTACATGCCATAATAATGCTAGCATTCTGTACTGGTAGGTTGTAGGTTTGAAGATACCAAGAACAATGTAAGTGTGATTATCATATTTGTTTGTTCTTTAACTAGGTGCTTATATTCTAGTTTTCAAAACAATTTTTTTACGTTTTCTATCTAGTTTCCATAGAACAAGATTAGTCAAGCTTATTTTGGGCAAGATAGAGGCGTAATATGAATGTTTGCCAATATTATTATTATTGGCTTTCTTATGTTATTCTATGGGTATTATATGGGTATGATGTAGGTATCAGTTATTAGTTCACAAATACTTAATCAATCAGCTTATTTTGAGATTCTAACTGACTTGATAAATATATTAGGTACGTGTAACCAAGAATGCGTAGTTGAGTATTCATTTTATTCAATTTTAAATTTATTCACTCATAAAATAGTATTACAGAACGAATTCCAGTATTATGTTCAGTTCGGTGTGAATGTGCCAAATTATGTTGGAATGCCAGCGAGCCACCGTTATTCATTTCATCTCTCGGTTATGAATGTGGATTACCCAGGTTTGACTAAAGCATTGTTGGGGTGTTGGCACATACCTCAAGTATTTAATCAAAGCTTGGTAAAACAAACTTGAAACAGACAACTTGCACTATATCATCATCATTATAGTCATCGTTTTTTTCCTCATTTTACGCTATGTGGGGTCGGCGGGCATAGCTGGTTCTTCTTCGACTCTCTTTTATCATGTTTCACACATTCTTCTATTAATATAATTGTTTAACTCTAGTATATTCATTTTGTCCATCCTTATCGCTCTTCACAGCAATCTCAACAGTTCTACATTGCTATACTATCTTTAACTTTATACATCAACACACGTATAGCTAAGTACGTAGATCAACTATTCACTTCTATGCTACTAATTAGTCTCAGACTTATTGAGCTCTTAGTTCTATAATTAACCGATGTTGTCACATACGTGGAATACCAAAGTGGTAAATCTAACAGACGAATTCCACATATCCAGAAAATTTACTCAGTCACGATAGATGAATGTTTGAGTTATAATGCGTAGCATTTACGGTATAGACTAAGTTGACTGCGAAGCGGTTACCAGTGCGTAGTGTAACTCGAAGTGTCAATATGAACCTCTGTCTGAGATTTTACAGAATCTATGCCAATTATATGAATCTTTGTCCAGACTGACTGGGATATAGACAACGCACAGCCTAAACCATTGGTCGTAGAGACTTGAAATTTTCAGAGTCTATTTATCTTGGTTCGTAGGAGTGTATTAAAAAAGGAATTCCCGAAATTCAACCCCTAAACGTGCACACCGGGGGTTGAAGTTTGTATGAAAATAACTTCACGCGGACGGAGTCGCGCTCGTTTCGCTAGTAGACTTACAAGGTGACATTTGCCTAACAAGGTTCTTCAATGCAAGTTGCAGGTCGCTCAACTCATCAGCGCGCTTTGTGCGCCAATCAGCTGAGGACGTGTAGGATTAGAAATGAACGCTTTGACTGATTTTTCAAAAACTTCGCTGAGAATAAAACAATTTTTAAGTTAAAACAATGAGAACTACATAAATGACATCGTGTCTACAGTGACTGAACACAAACTCCGATAAACGTATGAAATACTATTTTTTGTTATGCGACTTGCTGTTGGAACAAGTAGCCGGACCCACCTAGTGATAAGTGGTTACCATCGCTTATAACAAAAATTGTCTCGAAGGTCACGTTTGTTAGGAACATGCCATACGATGCACTGCTCAGCGCCCATCAACCTGAGGTATACAGGTGTTCAGCCTCATGTGCCTGTAATTTCATCGGCACCCACACCCTTCAAACCGGAACCCAGCAAGTTGCTTAGCGGCTGAAATAGGCAGTGTGGTAGTACTTCGTCAGACGAGCCTGGTGGCAGTTGTTTCGGCTTGAAGAGTCACTCAGCTACTAGTATTTACTACTAGCTATAGAACTGTCCTCACTACACCGTCCACTTTAAAACTTAAAACAGTAACAGAAACAGGCTCACGACTTTTAACTTTTAACACGGTAGACATCCCCCTCAGATTTCTTAGGCCAACTAAGTACTACCAATTCAGGATTCTTGGAGGGTGTCTAAAGGGGGTAGTCACCTTACATTTTGCAGTAGCAAGTATTCCATACGTGACAGGTTGCAAGCCTGTTGCCGCTCTTAGAATACTCACGATGTTTCGACACTAGTCATGCAATGAATTCGACTTTTTTTTTTTCTAATAGAAAAATTCATTGCATGACCGGATTCGAGCCCACGACCTTAAGATCAGACGGCAGGGTCACTCCCACCAATGCTCTCACCATCAGTGCTCTCAAGCTTAAAACCATGCGGGTAATAAATCATTGCTAGTGAAATTAAGCCTTTTCATTTTAATCCAACTTCATTCAACATATTAAATAAAGTGGGGATTCTGTTAAAGATTATTGTTTGCATTTTCCGACGCAAAATGAAAACTCTCAAGTAGACAAAAGAGTATAGATTGATTTGAGTTCGACGCTCCCAAATATGTTATTAACCCTGCTGGGAATTTAAATAATGTATACCTAATTTGTTTCAGTTATTTCATGTCACACACTGGATGAAATGAACAAATTGGTAACTCAATTGACAAGTTCTATGGTGACCCCGGCTTAGAATAGACCCTTCTATTACTTCCATGGATGTCACAATAATCGAGCGGTAACAGAAATACATAATCTGTGAAAATTGCAACTCTCTAACTATCACGGTTCATGAGATACAGCCTGGTGACAGACAGACAGACAGGCAGACGGGCAGCGGAGTCTTGGTAATAGGGTCGCGTTTTACCCTTTGGGTACGGAGCCCTAAAAAATTAAATGAAGTTTGTATGAAACACGCGAACGAAGTCGCGAGCGGGTCATCTAGTTTAGAATAGATGAAATTTGTCAAAACCAGACTTTATTTCACAAAATGAATCCGCATATCTAGTTGGTGTGTCGTGCGATTAAATATGCCACGTACAGGCTTGAAACTAAGCTCATTATCTGAACAAACTTTTTTGCTGTCACCTTAACCTTATTCCGATTGAATAGAGATTATATTACTACGATTTTAATAAATATGATGTGTAACTCGTTTAGCGGAGTTTCCGATTTTCAATTTCATATTTTATGGAAGTTAGGTGTTATAATATAATATTTAAATTATGTTTTTCGTTCAAATTATATACCTCGCTACTTCCACAAAGTTCGTTTATGCATATATCATAAGATATTATAATGCCTCGCCCGGTGCACGCCTTTTGGGAATACATACATACATCTATTGCAGATGGCGGTAAAATAATAAGTCTTTTATTACTCTTATTAGACACAAATTATCTCATTTAAGTAAGTAATGAAACTGGAATACTCTCCATCCCCTTTTCTAATCCCGCGTGTCCGAAAGAGCGACCACGAACCGCTCCAAACTTTTTCTATTTGCAGTAGATATAGCCGCGGTGGTAAATCAAGGTGTGCCCGAGGGAGCCAATTATTAGTATCGACTGCCGATAGATTCTCGTATTTTGACCTGATTGGTGTCGATACTGGAGCTACGAGTAGTTCTCAGGTTTCGATTTAATAGATACCGCGCGTAGGTTTTTTTTGGAAATATTACATGAGGTTATAGCCCACTTGAGCCACTTGGTTTGATTACATATTAGCCAGACACTACAGCCTCACGTAAATAAGAATATGAATGAAACTTGATTATCAGTCACACGCCCAATAGTGGTTGGTGTGATGACGGTCAAATGCAGCATCTTGCTGTGTTCCGGTTTGAAGGGTGTGGGTGTCGGTGAAATTACACATGAGGCATAATACCTGCATGCATTGAGGGCACGTTCCTAACGAGCGTGACTTACAAGGCAATACTTTGTTATTGGCGCTGGTAACCTTTTAACATCATGTGGGCCATATGCTTGTTCCATCAGCAAGTAGTATAAAAAAACTTATCTTACTGTCATTCTTCATTCTCTTACTCAAAGCTTCTATGGAGAGCGCGTTTTTATCATCATCATAAGCCTGAATAAGTTCAATGCTGGACATAGGCCTCTCCCATATGTTTTCAGGAACATACATTTTAAGCCTTCGACATGCTGCAATATCCACAACGGCGGCCTTCCATATGGTAAGGAGCCATCCTACACCTTTTTTTCCAATATTATCGCAGTTTTTTATCTATAAAAAAAGCATTCCACTCAATTTGATTTCAAAACACCAGCAACCGTGGCCAACCGTTTGCCATAAAACGTTTCAAAACTCATAATTCACATTGTTTTCGCGAAAAAACATTAAAAGGATTTTGTTTTGTGGCGGAGAGCTTTCTTGAGCTGCGGTCAATAAAATATGAGGGTAGAGGACGTGAGCGGACTCCGTGGACTTCAGCCAGGCGGGCCACGAGGTAGCCGACCAGCGGATAATCCAACCGGGGGTCCAACTCTGCATGCAATCTAGCACCGACGCAGTGTCAGACCCTTTGTCTGGTGTTCGATTCCCGCCTTGGGATAAATGTTTGTACGATCTGCAAATACTTACTCTGGGTGTTCTGGGTATTCTCTATGCATAATAAAAAAATATCTGTGCATGTAATGTATTGTGTTAAGTATATCAGTCACCTAGTACCAAGCTCTGCTTAGTTTGGGGCTAGATGACGCTGTGTGGATTGTCCAGCATTATTATTATTATTATTATTACTGTCAATTGTTGGTAACCAAATTGACGACCTATGTGGCGCGGCGGGCGAATGTCCGCCCGCGATGCAGGAGGTTGCGAGTTTGGTTTTTTATATTTATGTATTTTTTTATCATCAGTCTGAAGAATTTTACTGCTGAAAAGGTCTTCCTCATTTTCTACGAAGGAGTTTTGACCTTCTTGATCTTTACTGTTATCCATCGGGTGGAGAGCCTTCTTTAGAATCGTGGTTGTGATCTACGCTACCATTAAAAAAGTTATGATTCAGATCATGTACATTAATAGATGATGAATTAATAAATAAATAAGTATAGATGTGATGCACGTAAGACATGACTACTGGCCCCAACAAAAGGTTAAACCATTAGTAAGAATTCGACTGTTGCAATATTTCATCTTAGGTCTACTTATCTTGATCCGAGGTCAACTTACACAAATAATAAAATCCATTTATAATTGACCGAGCGAGCGAAGCGAGTGAATCCCTAACTCTTGCAAAACTGACTGTTAGTTTGTTGGTTCTCTTTTACAGGTCGTATTTTACATCCATCTGGACAAAACTTGCTATGGTTACTTTTGATCGTCGGGTATTATTGATGGGTACTTCCGCGTAAGATCATTCGTATCAATTCGGTAGTTTGCCATCATTTCAAAATCAAATTAAATGTACCTAGGTACAATGTATGTGTAATAAAGCATTAGTTATGTCCGGTGAACATTTTAGAATATACTGTTGTATATAATAACCAGAGTTAACTTCATAAGGTGTCTGAAATATCAAAGTTCTTCCAGCGTGATGGCCACTCATCTAGTGGATGAGGATAATGCGATTACATAGAATCAATTTCACTACTTCTATGGAACGGGATGAGGCTCAAATCTTCGCAGGTAATAGCTTTACCCAATAATCGTTTAATAGGAATATGCGTATAATAATAGGATGTAGTACAGTCATAAATAAAACCCGCATCGGATTATACAAAATACATTTTATAGATTTCTATATTATCCCAAAAATTATCTCGAAAATTATATTACTCTATATGATTTTTGGGATAGTAATAAAATCTTTGTGATTTCTTTAAGTGCAGGTAAGCACTATAAAAACTAATAGGATTATATCTTTCGTCGATCCAACTGATTGCAATTATGGTTATAAAGTTGGTTTTGATAGTATATCGCCAAAGCTTTAGGTAGAACCACAGTCGCTAAGGTAGTGTATTTATATTATTATTTCTTCTCATTATTTTATGTTTTCTTTAACTTCTACGTCTGTTTTCTGTTGTTAAATAAATGCCATTTCTTTCCTTTTATTTGCTGTGCATGTAAGATGGAAAAGATTATTTATTTGTGTTTTTAAAGTAGCTTAGTTTAATTAATTTATTTTTGTATTTGTATTGTTTACGACTTTTTATTGTTTAGACTTAACTGTATATAAACGGGCTGTAGAATTTTGTGCTTAAAAAAATAGAATAACGTGACGCATCTTTCATTTTAAGATCTTCGGCAAATAAATATTTTCCATCAAGTCTCAAATTCAAGCTATTTTCTCTAGTAATTTTTTACCACGATTTTGTCCTTAACTGTACCAAAAAGGCTCATGGGGGAGCAACCGGTATAAAATTACACATTTATGGCGCAAGAAAGTGTAAGGGGACTATACACCATGGTCCGCAAAGTAAGCCGAACAAGTGCGAACAACACTCGGGGCCGTGCGGGTTGCATCTGTTCTCTGCTTAATATATACCTGGACCGAAAAAAAAACCACTCCACATAATATAACAAAAATTCTAAGAAAAAAAGGTTTTATTGACAGACCTTTTATAGAAACAAGACTACTGTTTTTCGGCTTTTGAGGTACTGAACTCTAAAAAACAAGGTGAAAATTTGTACCCAGAGGCTTACATTCTGTATGGGTGTATCTGATGTAGCTCATAGAGATGAGCTTTACTGCCAACCCCTGAAAGCCGCAGTTTTATGAAAATATAATATTTCGTCATTTGAGTGAGCAAAGTCGCGGTCTCAGCAAGTCTCTCAGCCAGTGAGTTCGGTCTACAACATGTCCTTTTAATGTTCGTCATTTGAGCCAAGGGTGCGACAAAAACCTTCGCCTTTAAGGGTTTTTACCCCTGAAGCCTGAAGGGATACTTGAGGCTCTTGAACGGTGAAATTACGTGACCAATATATTTAATGGCACTTACGCATCATAAAGTAAGCAATACTGATAAAAATGGAAAATGTAGGTATCTATATTCTGGGAGGTGCTGACTTGTTTCTATTCTGTGATACTTACTACTAGTAATACTTTTCAAACATACCTTACATACCTAGGTACTACACATTTTTTTTCTTATTTAGTATTCTAAAATTTTGAATTTCTGGTGATTCCGTTAGCTACGTCCGTTTAGGTATATCCGTCCGTAGACAAAAAGTTCTACGGCGTAGCTTTTCGGCGTAGCCACTCTATGCTTTCAAATATATATATTTTGTATCTTACTAGGTCTAGAATAGACAGGCGTCCTAGACACGTGCAATTACAAATTACAATAAAATATAATATCGCTGAAATAAAGTTCAAAACACCATGCGCTCTGTCGTGGCGCTTACGACACAACAATTATAACAGTCTGTGTCCTGCCTGAGTGAACAGACAACGCACAGCATAAACCATTGATCGAAAAGAGATTTTTAGGGTATTTTTAGCGTGGTCGAAATTTGTATTAAATTATTTTACTAGTTTCTTCTATAAAATAGATTAAATGTTTACGTAGTATTTTCTAAATCGTATATAAACCTAATCTAATTGGTGATGCCACTGCTCTGCTGGCTGTAATAGCATACCTACTGATTTGAATAATAACAGAGCCTATACCAGCTCAATGATCAAAGAAGTTGTGCCACAAACACAGGCAGTAATATACTGATCACAAAAAATACTTCAATAAAAGCTACAAAAAGTACATTGGTATCTTGATGTAGGTACCTGTATATTCAGAAGATATCGTAAATTGAAAGAGACAGGTGTCTAATAAATCTGAAAAGTGGTTTGTTTATTGTGAAGACAAAATGATTTGTATTTTGTCAAAAACATTTTGGCAGCTTTTCCAAATATTATTTATTGAATACTAAGTCATGCCAGTGGTTTTGTCTGCGTGGGTATTTGGATAAAATATCTAAGGAATAACTTAAAATACAGGACAAGTTTCTTTCAGGGGTAAAATTTTAAATATTGTAGGTATAGAAAAAATTTGATTAGAATGACAGCTTTAAAAAAACATCAGACCCCGGGGGGTCTCTTACGCCCGGTTTCAGTATCTTATAAGCTTCTGTTAGTGACACTAACGGATATTAAGTATCGTTGCTTATCTGATAGACAACGACCCGAATTATTAACTTGAAAACATAACTTGTAAAAAAAACCAAGTCTCAAGTCCAATAAATAGGTTGACTTGGCAATTGCGCAACACAATGTGTTTTCATGCGACACTTTTTACTGTAAAAAGTCTAAGTCTTTTTAGGCTCTAAAGTCACGGGTCGAGGCTATAGTGCAATGCAATATTGTACAGTGGTAAACACAAGTGCACTACAAACATTGTGTGAGCCTGCGACCGCAGTGGAAGCGCAGATATTGAACTGATTTGTCGGTTCCACTGTATTTACTCTTAAGGTGACACTAGTTGACATATTTTCATGTTAAACATGGTATTGAATTTTCCCTTAAATTTGCTGGTATATTACATACCGTTGACCAGAGACGACTGATATATTATTATAATATTTATTCAGTATAGGTACTCTACTAATAGTGGGGCCTAATTTTCGTGACGAAATATCTTCAAATTCAAGTTTCAATCGTGTCAGTCTTGAAATGGTATTTTTTGAAACTGACATTTCAGACAGGTTAAATTTTGACAATTAAATAAAAAAATTACAAGGACTTAGCCTCTGGTCATCACTGAGTCTAACTCTTTCTCATAGTTAGCCGCCTATTGTAATGTTCTGGTTGGCGACTAGTGCCACCCTCGTAGTCTAGTTTAGTCATAACGTACTTTTAGAAGTAGTTGAGCTCTTTGTGAGCGAAATTCAATCTCTAAACGTGTACAACGGGGGTTGAAGTTTGTATGAAGTCTCGCACGTTTCGCTAGTCTAAATATAATATTTAGAACATATTATTCAGATTTTAATTGATAAGAATCTTAATTTTTCTACTTTTTTCAAGAAGTAGTAGCCTGCGTACCTACCTATATGCTATGTTACAACAAAGGCTTTAATAAGAACAACCTCATTATCTTTTGGCAGTCCCTAGTTACTCAACGTCTATACCAACCTGTGTCAGGGCTCAATAACCCTCAGACAATAAGGTTATAAATCACGTATAATTTTATTTACCACGAGCAGGTGAGTGAAATCTAATTTTCTCATCGCCAAGGAACGCCACCTGCGGCAGGGCTATCTGCTCTGCATAAATGTAAAGTGGACTGACCTTTGAACTGTGAATGCATTTACCTCCAAGCTCGAGATGTTTTGTACAGGCTAACCAGCAAGAAAAAATCCCCACGACTCGGTATTTATCTCCTCAGGTTTCTTAGTAGGTACCAAGTAAACTTACACAATCTATCTTTTGACTTTGTTTTTACTTGCATATTTTTAAGGTTTTGTAATCAAAGAGTAAAACGGGACCCGCCGCTTTATGTTGCCGCTATACAAACACTAAAAAACAGAATAGAAAAAATATTTAAGGGAGCTCTCATACAACGAATGTGATTTTTTTGTCGTTTTTATTATTATATAGATAATGGTACGGAACCCTTCGTGCGCGAGTCCGACTCGCACTTGGCCGGTTTTTTATACCTACTCCACTTACAGGTATTATAATTCCATAAAACCATAAAGATGTTTGAAACGTTTTAAAAAGATCATGGTTATAGCAATTGATTTGTAGAGAAGCAAAATTAGATCATTACTTGAGGTCTTAGCACAAGTGTGAACAGCTGAAAATGATGAGGCATCCTGATTGAAACGAAAACGTTTTCCTTACGTTTTGAAGAAAAACGCCATCGTTTTTTTCAAAACTGACGGCCGACTCTTTTTTTTTACTCGAATTTACTAAAAACCATTTTTTTTAATCCACTTGACGCTGGCGAAATTTTCTGTCGAATGACGGACAGATACAAATACAAATACAAATACAAATGAGTTTATTGTCATAAAAAAAAACGATGCATAATACATGGGTACAAAAATATCACTAGATTGCAAGTTTATAACCATAACAAAGGAAAGAAGGAGTTCAAATCTACACCTACGGTACAATTAAAGAGTAACATTTAAATGCATGTATGTAAAACCACTTGATTAGATACCTATCCTAATCAATATGATGTAATTGTTTCTGTATTTGCTGTAGCAATATGTTACTAGTACCTACTACTACTGTTTAAAATAAATAAGATAGAAATGGACGTTAGAGGCTACCTTCCCACAACACAGGTTTAACCTAAGGTGGGAGTTAGTGGTACGTTCAGGTTTCCAACATTTGTTCACCTTTTGAAACATTCACATTAGAACAAGAAGAATCTGGCTACCAACTTTTTGCAAATAAATGTTTACCTATTATTATTATTATTACTAGAGAAACGCGCGCAGTTTCGTCCGCATAAAGTTATTTTCATGCAAACGTCAACCCCTGCTGTAAATTTTTAGGCACCAAGACGAATATACTCTGAAAAGTATCTACGTCCAGTTTAGGCTGTGCGATTTCTATATGTCAGTCAGTCAGGACAAAGATTCTCATAATTGGCACAGATTATATATTAGAGGTAAATGTTATTTATAGGTTGACTAGCGGCCGCTCGCAGCTTCGCCTGCGTGGCAGTTTTTTCCTGTTCCCGTTATTTTTTCGGGATAAAATCATAGTAGCTTTATGCATGCAAAGTCTCAGCCCGATCGATTTAAAATTGACAAAGTTTCATACAAACTTTCATCCCCTATTTTATCCCCTTGGGGGTAGAATTAATCAAAATCCTTTCTTAGCGTCATAACATCTACCTGCATGCCAAATTTCAGCCCGATCCGTCCAGTGGTTTGGGCTGTGCGTTAAAAGATCACCTCAGTCAGTCACCTTTGAGTTATATATATTTAGATGGTAAATGATGATGATGAAGCCTCACAATGTAGCAGCCCTAAGTTTGCAGCTCAACAGAGTCATCCATCATGCGTAGGTACTCTATCAGTTTATCGAGCGCCTGCCTATTACGCGAGGTGTCTCATTGCGTCATGCTATGAGGGATCTATCAGGCGTTTCTTATAATTTACTGTTATCAAGTACCAGCTGTTATTGAGATCGTGCGGAGGTGTAGGTACTTAGAGAGACACCTTAATTTTTCTCTTCAGTGTTTGAATCCAGTTTCGAAAGTCAGAGCAATTGGCATTTATTAAGTAAACTCACAAGGATCGCTTTTATTATTATTTTACCTGCACTTGAGGAAATCAGAAAAAAAATATGTTAAGTATCCCCGAGTTGAGGCAGGACGAGATAGTAAAGGTAGCAGGCATCGAACGGAAAGAAAATGCATAGAAAGGAAAGGATGTAAACTGTTGAAGGAACCTATAATATACCTGACGAGGGGTCCATAGTCACTTCTTAAAAAATTGTTATTAGAATTATTGAGGAATAATAAAGGCTTTTATTTCTTACTTTATTATCCCCGAGTTGAACAGTTATAAATGGTCCATGCCATAACTAATAATTCAATTCAAACTAAATGATTCACCTTGAAACAATAATTGTTACTTATTGGTGCGATAATTGTGCGGCAAATATTCTATAAAATTCACAAAATATCTGCGTCAATAGCATTGGAAGGTGATGTAGTTGACATTAACAATTGTTTGTTACAGACGGTTATATTATAGACGATTGACGATGTTATTGACGACGGACTTACCTACGTAGGTAGGTCTATAAAAAAGTACTTTGTGGTAGGTAGGTACCTACTACTTGAATCGGAAAAGCGGTGAGGGGTTGAGGGAGGGTAGCTCTGCCTTTTCTAATTCTTCTTCTTTTCTTCTCTATGGTAGGTACCTGGCCGTCAGTAGAAATAGGTTTTACTCAAGTCAGTAAAATTCTCTCAAGTCAGGCTGTCATTGGTTTTGAAGACAAAAATGGCGTTTCTCTTCAAAACCTAAGACATTTTCGCTTAGGATGTTAAACACACTAAAAAAATTATTAAAATGAAAAAGCTATGTTGCTCCCAGAGATGACAAAAGTAAATGATTCCCGTTTTTCTAGCTAATAGTGATCGGAGACATGAAACCTGTCATGTGTGTGATATCTCTGTGACCAAACATGACCAAACATAATACTTACCTACTGTGACTTACTTAATAGGTACACGTTAGGTACATGTACATGCGTTACGATGCACTACAAATTTTAGTCTCTTCATTAAACAGATTAAGTTACACTATCAATCACATGGTCACAAAAGTTTTAAGTACTTTTGTCATAAATATACCTAAGACTGATTTTGTAATCAAAATTATTTTTATTTATTTAAGATTCTTTTGTGTCGTAAAAAAGTCGTATAGAAAAAGGTTGTTAGTTGCATAGAAATATTACACGCCAAAAATATAATTATGATCCGTTGGCACAAAATTAAATTCAAAAAAGCAGTTGCATCTGATCAATGATCTGATGGGAACTTTTTGTTTGATCAGATGCAACCACAATCTGATCATATGATCAGATGGGAATAACCCTGAGATACAGCCTGGTGACAGACGGAAAGACAGCGAGTTTTAGTAATAGGGTTCCGTTTTACCCTTTGGGTATAGAATCCTAAAAATGATCACCACTCAGCTTAGCTCACTGTAGAGTAGTAGGTACTTTTTTTAAAAGCATTTATTCAGTAATATCCGCAGGGATCATCTTGAAACGTTTTTAAATCTAGGTGAATCTAAGCGCGAGTTCCTCGCGACCGAGCCTAGAAGAACCTACCTCCGCCAACTGATAAGTAGAATAAGTTGCCACCCTTGAAGCAGACGTTTCGCTCGCTCGGTTAAATGCTTATTTTCGGTGAATATAACTATATATTTACTAGTAGGTACTTATATAACATATTGCTTGAAACAGATGTGTAATGTACACAATGCATATTGCATGGTCTGTTACTATGGTAAGTACCTAGGGGAAGTCCGGTAGACATAAATCATTCTATTCAAAAACTTACGTAAAATGGTAAACGGCCTGGCGGAATGACGATTGTCTCTTGGGAGGTGGGAAGATCTCGCTAGTGTGGCACGCTACTTGCGTCGACATACTGGTGCCTTCACCATCTGACGAGGACATCCATTGAGGCTGAAGCGGCGGCAGATTTTGCCGAGGATCTCAAGAGGCGCAAATATTAGAAAGTACTTAGTAGTGGAGCTCCTTGTGAAAGGGGTCGTCCGGGGAATTACTATCACCGTACCAATTTCTACTGCCAATCAGTGATGCTTGCATTACTGTGTTCCCGTCTCTTCTGTTCGGGTTCATATCTGAACTAAAAGATGGCCAGTACAAAACGGATACCGATTCATTTTCAGTATACGCTTTTGATGAACGTGCTGTATGATCTGTGTCACCTCATTTTAATTGAAATTCACAAATAACTGGAAAATTCGTTCGTAAGCAGAGAATAGCAAGAACTATCAGTATTATTTTGTAAGTATTGATTTATTATTGTGATTTACTGGTGCATAATATTAGTACCTAGTAGTTTTGCGAACACAAACTTCCACTAGTAGAAATATAAGAGGGAGCAGTTCATTACATTTTGAGGAACTATTCTGTTCATCGCGCCGAAGATCCTCATCAGAGGCCCGACTCTCGTACCCAACGTAATTTTATTTGAAGTTTCAATCGCCACCGACATCAGAGACAGGCCCAATTTTGACATCCTTGTCTCTAGTTTAAGTCTTAAGTAAGTGGAAAGGGGTAAGAAAGAATACATTTTATTTACGCCGCCCCGCGGTCACAGTTACCGATAGGTACAGATAAATACACCAAACAGTGTAGTAATAAACCCCTCTCAGGCCTTTGGCTCCAAAAGGAAGAAGGTGTACTCGACGAAAACGCGAGCACGCAGCTTGAGCTTAGACGAATCGTCTAAAGTTCGAATCTACTTGACCGATTATCCCGACCTTCCCCTCACTACCTATATAAAGAGCCAACTCGCCGTAATTACGACTTCGTACTCTTATCCTTTCATGAACAGTTGGCACTTGACACAAAATTTATAAACATGAATATTTTTTTAATAATCTATTTACTTCATGTCTGGAGCATCATCACTATATCAGCCAACACTGAAGAAGCCATATCACGACGTGACTACGACTTCATGGATCTGGTGGCGTACGATGGATACAACGCAGAGTCCCACGCGGTGTACACTACAGATGGCTACATACTGACGCTCTACAGAGTGACATCAAAAAACTGTCCTGAAATCGTAGGTAGAACGCCAATCGTCTGGCAGCATGGAATGTTTCTCAATGGAATTGACTGCATCATCCCTGGTCCCGGTAATTCTCATTGCTATGAATATGCGGATCAATGTATGGATGTATGGGTCCCGAACTCACGTGGAACCTACTACAGTCGCAATCACACCGTGTATGACGCTGACACGGACTCAGACTTCTGGGACTTCAGTTTTGAAGAAATGGCGCAGCGTGACATGCCGGCTGTGATAGACTACGTGCTGGAGAAAACCGGCAAGGAGCAAATTACGTTCGTAGGATTCGCACAAGGCGCCATAGTGCTGCTCAACCTGTGCGCCGCTCAGCCTGAGTACAACAAAAAAGTCAACGTTGGTATCTTTATGTCGATGACTGCTTGGCTCGATAATTGCAGATTCATCGCCATAGAGGCAGCTGCAATACTAGCTAAGATCATCCCATGGCCCTTAACAACAGTATTAAATGCGGAATTCCTACCACACGACGGCTTGTATCAACCCATCCTGAAACTCCTATGCGGGACTACTGACCTGTCCTATCCGGGTTGTTCAGACATTTACTTCGCCTTACTTGGGAACAACACCTTTCAGATCTCAATGGACACCATGAAAGTAATGATGGGTCATATTCCAGGAGGAACGTCAGTCAAAAACTTTCTTCGTTGGGGTCAAATTAAAAATAATGGATTCACGCAGGCCGACTTTGGATCTTTGGTAAACTTGGTAAAGTACGGTCAACTGACACCTCCTGATTTCGATCTGAGTGAAGTATCCTTCAAGTGCCTAATTATTGGAAGTGAGAATGACAACGTTGCCAATTTAACTGATGTGGGCACCTTGATGCCGAAGTTGTCAAATTCTCAATTGTGTACCGTTTCAGATAAAACATTCACCCACTTAGATTTCGTTTATGGCAAAGATATTACAAAATTGATAACTCCAATGGTCCTGTCGTTTATGAATAATGGCACGGTTGAGTGCTTGTAAATAAAATGGCTTTCAAAAAACGATATACCTACCTATAGCCTAACTATATACTAGTTAAGTATAACTATATTAGCTAGCTACAGATATTACAGCTTTGACAGAGACAATGCGGAGAGATAAGTACGCAGGTACACTGAATATAAAATTTAATGTTAACAGTCAAGTTCTTACAACTTTGTCTACCATTGTAGGTACCAGTCACAGCATTTTGTAACTTAGGTACATGATTTTTTTTCTATGCTACCTATGTGTACCTACCTATCTCATCTACTACTTATGTCACATAGGGTCCTACCTACTAATTACCTACGTTAGTAAGCTTATAGGTAAATTCTTACTGCCTTAATATAATAAAACAGAAGTTACTACCGAAATTGGGTTTATTCGTTTTATAGGTTTAAAGTTTGTAAGTTGTTTGTGTTTACCTTTTTATTACCTACCTTTATAGAAATCACAAATATTTTTATAATATCCCAAAAGTAGACCAGCAGGTTCAAACCCCCAAACGACAACTGTCATATGGTAGGACCTAAGTACAAAGGTCCGAGCACAGGAAACATGGTACTCCACACCGACCCCGGCCGCCGCGCCAGTAAGCGCCAACTTATTAACGCCCCTACTACGGGACCAAGACCCCGTAATTCCCTTCCCTGGCAACAGCCTCAGTCGAGGTCTGTACCTTAATGGTACCTACTTGTGAGGTCTATCATTAAGCCTCATCGGGACGAGACTCCCCGGCGGCGCGGCGACGCGGACCTTTACGCGACCCGCCTTGCTTGGACACTCGTAGCTTTTAATTATCTATTTGCCAACAAACCATTTTTTTTGGATAATTTCGTAGCGCCTACTAGCAGAAAGCGCTACGGCATTATCCAAAAAATGGCAAAACCACAGGCGCTACGGCTACTGCCCGGTAGGTACTGTTGGTTTGTCTTAGACAAAGTTTGAGCGAGGTTGCTCAGTGGAAGATCTTTCCTTTTCGTTGGAGGACGTCATACATTCTCTCCAACCTTGTCCTCGATCTTTTTTATACAGGACAGGACATAGGTGGAGGAATAAGAAGTCCTCGATCATCGATGACTTTTTATTCTTCTTTTATTTTGTAACTTTTGATAAAATGCTAGAATAAAGAATGAAAGAACCTTTGGTTATAATTGACAATGACATTGACATAATATCGTGGCTTGTACAATCATGAAATGCCATGGAACTCTTGCTTTCCAGGGCTGTGATTTCTCGGGCTATGTTTTCCATGGTCGTACAACAGCCGGACTCAATAACCTGTACTAGGGATGGCGATTCTTTCCAAAAAAGATCGATTTTTAAATCGATTCGAATCGTAACCTGATGAATCGATTCATACAAAAATCGAGGTCTAAAAAATCGAATTCAAATTTGTATTTACAATGTAAATATAAGTCCATTTTATGAAAAACAAGAATGATACCATAATAAACAATATCTGGGATCTCTTATCAGTAAAATCAGGAATTTTTCAGTGCAGGAAATTCGATAACAACAATTATTTTTATTACCATATCAAAATAACAGATCAGGTATAAAAGAAGACATTTATTTTCTAAATGCATTTGTTACATGAAAAAGTTAAGAAAAAGTTAAGGGTTTGGTGATAAGGATTTGTAGAGTAAATTGTTAATAAGATTTAGATACAAGGTTTTGTGTTTAAAGTACACCCCTTCAACAGTGATTGAGTTAACACTAATTCTAAATAATTATTTTTTTTACCAAAACAGAAAAAATCGAATGTCGATTTTCAAGGGTAAAATATCGATTCACTGAATCGATTCAGTACAACATATCGATTTATAAAATCGATTTATTTGGTCGGAGGAATCGATTCTTCGATTAATCGATTTGAGATCGCCATCCCTAACCTGTACCTACGTAAACAAACCATGAACTTGATTTGATTTCAATTTCATTCACAAATAAACTGATTTTTCAGTCATTTGACGTTTTTATCAAGATAACATCCTAACATCAATATCCTAGTTACCTGAGAAGATAGCATAGCAGACTGAAAGACCAAGAAGAAGATAGATATTCGATTTTGTGGAAAATGTCGCTTAGAAGATGGGTTTTAAGGTTAGCAATTTGTTGATCCGTTTTCATCATTATACACATAAGTACCTAACTATTCCCATAACAAAATAACAACCTTTGTTTACAAACTGATAATCTATAAGTATACTTTGCTTTGCCAAGAGTTACATCATCTGACTAATCTGTGGCACTTGCTATCTATAGTCTATAATATTCCTGTGATCCTGTTTACCCAGTTACATAGATGTATGTATTGGAACCCATTTTCCAGGTCATACATCCAGAAGAGCAGGCTGACCAGCTACACAGCTGTAGCAGCAAGAGATCAGAGACAAAGCCACAATAAGACTGATGATGAAGGCCACTTTAAAATTGGGATCGGGACACTTGGCTCTATGCTTATTGCGGCAAATAATATTCCTGGTAATCAGGTTTCCAAAATCTTTGCATAACTATCACAAACAGTTGTATTCATTGCACTAATGGCTAATTCAAACTAATGGAATTGATTCCTACTAAGGATGCATAGATAAGTATATTAAAACAAAAGCTTTTAAATACCAGAATTCAAATATCTGATGCTCCTAAATAAAGATCGATTTTATTTTTATTTTTGAACCAAGATTTGCTTATTTTGGGGCACCTAGTCGGTGCATAGTGTTAGGGGCAATTGCTTTAATTTGGTCATTACTAATTTTTCTTGCCGTACAGTGCAGAAAGTTAGAGTTACTACCAACTGAACTAAAAGGCTTGTTATTTACCGGATGATGCTTCACAAAGGTCAAATAACATGAGGAAATAATCACTTATCATTGACAATATAACAATATCACATTTATTGTTATCAAATAAAAAAGACCAACTACAATGGCTTAAATATAGTATTTTTTAAACTTTCGCGATCAGAACACATATTGAACACTTATATTACATTAAATCAATAAAAAAGGTAATACATGATAAATACCCGTGTAATATAAGGGCTTAAATATATGCTTTTACCATTACATGCGGACATAGTCGTGCACATAATTGGTATAGTCTAGTTACCGATTTAGTTAGAGTAGAAGTTAGAAGTAGGCTAATGGTTTTTTTTAATTTTTTAGTTACATCACAATGTTGATTGATAATCAGGGAAGTTTTTATTGCAATTTATTTTATTTATAGATAAAGTTGTTGGTAACCTTATTACTAACTGTAATTATAAACTTGTATTACCAATGCACATTTGACAACCATTACAGCTCAGTTGGTAATAGCTTTGCCTTCTGCACTATAGGTTATAGGTTGAATCCTAACCGAGAGCAAATGTTTGTGTGATGAACATAGATGTTTATTCGGTGTCTGGGTGTTATATTGTATTCTGTGTATGTATTTACAAAAAAGCTATTGAAGTATATCAGTTAATATAGATGTTATTAACAGATAAGTCCGATGGTGAGAAAAAGGACTTTTTGAACAGGCACTCAAAGAAGGCTGAAAAGCCATTTGAAGCTGGTGCCAAGAGATCTGACCTTCCAACTTACAGAGCTGAGGAGGTTAGCAAGCATGATTCAAAGTAAGTTTGAAACAATTCATGGCCTCTCAGTTTCAGCCAGTTTATTAGCCACAAAAACACAGCATATTAAGTAGGCAAGTATATATTGCTGCTGGAGAATAAAGGTGTGTGTAAGTGGCGTAGGACGCTTTCCTAGCCGATGGACTGACGACATTCTTAGGATCGCGGGAAGTTGTTGGATAGAAAGGGTTTAAAGTCGTTCTTCCTGGAAACGTGTAGAGTAAGCCTATATCCAGCAGTGTCTATTCCACAGGTTGTTGATGATGAAGTAAATATAAGATAAGTAAATAAGTTAATAAAGTAAACAAAAAAATTAGGTTAAAGTTCAGTTCAATTGGTCGTACTTATGTTTATTTTATTACGTATTGTCGATATTGATCCTGAAAACACGGCAAAAAGTCACAAATGTCACAGTTTAGTTCGTAGTAGCCCAGCCTTCTGCGCTGTATCTGGTTGGTGGGTTCGATTCCCGCCTTGGGTTAAATGTTTGTATGATCTGCAAATATTTATTCCGGGTGTTCTGGGTGTTTTCTATATATAACAAAAAATATGTATGTACGTAATGTATTGTATTAAGTATATCATCAGTCATCTAGTGTCCATAACACAAGCTCTGCTTAGCTTGAGGCTAGATGATGCTGTGTGGATTGTCCAGCATTATTATCATTATTATTATGGTTTTAGGAATAGTTTCTGGGTGACGTACAAACACGGTGTGTATGACGTCACAGAGTTCCTCACCTCCCACCCCGGGGGGGAGCAGATCTACAATGCGGCGGGACTCAGTATAGAGCCGTTTTGGAATGTATACGGCATGCATAAGACACAGGAGGTATATAAACTGCTGGAGTCATATAGGATAGGTGAGTCTGTATTTGCCACCTGATGTTCATGATTTTGGTAGAGAATGATAGAGGAGTTAGAGTGGTGGTCCAATAAGGTCGTTTGGTAGTCCGGGCATAAAATAGAACCCTTACATTACCTCTTGTGTTTGTCGTAAGTAACGACTAAGGGAAAGCACCAAGTGATGGGCACTTAATATAACAATACTGGGGTCACCAATCCGCCGGACGAGTATGGTGACTATGGCAAGTCCCCCAAGTATGGGGGAGGCCTATGTCCAGCTGTGTATTCGTTTAGCTGGTGACAATGATAATTATATTATGATACTTCTTGCTAGCAACCACAATGCCCACCTAATCTTAAGCGGTTACTTTGTTATAGCCTATAACAAAGCCGTGTGACACGGTCACGTTTGTTATAGAATCGTTCCCTACGATTCACTGCTCAACGTCTATAAACCTGAGGCATACCGGTGTTAAGCCTCATGTGCCTGTAATATCACCGGCACCGACACTCTTCAAACTGGAACACACTTAAAACTCTACTGCTAAAAGAAGAATGAATGCATTTGATTATTAATATGTGTATTTTCAGGTAATCTCCACGATGACGATGTAGTGGACCACTCGGATGATGACCTGTGGGTTCGAGAGCCGTACAGGGACAAGCGATTAATCGTGAAGACAGCAAAGCCGTTCAACGCAGAAATACCTCCTCAGTACCAAATTGATCACTTTGATACACCTAAGTAAGTCTCGTATTTGTTCAGTTCTGCTTCAGGTATGTCCAATTAATATGTATATAAATAGCACGGCTTTAACCACAGGCATGGTAGATATCCCTGCAGATCTCTAAGTACCAAATAACTACACGAGATTCTTCGAGGATGTCTAAAGGGTAGTCAGAGTTATATCTAGATACAACATTTATTTCTTACCCACATTTTGCAGCAGTTGGTATTTCATACATGACAGGTTGCAAACCCTGCTAGAATACTAACTGATTTCCTTAAGTTTTTTCCTTTAATAGTTTAAGAGCACTGGCATTGAGCACATAAGTTTTTAGAATAGAAAAATCCATTGGTGCACGACCGGGTTCGAGCTGACGACCTTAGGATCAGAAGGTGGGCCTCTCCCACTAGACCACCGTTGATATGTTTTTTAGTGTAGAAAAACTACATTGTAGAATATTTATTTTTAATTAATATTGGCTTTCTTAATAAAAGTCAGGCTGAAGAGCTATAGTTCGTAGTTCGCTTACTGGACGCCTTCTTTCTATACCAATTAATTTTTAATAAAAATTGTTTTGAGCGTGTCTTTGTAACTTTTTTAATGTTCTTGAAGATAAAACCAACAATAACATTAATAATTGTTTCAAGTGAATTATTCTACGTACGTCAACACATGCCCGTCCCGGAGCTGAAGCAGTCGACTCACACGCTGCGGGTCACCGTGGTGGACCGAGGGGTCACCTGTCAACAGTTCACTTTGGACGAACTCGCCAAGTTCCGGAAGGGGACAGTCAGAGCAGCGCTCATGTGTGCCGGGAACAGACGCAGTGAAATGTCAAAGGTAATCAATAATAATCATAAATATTGACATACATTTACACAAAGCCCTATAGCCCCAAACTACGCAAAGCTTGTACTATGGGAACTAGATAACTGATAGAATACTTAATATACTTTTTTTTTGTAAATATATACTTAGAATGCATATAACACCCAGACACAAGAACAAATATTTGATATTCATCACACAAATGTTTGTTCTCGGTGGGGATCGAACCCACCACCTACAGCACAAAAGGCAGAGCTACTACGAACTGAGCTATGATGGCTGTATTGGATTTTGATATAATATTTGTGTAACAGGAAGTAAAAGATAAGACAGTGAAAGGCATCAGCTGGGCCGGAGGAGCTATCAGTAATGCTGTGTGGAGCGGTGTGTACTTACGCGATGTGCTGATACATTGCGGCGTCGACGAGAACAACACCGAAGGGAAACATGTTATAGTGAGTCATGTATTTGATACTTGTTAAAACGGAAGATGCTCGCGTGATTTTTAGTCCAAAGTTTTAATACCTTACGCGTCCGTTAGTAATACTAAGAGCAGTTGCCTGTCAGCTCATTGGCCAGTGTATACAGTCACTGTAACATTAACCAATGAAATGAAGGCTTTATCTGACAAACAACGGTTCTTAGTAATAATAATAATGCTGGACAATCAACACAGCATCATCTAGCCCCTAGCTAAGCAGAGCTTGTGTTATGGGTACTAGATGACTGATATACTTAATACAATACATTACATATTATTATATACATATTTTTACTATACATAAAAAATACCCAGAACACCCGGAATAAATATTTGCAGATCGTACAAACATTTATCCTAAGGGAATCAAACCCGCAACCTCCCGCGTCGCAGACGGACATTCGCCCGCCGCGCCACATCGGTCGTCAGTAGTGTCACAAAAGTGCCAGTAATGTCAGGTGGATAATTTTTCTTTTATTTTGTCCAGTTCCAAGGGTCCGACATAGACGCGACAGGAGTGAACTTCAGCACTTCTATTCCTCTCTCCATGGCTCTGAACCCCCTGGGAGAGATCCTTCTCGCGACGCATATGAACGGGAAGGTGCTGCCCCCCGACCACGGGCACCCCCTGAGGGTGGTGGTGCCGGGGGCTCCGGCTGTGAGGAGCGTCAAGTGGCTCGGTAATTCATGTATGTTATATTTTCATTCCGAAGGTTCATAACCATCATTGTAGTGATAGAACAGTACATGAGTAAATAATTAAGTTTAGAGAACACGTGAATCTTACTTCTTTGGATGATATTCTTGTGGGTGGTTCTTTTGATTTTTTCTAGCGATTTTAAAACCAAAGTGCTCAACTGATTTTGATGGAATTTTTATGAGGCCAATCTAAAAAGTATATCCTTTGAAATATTATTATTCTTATTGTCAGCATTCACATCATCAGCCTCTAAAAGTTCGTTTGTTTTGGTAGTACCAATTGGTACGTAGAGGGGTAGAGGTGTACTAAGAAAAGAATTCCCGTAATTCAACCCCCAAAGAGACGCGGGGTTGAAGTTTTTAGGAAAATAACTTCAAGCGGACGATGTAGTGCGCGTTTCGCTAGTATATTTATGAAATTAATTTGTGTTTTGGCTTCAATAGAATCCATAACGGTGTCCGAAGAGGAGAGTCCGTCCCACTGGCATCAGAAAGACTACCGTTCCTTCAACTCGTCCAAGACCTGGGAGACGGCAGACTTCGCAACCGCCCCTCCGGTATACAGCCTCCCTGTGACGTCAGCTATCTGCGACCCGGCAGAGGGCGCTACTGTGCATGTTTCAAAGGGCTGTATTGAAGCTAGGGGTGAGTGACATTACATAAGAAACAGGACGGAATACAGCCGTTAGGTTGTAGTCAATTTTACAAGGCCTATCAACAAGTTCTTTGTACAACTTCGGTAATCTTGTTGGATCGTGTACCTACCAATGTACGTAATGGAATACATCGTAGTGAACTCGCAACTTGTATTATTGTAGGGTATGTTATAGTTGGCGACAAACAAGTTGTCCGCTCACTGTAGGAACCAAGCCGTAAGTTTCTTGCCGGTTCTTCTAGGCTTGGTCGCGAGGAACTGGCGCTTAGATTCACCTAGATTTAAGACGTTTCAAGATGATCCCTGCGGATATTACTGAATAAATGAGTTTTGACTTTGACTGACACTGACACCTGCGGTTCCAGGTTACGCATACTCCGGCGGAGGCGCGAAGGTGCTGCGTGTGGACATCAGCGCGGACGGCGGCGCCAGCTGGGTGGAGGCCGAGCTGCTCGCAGACTCGGCGCCGCCCGCGCAGCACTATGCCTGGACGCTGTGGACCGCTAAGATCCCGGTCGCCAAGGACAACAAGGAGGTATGTTGACTGGCCTCACAGCAATGTTCTTAAAATTGTCACAGAGGAAGTAGCTTAGAATAATAAACCTACAATTATTATTCTTCTTGGATAAAGTGCATCTATTATTTATTCTTGGTGGTCGGCACAGAACTAGTTTGTTTAACCCCTCAAATATCTTAGTACCAAGTACCAACTCGAGATTCTTTGAGGATATCTAATGGGTGTAGTCAGAGGTACATCCAAATATTACATTTGGCACTGGCCAGGGACACGCGAGAGTGGATAGGTTAAGAACATGTAAATTATAAATGTTTTTCCGACAGGTGGAGCTATGGGTGAAAGCTACAGACAGTAACTTCAACACGCAGCCTGAGAGATTCGAGCACATCTGGAACATCCGAGGGATACTTAGCAATGCGTACCATAGAATCAAAATTAATCTGGAACACTAACGCCTCATGTGGCTTTTATGATCTAGATTCTAGAATATTCAAAATTAAATAGGTAAGTACAATCTTCTAGGAGTTCCGATAAGGCTTTCACCAGTAGAAATAAACCACCCTACCACTGAAAACCAGTGTTGCCTCTAGCAGATGTTGAGTAGTGACCATTCTTTATAATTGTTGTGTTTTAAGGCTTTTGTGCTGTAATGCTGATAATAATTTCGAAGCCTTGTACATGTAGCTTTAGCTAAGTGAAAATTAGATCAAGTCCTATCTTTACTACCTATGATAATGCTCAATTATGATCATCAAATAAGAAATTACTTAATAAGTACATTATATTCTTTGTGTGGATTATTATGGTTATACGATCTTTATAGGTTGTTTGTTGTATGCTAGTTGGATTAACTTTTTACAAAGTTTAGTTTCTCAATAATTTCTATTTTTGAAATAGTAACAGTATTGCAGCAGCTTCGAAAATAATTAGTTGGTCTACTCATTTTCAGAAGTACAATGTTAATGCTTAGTGTAGAATATTTTAAGATTACATAATAATGAGCCCAAATCAAAGATTATGTAAAAGAAAGCCTGTACTTTGTTAACTACTTTTACTATTTATTATTATCTGAGTAAATTGGATAAATAATTTATAACTTTTTTGTTACATAATAAATACTTATTGATTAGTAAGTACTTGGTTTTTTTCTTTTAACCTTTATTAAGGATTATTCAAAGGTTAGTGTGTTGAATAATCTTCTTTTTGCATAGCTAGGCTAAGGTAGGTAGGGGCAAGTGCTGTTCCTATGGACGCTTATACCTGTGGACACAATCGATTCCGACGAAACTAGCAACTCTAAAATTCTAATTTGAACGCTACCGTTTAGCTTTGTCTATGGTTGACAGTTTTGACGTGTCGCCATCTTTGTTTTCCGTATCGTTGTTTACATGCCGGCTATGAAAGATTTTTGCGCCAAAAAGTAAGTAATGTTGCATAATTTAAACAAGTTTTACCGTGAAAATACTAACGTTATCGGTTTGATTGTGTTTGCAGTATGATCCATGTTGTTTATTGCTTAGCTAGTACTTTTTTCGTCTCTGTCAGTCTGTTTTATCCTCAAAGATAGATCAGTTTTATTTTTTATGTCTGAATTTGAACCTATGGACAAAAATATGAGTGTACCTGTGGACTGTCCACAGGTACAAAAGTGCCATAATGTTTACTTACAAAATCCAATAAGCCATTTTGTTTAATTTTTTGAGTGCATTTGTTCAGTTTTTTCAGTTCTAAAAAAGCTGAAAACGGACAAGAAAAAAAACGCAAAAGCTACTCAAAAAACAATTGCTGTCAAAGCTCTTTCACAATCTGGTTCCTCCGAAGTTGGCACTAGTTGCTTCAAGAGTCATCCAACTCTTCTGTTGGCTAATAATCTTTCTAAGCCTGATCCTTCCAACGCACTTTCGAATGAAAACAACGATAAATCTACCGAAAAAAATATCAAAATAATTAAACACAAAAAATTATCGTTTGTTAGATGTATGAAGTGTAAATTTTATTCCAAAAACAAAAACCAAATGCTCAAATGTAGTTTTTGCAATCATAGCTATCATATTTATTGTGTTCCGAAGTCACACAAAGAAAACTTTGAGTCTGATGATGAGGGTGAAGGATTCATTTGCGTGGCATGCTTCGTATTAGACAATGATGACGATAGCGATGAATCTACTCAAAACTTGTATGAAATCTGTCGTAATGCATACAAATAAGTAATATTAAGAAATACAAATAACCAAGTAGGTATGTTAACGTTAGTTTAAAGTTGTTTTTAGAAGTCTATAATTGTTTTTTTTCATTTTTATTGTCTAATTAATATGAACCGTCTCTAGGTACAACACCGTCCCCAGGTACAATTTTACTGTACATAGGTACAATTGTCTGTTGTTCCTGTGGACAAATATGGTGTTTTTAAAAAATGTTGATTATTTTCGTAAGTATAAGTGATATTGAGACTATAATTTTAGTTTAAGAAAGGCTAATTATCTCTTAAGACATGGGATATGTTAAAAATAAAAAAAACATAACTAATTCAGATATAAAAAATATTTTATCCCAAATTCTGGAAAGTGTCCACATGTTCCGCACTTGCCCCTACTTAAATACACAATAAATACAATTAACAGTATTTGTACAGACATAAAGATTAAATTAACTATACAGTATGAATTAACATCATTATCTTATACCTACATAATGATGTCAACTAACCCTTATCTCAGTTTATCAAACTCCAAGAGCTACAGAGCACCAACATGTTGACATTATTTAAAACCACAAGTAATATTTTTAAAACATTACCCAAACTAGTATCTAGTACAAAGATTCATAGTAACAATGTACTATTCAAGACTCCAGAACATCTTGTAGTGAATATACAGGGTGAAGAATTACAGTTTCCCTATGTTTGGCTCCGGGATAACTGTCAATGTGAAAAGTGTTTCCACCACTCAGCGAAAAGCCGGATTCTTGATTGGAGCTACTTCAATCCCAACATTGTACCAAAAGATGTTGTCAAAGAAGATAAGCATCTTCAAGTTACATGGCCGGATGGACATGCTTCAAGTTACAAGTACGACTGGCTGAAATACAGAAGCTTCACAAAACAAAGCCAGGACAAATACAACGAAACTATCTACAAGCCCAAGAAAGAGATCTGGCAAGAGAATGACTTTCGAAACATATGCACTAAACATGATTATAACAAGGTTATACAATCCAATGAGGCTTTATACAACTGGCTACACAAATTATCCATCTATGGAGTAGCATTGATTGAGAATGCACCAGATTCTGTAACGGCATTAGACTCAATAGTAGATAAAATTGGATTCACAAAACGAACACACTATGGAGTCAAATTCGTTGTGCAAAGTGTCCAAAACACCAGCAATGTGGCCTACCTATCTAGCAATTTGCAAATGCATACTGACCTACCTTACTATGAGTACTGTCCGGGGGTCAACCTACTTCATTGCTTGGTTCAAACTGAAGGTGAGGGAGGTGAAAACCTGCTCTCCGATTGCCACTATGTTGCTAATTACATGAAGGCAAATCATCCAGAGGAATACAAGGTCCTTACTGAAGTGGAGGTGGAATGGAGTGATGTGGGTGCACAAGATGGCTTAGAATTTTTCAAACTCAACCGCTCTCCTGTCATTGTGTTGGATAAGCATGGAGAAATTATAAGGATAAGCTTCTCAATACCACAAAGAGGCAGCCATTTCCCTGGGCCTATAGAAGATGTGATACCCTGGTACAAAGCTCATAGCTTGTTTTATGAACTAAGCCATAAGTTTGCAGCAAAGTTTAAGAATAAAGCAGGGAATATTCTGGTGTTTGATAACATACGGCTGCTTCATGGCAGAGCAGCTTATGAAGACAGTGGGAACAATGTAAGAAAGCTGATTGGTGGGTATGTGGACTGGGATGAGATATATTCCAGGCTCCGGTGTCTCAAAGTTAAGCTGAATAATAATGATGGTGTTTTATAATATCTATTTCTATGCAAATACATAATACCTATGATAGTTTATTAAATTACCATCACCAACACACACAATGTTCATTTAGCTATACCACTTCAACTTTAGGCTTCAGGTATCATAACTAAATTCCACATAGGTGTCAATATTGTAGCTTCTCATTGAGAAACTTCGCAAGGGTATTATTGTATCTGACTCTTTTTGTTTACTCTCAACTTCTACTAATGGAAAATCTTCTAAATCTGGATTATTGGCCATAGTAACTGCTGTAGATTCGTTGGTATGGAGGTAAATAGAAAAACTGCAGTCTTCAGGTAATTTTTTGAACTTGTTGCTTATTGACGCCAGTTTTAAGCAGAAGGCACGAAGATTCTGCTCTGCCTGGATTAAATAAGCGTCTGCTGTGTCATCATACTGAAAGTTCTTGTCGAAATCGAACACAAACTTGGCTAGCGGTTCGTAGACGTTGTTGGTGATTGCAAACTCGATACGACTCAGCTGACCACTCTTCAGACACTCTACTATGCCCTTCAGGCACAAATCAATGTACTGGTTGATTTCCGGATGGATAGACCGGTATACGACGATGCCGTACTTGCGTCTAGTCTCAAATATGCTAAGCGGGTAAACCGCAGTGTAGTAAAGGATAATGTGGAAAGCAACACATAGGAATTCTTGTGTTATATCAACGAAGCAATTGTCCATTATTTAAATAGACCGAAAACAGAAATTCAAAATGTACAACAAAATCCGTAAAATAAACAAAACAAGCAAGCACACATGGTTTTGACTTTGACAGTTCTTTGCATTGACAACATTGCTTGTATTTCGGAGGGTAACACTGAAAGTTTCGGTAAAACTAATTTTGGATAATTTGAATCGATTTCGGTCTGTGTACCAACTTTTTTTGTGCTCTTAAATCGAGATTCAAGCATTTGTACGCAAATGCCTACATTTAATCCATACCATTTTCAATAGAGGTAGGTGGAGTCTATGGATTTCCACTTCATCTATAAAAATTCTGACCTAAACCTAAACTAATTGATGAATGGTGGTGTACCATTCAGGACCACTATCTCCTGAAACGGACACTGGCAGAATTGTGACAACAAGCCACAGCGCCATAAACCAAGTCGTCAAGTCAAATCCAGCAACAGAAGATAGGGGGCAGAAGATGATATTATACTACTTTTTTTTTTGTAAAAACATACTTACTATACAATATACTACCAAGACACAGATCTTTGTTCCTGACACTTACTTTATTCAATCTCATACCATTCATAAGAGAGTTAGCTTCCCAGCTATATAGTTTGACACAATCTCAATCTCTCTCGGTCATTACACAATTTGGTTAGTAGGTATAGCTAAGCAATACAAAACAGGTTTGTAATCAAATAATAAGTAGTTTATTTACTTTAAATAAAAATAAGTTCTCATCTATTTTCTACTGTTCACCATCTGAATACTTATTTGTCAGGAATTTGATCCAAGCCCTGTAAAAAAAATTGATTGAACTTAGACAAAAATAATATTAAAGTATAAGTAATAAGTTGTGTTGATTCCCTTGTGTCATCTACAGAGGAAAATTATCAAATCACCTAATAGTTTATCTTGTCTTGGCTCTCGTTTTTACAAAAAAGTGGACCAGTCCATTTTATGACCATACTTAATTTATATTTGCTAATATAAATTGCTAATATAATTCATTTTTAATAGGTAGTACCATAACAGCTCTAGCATAGCTGGATGCAGTTAACATAGGAATTTATAATTGTTGATACACAACATACCCAGGGAATGTTTGTGTGAAGATGAGTTAAGCATTATTATATGTCACCAGTGAATTTATTTATTTTGGTATAATAATTTATATAAGTACTAACATTAACTTGGTATGGATTGCCTGTGAGCCTAAGGTCACGTTGGTACATAGAACGGTCCCATCTATCATCCAAGGTACGCCTGAAGTGCTAAAAATAAAAATAATTTGGTGATATTGTAACAACAAATTATATACCTAGGGATTAGTTTTGGAATAGCCCAAGGCACCTTAGCATAAAAATCACAGGAACAGCTCATTAAGCACCTAAGACCTTGAACAATAATAAAGAAAACTGGACAGTGAGTACAGTAGCAGGGTGATGGTCGAGTAAGAATCAGGTGTTACCTAATATTTTGTTTTGATTATACTTACATTGCCAAGTGTTAAGTTGTGAATGTGATAAAGCCCCCACCCCGGCAAGCCTAATCCGGCCATAATAATGCAGAAACTTGGCAAGATTTCGTACCACATTTTAGTTAAAAATCAGAGAAAAAATTACGTTAACTTTTCTCGAAGAAAATTACACCACAGCAAGTGTTTTCGTTTCGTAAAATCAATGACATTGACAGAATTGACAATGTTGGAAAATATGATGTTGCCATATTTTAGCTCCAACTTCTACCACAGCCAATGTAGTACAAACCTAGGGACTACTCAAGCGGAAGCCAATGGGAGCGGTAAGATAAAAAAATCTAAGCTAATGGAGCTGTGTTATTTTCTCCTACAATCTTAACCCCATAGTAAGGCAGAGATGCTTACCACCTCAGTTTTTTCACATTCCGTTGTTCCCTTTTTAAGTATTCACAATAGACTGTGCGTTGGTTACCTTTATCGGTTGTACGCTCAAGTAGCGCAGACTGTTTGAACTATAACAATTATTATATAGGTAGGTATCTACCATCCTAAACAATCAACAGTTTATTAATAAAATTAAAGATTATTCTGATTCTGATTAAAATATATACTATCAAACAATCAGCAGGCGAATTTGAATTTTTTCTCGTTTTCTGGATATCGGATTTCAGTTTGTGAGCTCAAACTTTTTGTATGGAGATACGCACAGAGTACTTTTTTATAGAGATACGCTAGTACTGGCTGGCCGCGATAAGACAGGTGCGCGACCTTTGGATCTAATTAGGAAGGTACCACTGGTGGATTTCCACCAGTTGAGATGGCCATTATCGTTTATCAGCACTGGTAGGCGGCGGATTCTGAGTTTTTTTCGTTTTGCGGTCACCGGATTTTGGTTTGCAAGCTCGAATTTTTTGTATGGAAATATGATAAGCACCCTTAACGGCCCATGGGGGGTACTAGCGTTTCTCCATACAAAAAGTTCCGAGTTCGCAAACTGAAATCCGGTATCCGTAAAACTAAAAAAACTCCAGAATACGACTGCAGATTACGGGAGTATATTATTTATTTTGTTCTGTGCATTGCTTTTATATCAGTCTCTGAAAAAGTACTCTGTGTTCCACATCTAGTGACACGAAAAAACTTATTCAATAGGTACCTATTAAAAATGAATCAGTACCTAGAATATTTTAAGCACTGGATTCAGTATTTGCCCTCGCAGTACTAAGGGTAGGCTAAGTACCTACCTAGGTTACCTATCCAGAGTAGAAATCAGCGTAAAAATAACTTACGTTTCCGAGTACTACATAGTGTATCCAATATAATCCTAGACCCGGTAGCCCCATAGCAGCAGTTATTATAGCCATTGGTGGGAGTATGTTGAACCACATTATTTTAAATAAAATCTACCTACAAATTCGTTACTCTTTGTCGTTTTCTATTTGGCAAGTTCAATTTAACCACAGGCTATGATTATTATTACAAAAGTTTGACGTTTGCAAGGCAACCACAGACATGTTTCTGTCATCTAACGTTAGTGTTTTTTGCCTACTATCTGTGGTTACAGATACAGTTGTTGTTGTTTTGTGGCAAGCAAGCAAGACGATCGATGCGACCTGCGACACACGTGCGCCACACTGATCCAGCGAAAGTCCACCCGGCTGCGCATCGGGTATAATATAAAAATATTTGTATCAAAGTCAAAAAGTATTTATTCAGTAAAATCCGCAGGGATTATCTTGAAACGTCTTAAATCTAGGTGAATCTAAGCACCAGTTCCTTGCGACCAAGCTTAAAAGAACCAGTAAAAAACTTACGGCTTGGTTTCCACCGTTTTTTTGTATGATCCTGTTACAAAATAAAAATAATGTAAATAATGAAGCTCCAGTGTGGCGCCAATCTAACAGAATGCAGGACAGCAAACAAGCTAAGGCAATCATACCAAGAACTTAAGTTCAAAAGACAGAACACGCTACGCTTCAACTATTAGTTACTAATAGTTACAGCGTTTGTATGGAAATAGTAACGACTTGTTCCTCCTTAATGTAGTTATCTAGGGTATAGTATGCTTTTTTGAATTTCCGAATGGGAAGCTTAGTGGCATTTTCTGGAAGTTTATTATAGAGGCGTACAGTGTTCCCCATAAATGACCCATTTACCTTTTGCAGTCGAAACTTCGGAATACATAATTTGCTATTGTTTCTAGTGTTAATACTGTGCACACCACTTTTTTTAATATGTGTTTATGAGTTCAGTAATTTTCATAAATATTCTGCGAAACTCACCGTGAGAATATGAATTTCCTTAAAAACACTCGTAATGAGTCGTGCGATTTCATTTTATAAATGGCCCGTATGGCCCGTTTTAGCAAAACAAATATAGTTTGAAAATCAGCAGCTTTCCCACAGAGATATATACCATACAACATTTCACTATGGAAGTAATAACTAAAATATACTAGTCTAGCTGTAGCTTCATCAGTGAGCCATCTTATTGTGCGAACTGCATAATTATACATCCGAACTCAGTCTACTAGCAACTCTACTATCTAGGTGGCCAATGCAATGCATTATTATTTGTGATGGTTACCACTTAACATCAGGTGGACCATATGCATAGAATTTATTGCCATATCATACAGAGAAAAAAAATTATGCTATAGATACAGAGAGAGAAACGAAAGTAAGCGAGAGTAAGATGAAAATAATGGATTTCGAAAAAGATGAATGTGTGTGGGTGCGAAATGACAACAATGTATTTCAAACAGCGTGTCATCAAAGAGCGAAAAGATCATCGCCGCCGTTTTATGAAATTTAAAAATATGAAATAACGTCGGGCGTATTCCATTACGCGTGTAGGTATTCAATACATGCGTGGCACTACAAGCTCTATTTTATGACTATAGTCTTTAGTATTATTATGTTTATAGACCCATAGGTCAAGCACAGCAGTGCTGAGCTGTGACAGCACACATAGCTGGCTTATAAGATACAACACGCACAACACTAGTTGTTAATAGATACATACAACTGTCTTGCTTTACTTCCTGTCTTGGTTGTGTCATTTAGTGTCATCATCAAAAATGGCAGCGCTACCTATCGAAGAATTCCCTGTCTGGGGATTAATGCCGAAAAAAGAAACGGGAGTCGTCTCGTTTCTCAACAAACATGAAATCTACGATGGCAGGGACACTATCATTGCCATTTTTGACTCCGGTGTGGACCCAGCTGCGGAGGGTCTCAAGGTAAAAAAGTGTCTCGTCACGATTTGTTTGGTATCATTGTGTACGTTTATTTGTGGATTCTGAGTGAGTTTTGTGGTTTCAGGTGACGAGTACTGGTGAGACGAAGGTTATAGAGAGATTTGACTGCAGTGGGTGTGGGGATGTGGACACTAGCACTATCATTCGTAAGACTACCGAAGGCGGCATTACCGGCTTGACTGGTCGGAAACTGAAGGTAAATACGTTCATAATTTGTGTTGTTGCTATGCGTCTATATTTTTTTGGATCATAGATCTAACTATAAGGTCGGCCTAAGGTCGTTCCGAATCTTTATATGGTAACAACAAGTGGTTCAGACGTCAATATTTTATTAAAATCGTAGGTATCTCGGTTGACGGTGTTGTGTTTAGATTCCAGAGACATGGAAGAACCCAACTGGAGAATGGCGTGTGGGTATCCTATACCCATTCACCCTGTACCCATCTAAAGTAAAGGATAGGATGGTGGAGCATCGGAAAGAGCATCACTGGGATGTGAGACACAAGCCCGCTTTTGCTGTAGCCAATACAAAGCTGCAGGAGTTTGAGACTGAATTTGGTAAGTTCTTTAGTTAGATTCCGTAAGTATGATAATAATAATTCTACTGTGATATTATAAACCCTGTTTCCTTTTTGTACTGTAATCCTGCAAAACTATATATTATTTGAACACCAACCATATATTAATGAATATCCTGTTCTTAGAATGCTGTAACTTAATACTTACTAAATTTAGATTACTTACTAAAGAGATTTTAGATTAAGTAGGTGGTACCTACTTACTAAATTTTGTAAGTATTTTCAAGATTTTATATTTCAAGATTTTCAAGATAATGCATATTGTAACTCCTGAAGTATTCCAAACTTTCCCTAGACCAGTATCTTTATTTATTAAAATTTAGATAGTTCTACACATTCTAAACATATACATTTAAATTCTACCAAGAGTTATTTACCATTGCATTATCAGTACTACATACAGTATGGGTGTTTTAATTTAAACATTATTAGTAAGTTGTTTGACAACCCATATGGCACGGCAGGTAAATGTACGCCTACGACAAAGGTGGTTGTAGGTTTGATTCCCCCCTTAAATAAAAAAAAAATGTGTGTGTGGTGGTTAAAGGTTTCTACGATCTGCTAATATTTATTTCAGGCGTTCTGGGTATTTTCTTTGTAGGTATGTATGCAATGTGTTGTATTAAGTAAATCAATCATCTAGAACCCATCTAGTCACACTAGCTTGGGACTAGATGATGTTGTGTGAATTGTCCCAGCATTATTATTATAATTAGGTTTTCAAGAAGCCATCTTCATATAAACTCCAACCAGCTGCTTCTCTTTACAGGATGTACCTACTTCAAGGATTTTTTCCTAAGTAAATCTGAATATGTCAAGTTGCTTAGGCTAAATTAATAAGTCAGCTGTTTCAGCTTCGACCGAAAGCTCCTGGGTTTGGTAACAGTCATAAAATATCATGTTTTTACAGGATCAAAGTCCACTCTAACTCAGGAAGAAAAGTTACAAAAAGAAGAGATAGAGGCAAGAGTAGATGCATTGCAGACAGCTGAAAAGAAGTACAATGACCTTGGACCTACATATGACTGTGTTCTGTTCCATGATGGAGAGGTTTGGAAGTGAGTACCAATGCTTGCTTACCATGGGCTCCATGGAGTACCTCATATGTGTGGTTTCTATATTCGATGAGTATTGGTCTGTAGCCCTACAGATTGCTGTTCATCAATCATATGCTACTTACAGATGCTCATACAGCATATGAACCGGGCGTGAGTGCAGAACAGACAACTGTTGGAGAAGAACAATGTTGTACAAAGCGTTAATACAGTTTATCCAAACGAATCTAAAATATACATTTGTGTTGTGTCTGTTTTTTCCGCAATATTTTTTAAAAACTGCAGTCTACTCTAGCTATAACAAAGTTCGATTTTTTTATATGTAAACACATTATTATTATGAAGTAGGTATACTATTGTGCTACCATAGTACGTACTTTGTTTAGCAATGAGTTAAATGGCATGTAAAATTTTCATCTGGGCCCCAAGTCTGAGATTCTTATATGTATATACATGGTCCATGTGTAATTTTGGCTAACAAAATGAGTTCTACCATTTGGCACTCATTGTTTATTCAAAAATTACACACCTGTATATATAAGAATCTCAGACTTAAGGAGCAGCTTATTTCTTCATATAATTGAATTAAATAATAAATATTCCCCTTTATAATCCCTATAACAATTCCCCACAGGGCCTGCATAGACACAACAGAGAATGGAGACCTAGAGAAAGGAGTATTCCTCGGAGAGTTCAGTGTGACGCAGGAACACTCGCACTTGACGGAACTGGACGAAATGACCATCAGTATCAATGTGCATGATGAAGGAAACACTTTGGAAGTCGTTGGAATGTGCTGTGCGTTACATTTTTATCTTCAACCTATTTTGTCCTTCTGCTTCTCAAAATTATTCTAACCATCGTTAGATATTTTTTCTTCAATTATTTTAGAATTCAATGTTAAATTCCGTCATCATTATAATTTTATTCAAAATGAAGAATTCAAAAAAAAAACTTAATTTTGTAGTTCAAATTCTTATAGAATTCAAAATGAATGATGAAATATCCGCTAGCGTAAACGTAGAATTCCGCCTTCATTATGTTTATTCATAATGAAGAATTCAATTAAAAATATCTTTCTAGTTTAAATTCTTAAAGAATTCAAAATGAATTATGAAATGATTTTTAATTGTCTTGATTGCTATAAAGTCGATATTGTTTACAATTGAATGATTTGATCTCATTGTTCCAGCTACCCACGGTACGCACGTGGCCGCCATAGCGTCAGGCTACTTCCCAAGCGAGCCGGAGCGCAATGGCGTGGCGCCCGGTGCTAAGATAGTATCTCTCACCATCGGGGACAGCAGACTGGGTTCTATGGAGACTGGGACCGCCCTGGTACGAGCCTGTATCAAGGTTATGGAACTGTCGAAGAAAATGAAGATAGATGTTATTAATATGAGCTATGGAGAGCATGCGCACTGGTCTAATTCAGGGTGAGTGAAACCTTCAATCTTCAGGTTTAAAAAATTTGAAAACTGCTTACAGAAATGCATGTATGCAGAAACTAGTTACAAAATTTCTAAAGCTTTAAGTTTGTCCAACTAATGTTATTTCTAATTTACTACTTAATATTTCTGAAACTGACAAAACACTATTAAATGGTTATTTGTCTTCTCGACGTTTTGTTGTAGTTTATCTTTAGCAAGTGGTATAAATGTGTAATAATGTATTCCAGACGAGTCGGCTCCATCATCAGCTCGGTGGTGAACAAGTACCGAGTGGCGTGGGTGGTGTCTGCCGGCAACCACGGGCCCGCGCTCTGCACCGTGGGCGCACCCCCAGACATTGCACAGACTATACTTATTGGTAAGCTCCAGGAACTGATTGTAGCATAATCTTAACATTATCCATTTTTTTAATATTTTTCAACTACGTATAATGTATATATTTTATTAAATTACAATGTCTTCATCAATAATTAAAATAAGTGGCACTCATTCCCCATCTATGTGGAATGAGTGAGCGAAACAGCCCAGGTTTCGGCAGTCAAAAATAAAACCACTTCTGAATACGTGTAAAATTACCTAGTACAGCGCTTCGCTGCCGCTTCGTTATAGACCGGCCGCGAGAGCAACGCACCGATCAGATGATCGCGATTTAATTTAGATTGCTACTTTTGGTTTTTTGTCGTTTGTACGCGTTTTTGAATAAGATAATTAGGTGCTTATTTTTTTTTTAATATGTTATGTTAATATTTAATAACGCCTACATTGCGTCCATGGAAGAATGATGCACTAATTAATGTATTTGTTGGTACCAGGTGTGGGAGCCTACGTATCGCCGGAAATGATGACGGCTGCGTACTCGATGCGAGCCAAGCTGTGCGGCGGTGCCTTCAGCTGGAGCTCTCGCGGCCCGGCCGCCGACGGAGCCGCCGGCGTGTCCGTCTGTGCGCCCGGCGGCGCCGTCACATCGGTAGCTAGGTACGTACGTACGTACACATAGAATTTATTCGGTCTTAGAGGTCCCGGGATCACAGCCAAGTTGATCACCCTTTACGATATCCTTAGGAGACCTTTGCGGGATTTCGATGGTTAATTGTCAACTTTGTTATTTGCAGGTTTACGTTAAGAAATAGTCAATTAATGAATGGTACCTCAATGGCGGCACCACACGTGGCTGGAGCAGTAGGTGAGTTCTATAGTTCACTTAGTCAGTGGCTTGTGTTTGCTTAGACACATAATCTTGAAAGAGTAACAAACATCCATACAAACTTTTGCATTTTTAATAGTAGTATGATTTATTTAAATTTTTGTAATTTTACTAAAGCTGATATAACATTTGACACCCGCTGTGACACATATTTTCAAACATTTTTCAAATACAAAAATGTATGCACGACCGGATTCGAAACCACGACCTTAAGATCAGAAGGTCGCTCCCACCATCAGTGCTTTCCTATGAGTGTCCTATGTATTAAGATGTAAAACAATAATCTGTGTGTTCCAGCTGCTTTAGTATCAGGTCTAAAAGCTAAGCAGTTGCCCTACTCGCCGTACTCAATCAAACGGTCGCTAGAGAACTCTGCCACGTATCTCCCGCACGTGGAACCTTGGGCTCAGGGCGCTGGCTTACTCAACATTGAAAAGGTATTCATTATGATTATAATATAATAATGCTAGACAATCCACACAGCATCATCTAGCCCCAAGCTAAGCAAAGCTTGTGTTATGGGTACTAGATGACTGATATACTTAATACAATACATTACATGCATAGATATTTTTTATTATACATAGAAAATACCCAGAACACCCGGAATGAATATTTGCAGATCGTACAAACATTTATCCCAAGGCGGGAATCGAATCCGCAACCTCCTGCGTCGCAGGGAGACATTCGCTCGCCGCGCCACATCGGGTGTCAATTATTATATATATATTATTATTATAAATACAAAAGGTGGAGCTAATACTAACTGAACTGAGACTATTGAGTGTTATTTTGTTTATTTATTGTCAGGCTTTCGAGCTGCTATCCACATACCACGAGGCAGTGGAGAGGGATGTTCAGTTCAACATTAGTTGCGGCCTGTACAACGGCAAAGGGATACTGCTCCGGCCGAAGCTAAACGCGGCGCCTGAAGACGTCGCCATATCTATAGAACCACAGTTCTTACTCGACCACGAGGATGTTGAAAGTAAGTTGCTGGCACATCCTACTACATCCTACCACATCCTACCACCTAAAACATCTGATAACATCATCTCCTATACATTTTAAGACGAGTAGACACAGGGCTCAATAATACCACCCAAAGTCAAAGTCACAGCATTTATTCAGTAACATCAGCAGGGAATCATTTGTGATAATTTCAACTCTAACTATCACGGTTCATGATGATACAGTTTGGTGACAGACGGACAGACAGACAGACAGCGGTGTCTTAGTAATAGGGTTCTGTTTTACCCTTTGGAAACGGAACCCTAATAACGAGACTCCTTCATGACTTTAATTCCTAGATACTCTGTAGTAGTCTACTCTGTAGTAGATACTCTGATCTCTCATAAATTTGTAGTAAGAACTGACTCTTTGAGGATGTCTCGTGGGGGTAGTCAGAGGTACATCCTTTTCATTACGATTATTATAATGATATATAATTTAAACGCAGGAAGTAAACTAAAAAAAGTATGTATTAGATTAAAATTTGATTTAGATTTTTCAGTTAGTTGTTTTGGTTCTATTTCAGTTGTAAACATGAATGAAATTGAAATGAATGAAATTGGAGTGAATGAAACGGAAGAGAACGAAACGAAATTAGTTGAAGTGGATTGTATTTGTGGCGGTATGTTATTGTAATAGTAACAAGTAGAAATCATAGAAACATATCGTATCAAATCTATCTTGCGGTAATGAGTAGCATAAGTTGTAAATAGTTTTAAGTTTAAATAAATGTATTATCTAACATTACTAGCTTAAGAAATTACTTGCTAAAAATTAGGTAAAGTGGTATAAACTAGTAGTAAATTCTGGTATTAGTTTTTTAAGGCTACGCCATCTCTTATGGTATGACCGCGCTCTCAGCTTTATATACCACTACCCTAAGAATATGGACTGTTTCTTATTCTATGCCACTACCTATCAAAATAGTGACAGCGCAGAGGTTTACCGTAGTCGATCTTAGCTAGGCCACAAATGCTTCAAATAATAATAATAATACTGGACAATCCACACAGCATCATCTAGCATCATCTAGCTAAGCAGAGCTTGTGTTATGGGTACTAGATAGATGACTGATATACTTAATACAATACATTACATACATTGATATTTTTTTATTATTATGTTCATAGAAAACACCCAGAACACCCGAAATAAATATTTACAGATCGTACAATCATTTATCTCGAGGCGGGAATCGAACCTGCAACCTCCTGCGTCGTAGGCGGACATTCGCCCGCCGCGCTACATTGGTCGTGATATTAATGCAATAGTTTAAAGGCTGTATGCCTCAGGTTGATGGACGATGAGGATTTTGAGCTCGGTAACGAGAGGTAAGAGACGATTCAGAAGGAGTCGCTCGTGGATTTTTCCCAGGGAACTGAGCCCGAGCGCTTGTTCTGCCCGCCTTATAGGAGGGTTGCGTCCAAGATGGCGGCTTGGTGGGGAAGATGCTAATAATATAATTTGTGTACAGATCGTGCGGCGACCTTACGTCAGATAGCGTTCGGAGCGCGGCTAGCACTGGTGTGCAGCCCGCCCGTGAGCTGGGTGAGCGCGGCCTCGCATCTCGACATGATGAACGCAGTGCGCCCCACCGGACTCAGGATAGACGTCGCTGCATTGCCGCCCGGACCGCACTTCACCAGGTAACAACTCTACTAAGAAATGAACAACCCTTTGCATCTCTTGTACGTGATGTATATAGCGTCAGGGGCAAGTTTTTCACTCATCTCCCTATTAGACGCTGTAGTGAATAGAATCTAAAATATATGTAAAGACCTATTTACTTTAGTAATTATGTATTCCAGTATAAATGCATACGACACATCATGCATAGAGAAGGGTCCCGTGTTCAGAGTCCCGATCACAGTGCTGCAACCGCAGCCGCTGGACGAGTCCAGGAGTAGTCCTTCCCTCACAGAAACTGGAGTACTCTTCAAACCTGACACTATCAAGAGGCATATTCTTATACGTGAGTTACTGTATATTATTAAGCGCTAAACTAATAAGATAATGCTGTATTTTTAGTATACAACCTCCGAATATACTTAGTATACATCTCCTCGAATAAACAGAGTTTACAACCTCCCGAATATATACCCTTTATTTAAGCCCTCAAACCACCCGCGAATGTGCTGAGTATACAACTTTTCGAATATACCGAGTATACGACCACCCGAATATACCGAGTATACAACCCCCCTGACGATATACTGAATACAGTTACTCGAAAATGTGGTTGTGGTTGTGCAGCTCCGTTGGGCGCGACGTGGGGCGTGCTGCGGCTGAGCACGCGCGAGCGCGGACGCACGGGCCGCTTCCTCGCGCACGTGATGCAGCTCCTGCCGCAGCGCAGCTGTCGCTGCCACGAGACGCAGAAGCTGCTCTCCCTCACCGCCGACGCACCCTCCCTGCTGCCCTTCCAGTGTGTGGTGAGTGTCCCTGGCTCGACCGGGGAGTATTAATTTCTCCAGACGAGCCCTTCACTAAGAGCTTTACCACTACTTAGTTAAGTAAATTGTTTGTTGAACAGGGAGACGTAACACTGGAGGTGGCGATAGCGAAGTACTGGGCTAACATCGGCGACATGGAACTGGACTATACGATAGAATTCTTCGGCGTGAAGCCTGAGTGCGGCTCCAAGCTGGTGGTGATCTCCAACGACGGTCCCGCCAGGGTCATCGTGTCCGCGCTCAGGACTATCGACGTGCAGCCAACTGCACAACTCAAGTCTATAGAACCCTCTTTTAAGTAAGATTTCTCATATCTGTGTAAGCCTAGAACAACTTAGATTACTTAGGGACCGAAAACTGACAGAAAAAAAACTGTTGAGGAAGGGAAATTAATACCTGGATAGAAGATAGGTAGAGTTGTAAATAAATAAGTAAATTTTAGATGTTTGATTGTTTGTCACGTATCAAATAAATGGACCAATTTGGAGGAAACTATAAATAAATTCAGGTAACCTGGAATTAGGCTACTTTTACTCCAAAATAATACAGGTACCAAGTAAAAGGTACTGAACAAGCTTTGGAGAAAAATACTTAAATTGTGATTATAGCGAAACAACAAAACATTCATGTTAGTAAGACTATCGCCATCATGCGAGCAAAGCCGCGGGCGGCCGGTAGTATGATGTATCCTTCATAATCTCGGGAAGCCGATGAATGCTGAGGGCTCAAAATATGTAGTACATAGTACATAATATTGTATGATTTTAACTCGGTGAAATTAAGTATTAACTTAGTTTCAAACCATTGTTTCAGGCCGGTAGAATCTAAATTAGCGCCTCTCACAGCGCGAGACGTGATTCCGCCGAGTCGACAGATCTACCAACTCATCAATACTTACAACTTCCACACTACCAAAGCTACTGAAGTAAGTTATTTAGTCTTTATTACTATTCCGCCAGTACAATCCCTATAATTTAAAAAAATAGTAAACTTATATTTGCAACTCCTACAGCACCTGCAATAGAGATAATATCTACTTTTTTGTAAGGATCAGATACAGGTTACTTAATCCAAATTTTGAGGTTGGGATTTTGTTGAATTGTTTGTTGACATTGTTTCAGGTGTCTCCCATAGTGTCGTTGCTGTGTGACATGCTATACGAGTCTGAGTTTGAATCCCAGATGTGGATGATCTACAACAGCTGTAAGCAACTAATGGCAGTTGGCGATGCTTACCCTACCAAGGTACATTTAAATGATATAAAAATATCATCTACATAATACGACGCCTAATCTCTAACTACGATCGATAATCGATAACTACGACAATCATAAAATTGTCGTAGTTATCGATTATACATCATCGTGAATCGTGAATCGTGGCAACATACATCGTGACACAAATTTTTTATATATTTATATATATAAAAATGTTGTGTCACAATGTATGTTGCCAATAAACTCCAAAACTACTGAACCGATTTCAATCAAATTTCACATGTACCCGTATTTTGGTCTAACTTACTGGAAAGGATAGTTATCATCTCAATTATTCGCTTATGTCGTGAATGTAAACGAATAAAATGTATCAATTAATTGTTTCTTAAGCAAGTGTTTATTTACTGTCTAGTTTTATGAAGTTCTCATAGATGGCAGTGTACGTTGGTTCATCGATAAAATTCTTCAATATTGTTTGACATCTAGGTTGCAAATACACCCAATAGATGGCGCTGTGTTCTGTTTCTTAGAATATAAATTCTATTACTAGAACGTTCGGGAAATTCAAGGTTTAGGTATAAATACTGGCGCCGAGTGTCACCGCAGTTCAGTTCCTTTTTAAACGAGTGAATTAATACTATCTCCCGGAAAGTGATAGTCTCAGTAAAATCTCAGTGCAAGTCTTAGTACCTACTACTCTCTGCGTCAGTCTCCACGCATTTTGTACAACAATATGAATTTCTCAATTGAGTACTCCAGTTTTATTTTCAATTTAGCTAATTCGATTTTACCGGAAGGGTTTTATTTCCTCAGTTGCGATTAGAGAAATAAAATATGGCGGTTCGCCGAGTCAGCTAGTCTTCTCTAAAATATAGGAGGCAAATACGATAAGCAGATGGCCCACCTGATGTTAAGTGGTTACCATCGCCTATGACAAAATATTATCTCGTAGGTCACGCTTGTTAGGAACGTGCCCTACGACGCACTGCTCAGCGTCCACCAACACTGTGGCATACAGGTGTTAGCCTCATGTGCCTGTAATTTCAATTATGCTAATTTTGCAAATTGTTTCAGTATTCAGTAAAGCTAGAGAAAGGCGAGTACACACTGCGGCTGAACATTCGACACGAGAACAAGGCGCTGCTGGAGAAGCTGCAAGACATGCCCGTGGTCGTACAGCAGCGCCTGCTCACACCCATCACGCTGGACGCTTACTGCTCGCCACACCAGGTCACAATCTTATACTATCTTTATACATACTCATCCCTTCCATACGTGACAGGTTGCAAGCCTATCGCCGCTGCTAGAATACTAACTGGTTTCCTCATGATGTTTTCTTTTACCGTTTAAGAGAACTGGCATTGGGCTCAGTTCAGTTCAGTTCAGTTCATAACTGCTTGTGCATAACTGGATTTGAACCCACAACCTTATGATCAGAAAGCGGGGTCATTCCCTCTAGATCACCGATGCTCTAGGACCACCGGAGACAGTAGGGGTCCTAACCTCTATGTGAAGCCTATTACTGCTAGTCATTTTTGCATTTGACTTTGACCACACTGGTTTACATTCCCTCATGGTCACCATACCACAATCATCATAATAAATCAAGCACTGACCACACTTGCCCTGCAAAAGAATTGTACTACGTATTTCTGTTTCCATGCACTCATACAGAACTCCCTCTACAATGCGGTAAATATTCCATTCATTATGTACAAATATAGTTTGCATCACCTTCACTTAAAAACCCTTAATTATTTTTTAAGTTACTAATAAATAAATATTTCAGGACATTTTTACACAACATCATCTAGCCCCAAATTAAGCATAGCTAATAATAATAATAATAATGCTGGACAATCCACACAGCATCATCTAGCCCCAAGCTAAGCAGAGCTTGGGTTATGGGAACCAGATGACTGATAAAATACTTATATACTTTTTATTTGTAAATACACACATAGAATGCAATATAAGCCAGACACAGAACAAAAATGTTTATCACACAAATGTTGCTCTCGGTGGGGATCGAACCCACCACCTAAAGCACAGAAGGCAGGGCTACTACGCACTGAGCTGTGACAGATGTTAAAAATATGTAAAAAAATAAAGTGTTTGATTATTTCCGTCTGTCATATTTTTAGTTTTTTTAATAGTTTAGTTGATCTTATGATTTATTAATTATTTTTGTGATAAAACCATTTTTAATATTCAAGATATTTATTGTATGTGGCGTCCACTTTAGCTATCGGGGGCCATACCATCAGGTCTTATTGCGATCAGTTCAAGACCAATCCAGTTCTATGACATAATATGATACGCTTTGGTTTAGTTGAAGGGTAGTTTACTGAGAGCTTTGATTGATGCAAACAGGCATATATACATTGTTGTAAGACTAATATTATTAAACGTTTGTTTCCAGGCACTGACAGGCGGTAAGAAGCTCAGTACTACATCGGTCACGACAGGATCTCTGCTACCTATTTACTTCGCGACTGTACCTATCGACAAGTGTGTATTTCGTTACTTACGCAGATTTCGTTTATTTAATAATGCACGACTACTGCACACTATGGTGATTAATTTAAACGTTGGGTCGTAATAAGAATATGGTTGGGTTGTGTGAACAGTTGAAAGGAAAGTGTATATTGGTAGGATTTGAATAAAACACCATTTTCTTTTAAACCAAATAATAGGTTTGAAGTAAGTATATTTCTCTCTAAAACTTTCTACACACTCTTTTATACAATTTGCTGATGAAACAAGCATATGTCCCATCTGAAGTCAAGTGGCTACCATCGCCTATAACAAAGCATTGCCTAAAAAAAAAGCGTTCGTTAGGAACGTAACCTACAATACACTGCTCAACGTTCATCAACCTGAGGCATACAGGTGTTAAGCCTCATGTGCCTGTAATATCACCGGCACCCACACACTTTAAACCGGAACACGCAGAAATAGGCATGGTAGTAGTACTTCCTGGACGAGCCCTTCACTAAGTACTCTACTACTACTATAAATATGATGTGATTCGCAGGTTACAACGCGCGAGTCTAACAGGGGTGCCGCTATCAGGCTCGGTGACGTTCGCTAAGGACGAGCTCGGGCGACGTGTGGACTCCACTCCCTTGCACTACACGGCCGACGCACGCAGACCTGCTCCTCAAGCCGCCAGGGACAACGCCAAGCCGAAGCACGAGGAGTATATGGACGCACTCAAAGACTTTACTACCACATGGCTTGCGAAACTAGGTATGACCCTTATGCTAAGACAATTAGAATTACAGTTATTACTGAGCTATTACGGGATCCTATTACTGAGATTCCGCTGTTTGTCAGTCTGTCCGTCTGTCACCAAGCTGTATCTCATGAACCGTGATAGTTAGAGTTGAAATTATCACAAATGATGTATTTCTGTTGCCGTTACAACAACAAATACTAAAAAACAGAATAAAATAAATATTAAGGGAACACTTACTAAAATAAAGTAAAGGATATTAAAACAATGCATTTTATACATTTTAGACATCATGTTTCAGAAGAACATTTACTGCTTAAGACATACACAATCGATATCTTAATAGAAATAGTATAACTTTTATTTTATAAAACGTCCGGGTTCGTTTCGCGAGCTTAGTACAATTTTTTTTAAATGTATGAATGCCGTTTTTCTTTTTACTAAAATCGATTACATGGTTCCTAAGAACAGATCTTCGTATGTCTTATAGTTTCAGACTTTCCTATACTGACCGATCTAAATGTTACACCCTGTATTATTTATACAGAGTGTAACATTTAGAACAATAGCTTCACGTCTTTAAAATCTCCAAGGGCGATAGATATCCTCTCAGATCTAGCTAAAATACCTTAGTAACACTATAGAATTTATCGATGTTTCCATAGAGGGTGACAAGTTAGAACAAGTTTATGAAGAGATCCAGGAGAAGTTCCCCGGCTACCTCGGAGCTCACGTTGCATATCTACAAGGAGTGGACTCACCCACTGATGCTAAGAAGTAAGACATAGACATAGACATAGACATAGACATAGACATACATTTATTTGCTACAAAAACACACATATACATACAAAACAGATCAAAAAGTGGAAAAAAAAGACAAAAAGGACATAAGCAGTAGGTGCCTGTGTGCTACAGCAGCAAAAGGGTCTCGACTCAGCAAACACATCAATATTACACACACATCAATATTACACACACAACAAGACACAATACATGAATATTAGCGGGCCTAGTCATACAGCGCTACCATCGAGCCCTTATAATTGGTATAGATTTAGTTATTTCTGAGTGTGCAGATGCATCAAGTAGTTGTTTTATTTATTGTTTTATTGGTGGGTTCGATTCCCACCGAGAACAAACATTTGTGTGATGAACATAGATCGCACATAGACCGCACACACCTATCACACATATGATAGGATATAAGTCTTCAATATGTGTTCCGATCGCGAAAGTTTAAAAAATACTATTGTTGTCATCATTAAGATAATGCGTTCAATTTTAAATTAAGGTTTTTGAGACGTAAATTATTTTTTTCTATAAAAGATGTTTTGTTCGACAGATTACCTCATGCCAATGAAGAGCCCGATGTGACGACGGCGTGGTGCGAACAGCTGATCGCCACATCAGATAAAGTTATCAAGGCAATCGACCAGGAGAAACTTCTAGCTTATTTGGGACTCAAGAATGACACGAGAAGCGACGCCACCAAAATTAAGCAGTATGTATACTTTAATCCCGTGATACGATAGATTTCTCCAGATCTCTTAAGGCTTATCAAATAGTAACATCATAAGAGTCTTTGAGAATGTGAAACAAGAAATATGCACAGAAAGTATAATCAGGCGATCACAAACAACTACACGCTACACTGACTTATAGGGAACCGCTAGGCTTACTCAGAGGGCCGGGGGAATCCCCACGAGATGGCTTCAGAACCACGATACCGTACGGCGGAAAGGGCTGGCTTCCACTCGAGCTCCAGATCAGGACCAGGACGCTGATTAACGCTGCAGCGTACGCTCCAGACCAAGACAGCAGGAGTCCCTTCTAGACTGGAAACCCCTCCAACGGGTGTCTGGCGTAGCGGCTTCAAGAATTCGTCCCGCGCAGGTCCTCACTCGATGGCCGCCCCGACGCAAGAGAGCGAGTCGTTCCGTTTGCTTCGCGACGCGTGCCGAAATCTCTCTTTCTCCCTCGCACGTTTCAGCCAAACCCTCCCGACGCTAGCTTCGAGTCTTTCCGTCGGTCAGTGAACGAAGGGTTATTCCCGCTTCGTCCCCACATTTTGTCTCCAGTTGCTTTCGTCCCCATTTTTTATGCCCGTTCGTCCACGATGGGGACCAGCGGGAATAAAAAAATAACCATCAAATTTTTTTTATTATCTACTTTTATAACGGGAGTAATAATACTACTTTCGAAAATATTCAGATCATGACTACGAACGCAAAAAATGGACACTTTTTGTCAATTTTTTCTGTGTTTTCGGCATCAATATCGACAATACCACGATACGATTGACGACCAATGTGGCGCGGTGGGCGAATGTCCGCCTGCGACGCAGGGGTTGCGGGTTCGATTCCCGCCTTGGGATAAATATTTGTACGATCTGCAAATATTTATTCCGGGTGTTCTGGGTATATTCTATGTATAATAAAAAAATATCTATATATGTAATATAGTATTGTATTAAATATATCAGTCTTCTAGCATAACACAAGCTCTGCTTAGCTTGGGGCTAGATGATGCTGTGTGGATTGTCTAGGAATATTTATTTATTTATTTATTAATACATTTTAAAATAAACATAAGTACCTAATTATCTTATTTAAAAACGTGTATAAATGATAAAACATAAAGAACAGCCATCTAAATGAATGCCCCATCGCGGATGAATGGGAATAAAACATTCTTACGAACGCGCCTGGGTACAATATGTGGGGACGAGCGGGAATAACCCCGAACGATCTCACTAGGAGATGGTCAGAAGGATCTCTTGTGTACTAAACTGGCATTGCAGTTACTAAGCGTGGTGACTACAACAGCTATGTCCAGCTATGGACCTACCTAGGCTGATGACGACTCATTTAGAGTGCAGGCGAACGTACGTCGAGTGAGGCCTTCACAGCTGTGTTGGTGTCAGGCATGCAGCAGTTGGTTGGTTGTGGTTGTGGTTGCAGGGAGCAGGAGAAGCAGCGCGGGTACCTGGTGGAGGCGCTGTGCCGACGCGGCGTGGCGCTGTGCCGCCTGCGCCTGCTGGCCGGCAACGCGCCGCGCGACAAGCTCACCGACCCACTCAACAACAACATGGCGGACTTGCTCAAGTTCACTGACCTCACCGACACTAAGGTAACCGCATTGCATGCACGCCCGCGCCTGCTGCCCCCTCACATCCCTCACACATCCCTCACACGCCCCTCACACGCTCCTCACACAACCCTCAAACACCCCTCACACGCCCCTCACATAACCCTCAAAAATCCCTCACATACCGCTCTCATCCTCCTAAAACACTCCTTACAGTTCCTCTCACACTTACACATATACCCTCACCCTCCCACACACTGATTTCATGCTTTTTATATTTTTGCTTTGTAAGTTTCTCGTAATACTGTGATGCCATTTTAAAAGTTACAACAATTACACCAGGTTAACAAAACTAGAGCCGGATTTAAAGGATTTTTAGCACTTCCGTGCAAGAAAAACGTGTAAAAGTAAAACTGCAAACGTTATCTAATGTCACATAAAATAGGTTTTCAATAAATATATTTATCCGCAGGCGATCCACTACGGAATATGGCATTGCTTTACCTTCCAACAATGGGGTCGCGCTGTCAAACTTCTGTTGAAGCTGCTAGAAGAACGGCCGTCGAAGGAAGTAGAAGAACGTCTCATAGAAGCGTACACCCAGCTCGGCTGGCAACACCTCGTCGAGCACACTCAGAGGACGATACCTATCAAGTACCCAGCAGGGTACAGGCTATTCTAACACCTATCTCTACCTCTGTAATGTTTAAAGTTGTCTGCACCGTGAGCGTCAAACTCAAAAGTCGACAGTTTTATTCAATAAAATCTAAAAAAAGATTTGAAAGTACTAAAATTTACACCGGTTGTGAAAATAATGACTATTCATTATCATCAGCCTGTAGAAGTCCACTGCTGGACACAGGCATTTCAACGATTTCGAGCCTGCTCCATCCACCGACTTCCCGCGATCCTAACAATGTCGTCGGTCCATCAGGTGGGAGGGCGTCCTACGCTTCGTCTTCCGGTTCGTAGTCGCCATTCTAGAACTTTGGTCCTCAGCGATTGTCGGTTCTACGAGTTGTATGGTACTCCAGTAATATTAAATTCGGTTAAGCGAATCGAGACAAGCGAAGATTTATCACGTGTCAAACAACATGCTGATAATAGTTAATTATTAATTACTAGCGAAAACGCACAGGACTGCGTCCGCGTGAAGTTATTTTTTTACAAACTTAACTCCTGTTGTACCCGACTAAGGGTTCAATTTCGGGAACTCTTTTCTTAGTACACCTCTACGCATCAAGGCGAATTTACTCTGAAAGTTTCAAGTCTACGACCAGTGCTATAAGATGTGGCAGTCAGTCAGGACAAAGATTTTTATAATTTGTATAGATATAAATGAATGAATGAATGAATGAAAATTCTTTATTGTACACCTTACAAGCTAGAGAGAATAAAAAAATAACAATAATAATTAACAACGGCAGATAATGTACGATGGGCGGTTTTATCGCTAAAAAGCGATCTCTTCCAGGCAACCTTTTGATGGAGAGAATTTAAAAATAAGAGGGTTGGCTGGGGTGCACTAAAAATATTGTGCAATGAGGGAAAAAATCTGTGGGTTTTTTAATGAAATGTCGTTGTAGGAAAAGTGGCCTCCGTAATGACGGCTTCGCTCGTAATTTTATTTAGCGTATGATCAAAAAGCCAAGTTATACCAATGCTGTCAAACGGTGAAGGAAAACAACAGAGACCCGCGGCTTACTCGGCTTTCTGTGGATAATCCTGACTCATACATAACAGTGGAAAAGGCTATGTTGGCGAAAAGGTGTCGCTTTGGATATGTGCGTATGCTTAGTCAAAAAGATTTCGCGTGACATTACATTACGGGCAATGTTCTGAGAATCAAAACGCATGGCACGGCAAGCGCGCATTCTATACATTTCCTAACAGTCTCGTAGACAATCGCACGGTATCTATAAGTAATGATAGGCTTTCCATTACTAGGTAAGGTAGGTTTACTCTGCCGTGGCTCATAAGATCTTAAATAATTTTAATCAATTGACAAGGCGAGAAAAATCGCGTTATTTTTGTATTTTTTATATTATTAGGTTATGAAATATTAATTGCCTGAATCTTAGCTGCACAAATCCACGTGATCACGTTTATAAATAAACACAGTAGTACAGTCGATAGCAAAAGTAGATTAACACATATTGTTGCAAATAAATAACAAATAACACCGTTTTGGGTTTGAGTTAATGTATTCAAAGTGATTCCAGTAAAGTTTGTGAGGTGGTAGGGGATAAGCTCTGGATCTACTGAACTGATTTTGATAATTCTTTTACCTATAAGCAGCCACGTTTTTTGTGAGTATCATGGGCTATATATTAACCCGAAACATTAAAATTGTTTACCGCCCAACGAAGAGGGTACGAGTCTTCTAGTACTGAATAAAAATAGCTTTGATTTAAATGTACTCACCTACTTTTGTACTTGACTGTCTTTATAGTTACCGTACCGCAGGCTATATTTCATATCCTTAGAAATGTCGTCATTTGTTTTGTATTTACGTCTATCCGACGTAAATATAGATCTATCAGACGTTTTAAAGAAACAGTTTGGAAAATTATGAAGTAAGTATTGGCTACGTATAACCGTACAAATTTACGAACTAAGTCTGAATTTTCAAAGCAATAATAATTAACAAAAACTTTCGACAACGACAATTCCCTTAAATGTTATATTTATTATTGTACGTCCCCTAATATAAACATTACTTAGGTTAAACTTACTGTTTTTCATGCTAACAGTACAGTAGTTTAAGTATTGTTTATCTTTTGGTATATTTTTATAAGTAAGACCATTATGTTATTTATATGAGAATACAGTAAAAGCAATGTATATTGTTAGAAAGAATTCACAAAAACAGGGTGCTATATTTTTGTGTGCTCGAAGTGTAATTCTAGATGCTTGTAACTTCGAATAAGGATTCAGTTTGGCTGTATTTTTTAATTTGTATGACAATTGTGAAATATTTCGGTTGTGTCAAATTTACGTCTAATGCCCAGTTCTAATATTTTACACGTAGAGACGTGACCTGCAAGGCAATACTTTGTTATAGGTGATGGTTACCACTTCACATCAGGTGGGCCATTGGCTTGTTTCATCAACAAGTCTAATAATAAAAAGACAGATTGCATTGGCCAATAGGTGAGAATTTATCTGATAGGCAACAACCCGATATAAATAAACTTGTCATAAAAGGGGTTCAGCATAAATTTTACATTTGTGTCGCCTGTTTCCCGCGCAGTGTAACGAGGATGTTGGTACTATATATAGCTTTGTCACGAGGAACTGGCGCATAGATTCACCTAGATTTAAGACGTTTCAAGATGATCCCTGCAGATATTACTGAATAAATGCTTTTTGACTTTGACACGTTTACGCCACGAATATCATTAGTTACAAGCCCACAGCGTTTTTGTAGTTGAACCATCTGGAGCAAATCTCGTGCAGTAGATTGAATTTGCCGCAACCGATATTAGATAGATCTAAGTACTAACTATAGATAGATAATCTTGAAATGTTGTAATAGTTAATGACTTAGCATAGAACCAATGAATGCTTGGCTAGTGTGAAAAGTTACGCTTTCTTGCCAAACGCCAATTAACATCGAAATATTTTTGCAATAATGATTTTAAAATGCATTTTGTGTTTGATTGTTGATAAACTTATAATAATTATTGCTGATTTCAAAGACATGTAAACTTTGAATTATTTACAGAAATGGAGCGATGCTGATGTACTAAGAAACATTATAAGTTAATCTCGCGGCAGGTCTGCTATAAGCGTCAGCAAATGGGAATTAGAAAAGTTGAGTTTTATAGCAAAGATAGCTATTTAAGTTTGTCGCAAACCTGTCATGAGTGACGCGTAATAAAGAAGCCGGAACAAATATTTGTAGATTATACCACTTTATCGCGTATTTAAAGAAACTCCATCGCTCTATTTTGATTTAATAAAATTTATAGCAATAATTAGTTAAAATAATGAAATTTATAGCAATAATTAACTGTCAAATAGTATTTGAATTTTACATAGACATCATTATTTAAATACGTTTGTGGCTCTGATGATAGGTTTGTGAATCTGAGGGTCTAGCTAAGTCGATTTTATTTCTACACTAATATTTCTTCATTGTTCTGTCATTCAACTGACAATTTATTGGTCAATGTCAAGTAGTTAAAAATAAACAGGTAGATTTAATTCAAGTCAAGTTCAAGTAGTTAGTCACTTTTTCAAGTTTGTAAAAAGTAAAGTTTGCTGTCGTTGGTTCTGAAGAAAAAGAGCGTTTCTCTATAATATCTAAAAGGAAACATTTTCGAACTTAAAACAACACTAGATATAACAATTAAAATTAAAAGTGATGTTGCTTCCTAAGATGACAGAAAATGAATAAAAAAAATTTTTTTTTACTGTAAATAATTTTTTGACAGGCGCTTGACCTTTTGATTAATCCCACATTCTCTTTAATGCCAGGGAATGTAGAATGCGGCTTGGTTACAGCAGATTACTAGCTTGCTATTATTAGCAGGCTTGGTTAGCTAGCGTGTGATTAGGTTAGAAAAATGTATTATGCAAGAGATTTGATTTCATTGTAACCACAGACAGATTGAACTGGATACGGCAAAATCGTCATATTGTATGAAAAACAAGTGTACCACATTTTTTCAGTAGCGTACGAATGAACTATATACTATTGGGCAAACCCAAGCGAGATATTATTGTACTACAGGCGACTGATTTGAGTAGAGCACGACTGAATGCATATAACACAAATTTGGAAGGCAAATATAATGCGGTATCTAGCTCTTTCTACATCTGTGGTTGTAATCTAGTGTAAGAAAAGACTAAATAAATACGCTTTTGCGTTTAACTTTTTACCTCTAGGTAAATATTAGCGTCCAACTACCTATACATTAAGGAGCGTAGATTATGCGATCTCTAGTTTCAAATGAATGACGACTTATCTACGCTATTAACAGAAGAAACTCATAGTACAATCTTTGCTTAGTTTCAACTAATAGCGTTGTGTGAATTTATTTTCAATCCCCGTTGTATCTGGTTGAATTTCGGAATCCCCTTCTTAGTTCACCAAGAAAAATATACCCTGAAAATTTAAAATCTCTACCAGTGGCTTAAACTGTGCCTGAAGTAGTCAGTCAGGACAAAGATTATTAAATTGGTACTATAGAAACGCGCGCAACTTCGTCTGAGTGCAGCTATTTTCATACTAACTTAAGCCCTTTTCACCCTTTTTAAGGGTTATTCCTTTTTTAGTACATCTCTACGCGTCAAAACAAATGTACCCTGAAAATTTCAAGTCTCTACGAGCAGTGGTTGAGAAGGAGTCAGTCAGGACAAATATTCTTATAACTGGTATAGATAAATAGAGATTTGAGCTAAACCCAATTTTTTTAAACAGGAATTCTGTCAGTATCCTCCAAAATCACTTAAAAATGTAATAATCTAGCTTGTAGCTTTCGCTATGACGTGATTTTATTGGGGTGTCTGTGAGTCTGGTGGATTAATGATTTAGCTTTAGAGGTTTTAAAAGTGTATTTGACATTTGGTTGTTACCATTTCCGTAACTTGTAGAATTATTATTTTGTAAAAAGTTTTAATTTCACCTCTAGTATTACAAGCTGTGTAAGGAATGTTGGATTTCGACTTTGTTAGTAATGCAATGGTTTATGAAATTGTGAATAAGATGAAATAAAATAATTATTTGAACAATCCTAGTTTTTGTATTTACTGATGATATTGAAACCCCCAGAAGATTCTAGAAAACACATATTAGTAAAATTTTATTTTAAATTATGTAATATATCAGCTATGCTCAAAGAAATTTATCGGAGAGGCAGAGCTAGTGTTAAGCTAGAAAAGAAGAGAGACACATTTGAGCTAAAAAGAGGCGTACGGCAAGGAGACCCAATCTCACCGAACCTTTTCAACTGCCTTCTAGAGCACATATTCAGAAAACTTCAGTGGTCTGGACTTGGCGTCAATGTGAATGGTGAAACCCTGAGCCACCTGCGCTTCGCCGATGACATAGTCATTATATCAGAAAGCCATAAAAACCTTCGTTCCATGTTAGAAGCCCTAGACTTGCAAAGTAGAAAGTGTGGCCTAGAAATGAACCCTGAAAAAACATGTATTATGACCAACGGGCATAAAGAAGACATCTCTATAGCCAACAAAATAATTAGTTACGTCGACGAGTATATATACTTAGGACAATGTATCTCATTCAAAAGTCACTACATAGATGAGGTGGACAGAAGAATCAAAAAAGCATGGAGGTCATACTGGTCACTAAAACACATTTTCAAGTCTAACTTAAAGATACACCTTAAGAAAAAAGCAATGGACTCTATAGTTACCCCTACTCTACTTTACGGATGTCAATCATGGCCAATAACATATGAAATAACAAAGAAAATACAAACTTTTCAAAGATCCGCAGAAAGAAGTATGTTAGGTATAAAACTGAAAGATCGAGTAAAATGTACTGACATACGCGAGAAAACAAAAATTATAGATGCGGCGAAAATGGCATGTCGTCTTAAATGGCGATGGGCTGGACACACAGCAAGAACCACAGATAACAGGTGGAGCGAGAGGATACTACACTGGTATCCACGCGGTGAGAGCCGCCCACCAGGGCGCCCGCGACGCCGCTGGGCGGACGACATTGTAGCTGTCGCCGGTGTCACCTGGACTAGACGAGCGCAGGAGAGAGCCGAGTGGACCAGGATGGAGGAGGCCTTTGTCCAAAAATGGACACCCCAAAAATATTAGATTAGGAACTTTAAGTAAATAATAGAATAATTTATTGCATGCAAATTCAATATAATGTAAAATAATATTAATGATTTATGTAATTAGGTAAAATTTTTGGGAAATAAATGGCTTATTATTATTATTATTATTATTAATATATCAGCTAGATAGCTTTGCTTAGTTTGGGGCTAGATGGCGCTGTATGAAATGCGCGTTAAAGTTTATTTTATTTCGATGGTTTCAAGTTTCAGTAGAACCCATCCATTTGCATTTGTGATTTTGTAGAGCTTTTGTCGATAAAGTCGATGGATATATGTTGTTTTAACATAATAAACAGATGCTGATTACGCTACCACCTCATCTTAAATGGTATGTAAGGACAGAACGTCCCTGAGACGGCAATCTTCAAATATCAGCCAAAATCTCAAGCGGTTTAGGTTTTCGAAATTATTAAAAATTTCAAATGGTACATACTGAACTTCCGCTGCTGACAGTACGTTTCAGGATGATCCAATGCAATTTATAGGTGACTGCTCAGTATCAAGTGGGCCATTAGCTTGGCCGTCAGTTTCTCTCCTAAAAAATGTAGGTACCTATAGGCAGCATAGGGTTCATTGGTATTGGTAGTTACACCGATTGCGTTGAATTATTAACCAGGCACTTCTGGGACTATAGGATCGAGTTGTCCTTTTCTACGGATTTATGACGGTAGACGGAAAGTCCTGAATGATCTTGGTACAAACCTGATGGGACGCGCGGGTAAACTGCTCCATAACACACGGGAATTACCTGGAATTTCGTTACATTTTATATGGGGAATAAGAAATATTGCAACATCTTTTATACGTTTTACCACCTTGTATACATAATTTAGCAAACCCAAAGTAACAGGGTCGAAGAGCATTCAATTTATTAATGCATGTTTCGTAAACCCACAGCATGGTAATGGTATTTACTTCGATACGAAGGTACCTACCTACTAAAAGATTTAAGTCATTACAGGCTTTGCCTAGTGAGGAAACCGATGTGAATATACTTTTGTTGTAATAGCTCTCTGCAAAACATACCGTTTCTATTCCTATTTAGCTATACTACTTGTGTGATACTTGTGCCTACATCTTAAGAGATTTGTGTTTTGCTGAAATAAATTTTTTTACTTTTTTTTTATTTTTTTATTTTATTTTGTTTCATCTATCGAAAATACCTAGGTACCTATAGGTATTTAGGTATATATTTCATATGACTACTTTATGTCTATCAGTGAGAACTTGTTATTGGCTTTCTGGAGTTATTACTAGAATTTAAGTAAATTTATTTTAGCTGTTGGTTTTCCTATAAATAAATAAATAAGGTAGTACATATTCTAACCTACTTAGTTCACAAATGGAGCCTCTTTGAGGCGCACTTAAAATCTTTTCACCACAGTGGTTCGAAAGAACTAGTGAAACGAGAAGAAGAAGACCTATTTAGTTCTGCCGTGGTTCCTACTTCCGGCTAAGAACACGACCTCTTCATTACCTCATGCATGTCATAAGAGGCGACTTCAAGGAACGCAACATAAGATGAGCAGTGGAACATTGAAATCAAATAATACTTTTATTAAAATTTGTTTGTTTTCCTAACTTACCTACTCGTAATTAGACAGCTCTAAAAATGATAGGTACCCGCCTCTTTCTGATGCACTGAAACATCAGAAATGGCTATAATTTTGACCTATATAACCGTATTGTATCTACTCGGATCTCCGTGTTTTTGTGCAAACACGACATTGGTAAACTCCTTGCAATCTTCAGCCACTGAAAAGCCATAAGTAAAAAAGAAGTGTAGCAAATTACTTTATCGCGGATGATTCAAATGTCCCTCTTTACGACAAGAGAAGCAAAACATGCAACCAGCCTCAGGGTGAAACCATTATGATAGTGAACCAGTCTCTGTGGTGAAATAACTGAAAATCGTATGAATTCGGCGGAAATTCTCAGCTCTGAAGCACGAGATCGTTTAAGGGTAATGTAAAACGGTTACTGTAAATGGTAGCTCTAATTAGAGCACGGCGTTTCTGAAATAATTAATTTTCTGGTGAGCTTGATGGGGCATGATGACAGTTTCTCTATTCAGAGGATGGCAGTTAATTTTGAAGCTACTGCGTAAAGACAAATCTCATTTATAATCGTACCTACAGTAACTAAGCGGCAAGATTCAATTCAAGATATCATTTGTAGGCTTTCTCTGATAATTTATGAATTAGTCCGAGTCTTAAGCCCGGTTTACACAAGTAAAGTTAGGTACGTAGCTAGTTTAAGTCGAGACTTTCCTGAAGATGAACCTTCCTGCCTTTAGAGCCTTCTCCAACCACCAATTTTTCGCAATCTCACAATAATGTCGTCGCTTCATCGAATGGGGGCCGTCCTGACTTACAACCTGTTTTACCTTTCCTACTGGCTTCTGTTGCCCACCTGATAGTAAGCGGTACCTGACCGTCACCCTGTTACTGATTTTTTATTTTTCTCTAAATCACCACGAAGTTTATGCAGCACTAAGATAGCCTATTACGCCTATTCATGCGGAGATAAATGACGTTCTCATTACGAATTCAACTCACTATTCTATTCACATAAAATAAAGTGACTTAACTTATTCTATGCCGTTCTAATTAACTAATTCGTTCATTCGGGTTTGGCTGGCAAAGTCTTGGCTCCGAGCCGAATGCTAAATTACTAATATGATTTATTCCGCCTAATACACAGTTTGAAAGATGGCGATTCGGTTTGGTAATTTATGCTTATTTAATTATTTTCCATAAATGTATTTTTTATTTATTTTACACTGTATTTCCGACTACACTCCTACCCGATGGACTGACGACACTGTTAGGATCGCGGGAAGTCGATGAATGGAAAGGGCTCAACATCATTCTTCAGTGAACTTCTACAAGCTGTTGATGATGATGATGACACTGCATTTACCTTGTTTTCGTGAATCATTATGTATCAATAAGTTAGATTGGCACCACACTGGAGCCTGTTATATTATTCTGTATGTTGTATTACCTACCTGTAAGTTTTTTTACGTGTTTTTCTAGGCTTTGTCGCATAAAACAGGCGAATTTGAATACAATCCAAAGTGATCGTTAGGATTCTAGTGAGTAAACGAGGCTTTTATTCTCTAGAATATAATAGAGGAGAAAAATAATTATTCCATCGATTATCTGGTTTTCTGTACCAACATTGCTTAATTTGGGACTAGATGATGCTGTGTAAAAATGTCTACGAATATTTACTAGAATGTCTAGAGATGAACAACTGTCTGAATCAGTAACCTTATTGTATAGTTTGTTATTAGTTTTTACAATGCTTATCATTTGAATCCTCGATAGCGCTAGCGAGTTGGTTATCGCATCTCCGTATCAAGGGGATGGTCGTGGGTTCAAATCCTACTCGAAGAAAAAATTTTGGGATAATATAAAATCCTTGCATAAAGTTTACGGATTCAAATAATTGCAAACGATTATATAGAGCTTACAAGTTATGGAGCTATCACGATGCTACGCGGCGTAGCATTTGTGCTACGACATTTTGCAAAGTTTCTTGAATAATAGCAATAACGTAAGTAGGTATTATTTTATACATTAGGTAACTTACCTTTACGTGTATGATCTACGTTCGCACATGTAAGAGTAGAGAAATATTAATACACGTAGAGTAACCCATGTTACTAGCTGATATTGCTTCCTAGAGAAGATTTTTTAAATCGGTTATGAATTACAAACCAGATAATCAAATATCTTTTTCTGTGTTAGGTTAGATTGAGATAGCGTAAGCATTTCATACTTACTTCATAGTGTAGAGGTTTTCTTTTCTAGCTAGCTAGGCACCCAGCCTTAGGTGTTTGAATCAGTATCTATTAACTATACTAATATTATTATAAAGGGAAAAGATTTGATTGTTTGTTTGAATAGGCTACGACACTCCTGGACCGATTTGAAAAATTCTTTCACCGTTGGAAAGCTACACTATCCCCGGGTGACATAGGCTATATTATATTTTCAAAAAAATTAGGGATCTTTACTAAAACCCGTGCGAAGCCGGGACGGGCCGCTAGTTTTGAATATTTTTACGCTTTTTTTTTATAAAATACTGTTATATAAATTATACTCAGTTCGTAGGATGGTCTACGATGCAAAAAGGTCCGTAATTCAATATTTACTCACATATTTAATTACTTCCGCGGTCGCTACAAGAACCGCGGTACAGTGTGGCGCAGCCTACTCTTATTAATTAAATTATTAATTTTAATTAATATGAGTCGTAGATTAAGTTAAAATATCATCAGTTACTTTATCTGGTGTTGCCAGAAATAAAATAAGTTATTATTACATTCATAATTTCCATTATTTTCAATATACAAAAAACAAACATCTGTAATCAAGAAATATAAAAAATAGGTTATCAAAGGCATATCTTTCAAATGTTAAATTATAAAGTAAAATGTACTGAAACCTGCTTTTCGTGTCTAAAAAGCTTTTACATAATGATGCAGCAGACAGCTTGTAGTACCTAGGTACTTTATAGGTATTCGAAGCGGGATTAAATGCAAATTGGCCATTATGCAAGCAGAGAATTGCAGATAATCCAACTACACCAGCTGCAGTGTAAAACTTTTACAAACTCATTTTGCAGAGCATTTGCGATTTCAGCTAAATAGAAACCAATCAAGGTTATAAAACCCTTTTTTTTTATACAATGTGCTGATTGAACAAGCATATGGCCTATCTGATGTTAAGTGGTTACCATCGCCTATATCAAAGCATTGCCTTTTAGGACTCGCTCGTTAGGTAGGTACGTGCTCTATGTTGCACTGCTCTGCGTCCATCAACCTGAGGCATACAGGTGTTAAGCCTCATCTGCTTGTAATTTCAGGATACAAATCCTGAAATTACTAAAACAACCTACGAACGCAGAAAAGCTAGTACCAACTTAGCTGTGCGTCTAGTGAAAGTCTTATTTGCTAGCTTAGTAAATTACTGACAAACAGCGCAGTAAAGAGCTGTTATTATAAGCGTGGCTTACATTAACCGACAATTAACGTGAAATATCCCCGATAATTACGGTTTCCAAGCCTCGAAACGCAACTTATTTGACCGCAGAATTTTGGAACATAATAACGAACTCATAATGGAATGAGTATGTATGATGATGTACGTACCTACCTGTATGAAAACGATAACTGAATTTACTCACAAAAAAAATACTGTTTATTTATTTAAAAACTTTCGCACAAAACAATGATGTGCTAGGAGGATTTAATGCTACCAGTCATCCTGGACGTGGACTGTTAGATACTATAAGCAAATACTAGCTGTTAGGTAGTTTTAGTAGCAGTAGACCTCTTAGTAGAGGGCTCGTCCGGGGAAGTACTACCACCTTGCCTACTTCTGCCGCTAAGTAGGTAGGTTGCTGTGTTCCGGTTTGAAGGGTGTGGGTGCCGATGAAATTACAGGCACATGAGGCTTAACATCTTTTTTTAATGTTTCATTGATGGACGCAGTGTATCGTAGCAGGTTCCTAACGAGCGTAACGTACGAGGACATACTTTGTTACAATCGTCAGGTGGGCCATATGCTTGTACCGTCAGCGAGTTGTATAAAAAAAAGGTACCAAATCTGCAAAATTTTTGAATATTGTTTAGTTTTTTTACTTTCTAAAGTTAGTTGTACACTCTGCTCCACTAGAAATGTATCCATGACCTTATTTTTTTATAAATTAAACATGTACTGTCCTGTGGCTTCAATTCAACCCGGTGGTAAGTGACGATGAAGCCAACAATGAAGCATGGGCGGTCTAAGCTTTCAAATTAGTGTCACAGCGTTACGATAAATATTTACAAAAATTAGGAAACCCTTCAACAGATTTCATGATTTTAGAAGTTTTTGCTATTTAGGGCTTTATTGTAATGCTGCAATGCAGACTGTACCTTCTTCGAAGAAAAACCCTTTCAAAGTTTATAGTTCGGTTTAAGTTTAATGTTGTTTATATACAAGTTTAGCTCTATCGAATTTTTATTAAAGTAAATGTTCAGAAACTTGGCAATTAGGGATTCAAACATACTTTAGAAACATTCGACCCATTCGAAGAAGTTGAGGATTACTGTCCAATCCGGAGCCTGTGAAAATTTATTTTAGTCATTATTTAAAACAAAACCTTCCCAAAATAATAATTAAGATCTTTTACTTATCAAGATTTCGTTCTGAGTGGTAACCGTGAGCTCGTTAGTATATCATGCCATTATCCGTACAGTAAATAGCTCAGTCTGAACAGGCCCGAACAGACCCCCGAACAATACGAGGGCATTGTCGTACAAATCCAGAAACCGTTGCTGTGAATTCGTGTTACAAATTTATTTTCTATTAGTACAAATAATTAAAAAAAAACTTTCAATCACGATATCAACGGCAGTTTTAACATCGTATTTGACAGTTTACAATTGTGCTCTAAGAGCTCGCGGCAGGCGAGCGAACACTGATGCCACAAACATTATCCAAACATCTAAAAAACATTCGGACAAACTAGGCCTCAAACTTTTGTTTACTTTAGTGGTGTTCCAAAATGGCGACCAAAGTGTCGAGAAGGCAATTCAGAGGCGAAATAAGAAAATGTTTTAATTAATGAATAAGATGGCGTCGCGTCGGTTACAGTGGCCACTCGCACTAGTAATCAAGCCTAGTGGCTGTGCAAATCTTAGGCGATAGCGGATTTTATTATTTTATCCTTACTGCAATGATACATTTTTGTTTGAACTGTTTTTTTAGAGAGTGACCTTTATTTATCACTGCTTTATTTGTCATGTTGCAATCTTACTGACACCTTAACCCCTGTATGCCTCAGGTTGATGGACGCTGAGTAGTACATCGTCGGTAATCTACGAGGCAATGCTTTGTTATAGGTGATGGTAACCACTTAACATCAGGTGGGCCATCTGCTTGTTCCAGCAACTAGTGGTATAAAAAAAAAAAAAACATGAAGTTTGTATTCTTCCTATCTGACTTATGTTACTCTTTCCTACAGTATTTAGTAGATTCTTAACACCTGGCTGTGCTCAAAACGGGGGTGTGTTCTGACGTGTGTCCGCAGGATTTGTGCGGTGCCCCGGCCTGATCTGGCCACGACAGGCAAATCCACATGCCACATGCGCTCTAAGCGCAGCAGTCAAGATAATAAGTCTAGGCTAGTCATAATCTTCTGTATGCAATCTGAAAGGTGGCCAAAGTTAGCAACTTCACACACTGGTAAAATAGAACTCCATTCGCAACTAAGTGCAATATAAATAAAAATTTACAGTTTCAACTATTATCAAAATTATTTATTGACTGGCATCATAGCTCAGTTAGTAGCAGCTCTGCTTTCTGCGTTGTAGATTGTGAGTTTGATCCCCACCGAGGACAAATATTCGTGTAGGGAGCATAGTTTTTGTTATCTGCCTGGCATATTTGTATTGTGGGTACCTACCATGTAAAACAAAAAAAAAAAAGAAATTGCACCGAAGAGAAGAATTCTATCAGTTATCTGGTTCCAACCCTAATACAAGATTTGTGTAGCTCGGGCTTAAATGATATGTTGTGTAAAAATGTGCACAAATATTTATTTTTATTTCATTTATCTGTGGGTACAACGAGCTATGGAGAGAGCTATGCTGGGAGTTTCACTGCGAGATAGAATCAGAAATGAGGAAATCCGTAGAAGAACCAAGGTCACAGACATAGCTCTCAGAATCAGCAAGTTGAAGTGGCAGTGGGCAGGCCATATAGCTCGTAGAACCGATAACCGTTGGGGAATAAAGGTTCTCGAGTGGCGACCACGAACCGGAAGACGAAGCGTAGGACGTCCTCCTACCCGATGGACTGACGACATTGTTAGGACCGCGGGAAGTCGATGGATGGAAAGGGCTCAGAATCGTTCTTCCTGGAAACGTGTGGGGGAGGCCTATGTCCAGCAGTGGACTTCTACAGGCTGATGATGATGATGATCTGTGGGTTGGCCATAGATCTCGCTTCAAACTCTCACTTGCCCCACATCCTCTCAACAGAGTGCGCGAGTGTTCCCACTCTCAATTTTAATTAAACTATTTATTAAATTCCTATCGTTGGGAGCTAGTTGCGAGTGGCTCGTACTTATTCCACTTCTCAGAGTATACGAGTATTAACGTCGATATAAAATAACCCTTCCTATGGTCCAATTGGGCTATTTATAAACAGATATGCTAAAACGAGACGTTTTGATTCTCAGTTTTCAGGATATAAAATGATACTTTCTGTGGTCTAATATTTATAAACAGATATGCTCCAAAACGAGACGTTTTGATTGGTATTTTGAAGAATTATGAGTGTCATGTAGTGAACTCCATACGTTGTACGCAGTAGCCTAGCGTCTGCACAGAACACTTATATCCGAGCGTCTGTTGGTGTAGTGTTTTGTCTTTACAATATACCTATCCCAACTGGTGTTAAATGGTTACGATAGCCTATAACCAAGCATTGCCTCGCAGGTCACGCTACAATGCACTGCTCTGCGTCCATCAACATGAGACATAGTGATGTTAAACCTTGAATTTTCTTGAATCTACTTAATTAATCTGAAAACATTTGTCCCAACCTCCATATTTATACTTTTAAACTTGCCCTGTTATAAGATTCTTGCCTGTGACTTGATCACGTGGAACTCGCACCTAAGTTTATTTAGCTGCATGAAGTGATCATAGCAATTATCTGTGTTCTTACAAAAGAAGGAAATAGATTATGTATTGTTTATTTTTGGCACTTAATTACAGTTATTCAATGCGCCTAACTGTGGTTTCTTTCAAGTTGCATTGTGCCACACCAGAAGCTGTAAGCTATATGACTCACAGAGCGTGGAACAGAGCAAAGCTGAAATTGGGAACATCCCAACAATGCTATTGTGTTCCTGTATCCCGTTGTTGGCTGAAATTACAGTAAAACTATTCAAAAGCGCTACACCGTCTTAAAAATATCAAATCCATGTTTTATGAGAAACAGTGGTTGCAGTTTAAATATAATTATTATTATTAACAACAAACATATTTTTTTTATTTTTCAAAGTAGGTACCTAGTGAATACAGTATGGGGGTAGGTTTTAAAGTACAAGGTGAAAATGTACCTACTGTGAAAGGGCTAGATCTTGAGAGAAAAATAAATAACATCACGGTTATAATCACCAAGCCTGGTAGATCCCCTCCGATATCTTGGTAACAAGTAGGTACCTACTAGAGATTCTTAGAGGAAGTTTAAGGTACGTCCAGACACATTTGGCAGTAGTTACATTCCATACATGGTAGCAAGTCCACCGCCGCTGTTAGATTACTAACTGGTTTTCGCATGATGTTTTCCTTCAGATCAGAAAAATGTTGACTCAAAACGGAATCGAGCCCAAGCCAAAGATATCAGCTGTACGTGATCTTTCCTTTACAAAAGCACACAATCTATATCGCCAACCTCACCCATTTCATAGTTTTACCTCGTACACTAACTCTTCAGTCTAGTTTAGTGTTTCTTGAAACATTAACCAGCCGGTCTATTACGTAAAAATAAGCGACAGCGCAGCGTTAGCACTGCGACAGTGAGCGATCAAACCTCAGGATCGAACGTATAGTAGGTATGTATAACGTCAAGAAATCGTAATACGGTTGGCAACTTTCTCATTTCTCGTACTTGTCAACTGATTGTACCTTTTTTTGATGTTATCGTCAATGTTAGGAGCCAAACTCTTGAATCTAGCAAGAATAGACGATATCTGTCGTGTAAGCGCATAGCGTTGAAATTTGAATTACATTTCGCAGTATTTATAATTCAGCTGCAGCTGAATTATCGTTGATGGTTATTGAAAATTGTGCCCGTTGCCTACGCAATGTCAAATGTCAAATCTTAAGCGATTGCTATTTTTGCTGGGTTTTTTGTATAAGTGTAGGGACAGATGCAGGTTTACTCTTAAAAAAGGACATAATAAAGTTTTGTATCGTCGTTTTTAGTTACACTGCGGGGCCTCGGTAACTCATTCCACAGTCAAGATGTTACTGCCTGACATGCCGCGCAGTGTAATTATAATGACAATACGAAACTTCGTTTATAATTTTCAAGAGTGATAATAATTTACGCTTGTTGTACACCTGTCGCGAATAACATAATAACATAGTTGGACCAGGAGCTTCTCGCGTGAGTAAACAATTTTAAGAACTTGCTGACATGAGGTGTACCTAGTGTAGGTATCGTAAACCTTATAGACCTGCTCAGTAGACAAGACACTTGAATCTTTGTTTCTTAAAAAGCGGCCATCGCTAACGCTAATGATGTGAACAAAGCTTTTTCTTTTTGTAGTATTTGTAATTTATTTGAATAAGAACAGATTTCGCGATTTCTGAGTTTTTTTCGTTTTTGGGATACCGGATGTCGGTTTGCAAGCTAGAAATCGAAATCGAAAAAAACTCAGAATCCGCCTACAGGTTATTTGTTTTTTTTTTTTCGTTTATTTGCTTTCTATCTATAGGTAGGTAATTGAACGCGCGCGACACCGTTCGCGTGCCAATATTGTTACACACACTTCAACCCCCGCTTTATTCTAGGACTCCCTTTCTAAGTACCAAAATAATATAGGTAGGTACCCTAAAAGTTTCGAGTCATACCACGACATGCTCTGGTGTGCGTTGGCGCTTCTTATATACGGGTTCTAGATTACCTATTAGACCACCCATTAGTAACACTACGAATCGTAGTTTGTTGGATAATCTCTTATCTGGTTAAGTGATAGTTTACTGTCATAGTTGTACTGATAGTTTAATGATGAGAATTTTGTTCAGACAGAAAGAAAGAGACAAAAACCTGGAACCGTATTATTTTGATGTTTACAAGATAAATGAGACTAGATATCTTCTAGGCAAGCGTGGTATACCGTCGACCGCATCAGCAGTTAGCATCAGGTAAGATTGCGTTTTACATAAACTGTAAAAAAAAGATCAAAAGTGAATGTGTAACCGCTCTGTGTAATTTGTACCGCGCCGTGACGGTGTCAAACTTATAGGAAACATTTAGTAGCTTCTTCCAACGTCCTTGCTAAATGTTAACTTTAGAAACTCTACGCTTGAGAAAACTTAACGTTTGTATAAGCAGCTAACTTACTATCAAGTGAAGGATTTCATTAATGCCAGTAAATAGGATCATTCAAGGAATGGCTAAGGAGCTCTTCGCTATATGGATATGCCGAGTTTTTAGATCCCTGTAAAAGTAAGAGGATATAAAAATGTAAGAAAATACTGGCACTTAGTAAACATGAAACTAGTAATAGTAATAGTCGCCACTTCCTTCGTTTATGACAGCGATAAAGTTTTAATTCAAGAGTTTCTACGTTGTCTAAAAGCATAATTCTTGTCGGGGTTTTGGTGTATTAAGATTTTTTTTTATACATAAAAAACACCCAGAACCCGGAATAAATATTTACCGATCGTACAAACATTTATCCCAAGGTGGGAATCAAACCCGCAACCTCCTGCGTCGCAAGCGGTCATAACTACAGTGTTTCGGTTTGAATTAAGAAGTGCCTTTATCGTAATGCACATTTCTACCTCACGAAATTCGCCACCCCCCCTTTTAACTGTATCTCAGAAACTATGGTAACTTAATACCATAAAATATTATTTGGAATGTATGATATTGTAGCCTTTTATTTGATTTTGCACATCCCCCAGGCATGTAGATATCCCCTCAGATCTTAAGTACCAAATACCTACTCAAAACTCATTGAAAATGTCTGAAGGTACGTCCAAATATTACATTTGGCACATTCCCATATTTTACCCCATGTACTTTACATTAAGTAGGTACCTAAGTACTTATTCTATTCAGAATGAATACCGCGTTGAAAGTGTTGCTACAAGGAATCATCAATCTGGTGTCACGTCGCTTAAATTTGTCAAGTGTCAGTGTAGGAACCTCGATTGATTATTATGCGATACATTATCAGCCAAGTCACTTAAAATAATTAATATTGTACCTACCGCTTTATATTTAAGTAGTAGTAAAGCTCTTTGTGAAAGGGTTCGTCTGGGGCAGTACTACCACCGTACCTATTTCTGCTGCGGAACAGTAATGCGAACATCACTACCGCTGTACTGATTTGGCGTGGTTAGTACCTACTTCAGACTTGCCGTGAGTGCCTATTACTGGGTTCTATGCGTTTTTCAGGGTTTTAAATAAAAAAGGAGATGCGTGTACGTTTACTGACATTAGCGTATATTTCAGCCATTACATGAGTCGTGGACAGAGGGAAAGGAACAATAATATTTTAGCCAATAGCGGCTCGAGCCCAACTATCACGTCACGCGGGGCTCGTGCTATAGGCTGATGGCAACGAGAACCGTTCTATCCAACTGTCCAGCGTAATCGCGAACAGCCGCCAAGCAGTGATGTTCGCATTGCTATTCTGATTTGAAGGGTGTGGGTGTCGGTGAAATTATAGGCACGTTATGCCTCAGGTTGGTGGACGCAGGGTGCACTATCATAAAGCACTTACATAACGTGCGTGTCCTACGAGCCAATGCTTATAAAAAAACAATGTATATAAAAAACCGGCCAATTGCGAGTCAGACTCGCGCACGAAGGGTTCCGTACCATTATCTACAACTATCTCTAACTATCACAGTTCATAATACACAGCCTGGTGACAGACGGACAAACAGACAGCGAAATCTTAGTAATAGGGTCCCGCTTTACCCTTTGGGTACGGAACCTTAAAAACGAGACGCTCGTAAAGAACTCCCAATTTCACGGAGAGCCCCATTTCTTTCAGTATGTCGTAGGTGTACTGTAGGTATAGCTACTACCCCTTTATGCTAGTACCCCGCTGCTTGTAACCAGGTGGCCTAGTTCACGAAAATGGAAACACGAATTTCTTATTCATTCATTCATTATTTATTACTTGTTTGCAAAAATATCGTCAAGTAAGTACCTACACTACAAAGACGTCTCATAGTGTTTTAGTTTCATCCGCATATTTTTACCAATTTTTGGTGCAATTTTTTATTTATGCTGTCTTATTTAATTAGGTACTTACTTAATCATGTTTTTTATAGACGGGCAACATTTTTCTAATTCTAAAATCAAATTATCAGTTTTTATATAAACTTTCAAAAAGTACATTGTCTCTCTCTAGCTTTACAGTATGTCGAAACTACCTAACCACTATTTCACTCGTTGTCGTACATTTTTTTATAAATTTTTTTGTTCTTCCCGATGCAAAGTATTGCTTAGTAGGTCACGCTTGTTAGAAACAAGTGCTACAATGCACTGCTCAGCGTCAACCTGAGGCATACAGGTACCTACAGTGCCTGTAACTTCACCAAAGAATCATCCTATGAAAAGCTAACATGAAAAACGAACAGACATGTGCACTGAATAAATCTCCAAAGTTAGGGTTGCGCACAATCTAATACAGTTTTTAGAGCTCACTCGGATAATGGTAGAGGCTCTAAAAATGAACGATTACGGTCGCTGTCCCTTATTCAGGTGTGATATCCAGTTTAGTTTGAGCTCTGGATTGTATACACTATACCTAGGTCTAGATTCTGGCTAAATCTAAAAACCATTGTTACTCATACGTGTAAAAGTACGTATTATTTGATTTCACTACAAACGAGTGTTTTGGGTCAAAATAACCCAGTTTGTGTTACCAGTGAGTGGGGTAAACAAATCTTAGATAATACCTAGGTTTATTTTATATCCAACTAGCTGACCCCGCGTACTTCGTTCCGCATTTTTTTTTATTACTTATTATCCTATTTGGGACGGAGATAAATCTTAGAACATGAAAATTATAAAAATTGGTCCAGCTCTTTTCGAGTTATTATTTGTATAAGTAACACAACTTTCTTTTATATATAGATTCATATTTTAAGTAAGATCATTTTTTCAAATAAACATACATAATATGTATTTAGGTTTAGGCGCATAAGGTCTCACTCGCAAAACGTCCCTTTGTCCCTTTCGCAATATTTAACATCGGTTGCCCTACCAGCGTTCCCAAATACTTATTAAACTACTACTTAATCATTTATAAACTCACAGTGGGGTAAGATACTCGTACCTACGACTTTATTGATTAACAATATAACTTTTATTTCAGACTACTAAAGAAAACAACTTTCTAGGTCATTTATAAATACATTACAGACTATATAAAATATTTCTAAATACATCACACAGAGAAAACTATTTACCCATTTAAGTCTGAATAGCAGCTGTACTTCAAGTGGCCCACGCGAGCCCACGCGGCTATACATTAAGAGCCGTGGTTATTTCGAATCTGATTTAGCCTTTTTTCTTTCGCTCCAATTCAGAGAGTTCTTGATAATCTGGTTTGAGCCGGTATTTGTGCCTGGCCACATGATATTTATCGGTGCTTTCATTGAAATGTGCTGTTTGAATGCTTGTGAACTGAAGCGAATTAAGATATGTTTTTCGTTTTTGACCTTCAACCAAACAAGATGTGGAGTAATTGTTTTATTTTCTTGGAGCCGGAAAATGAGCTTAGTTTTATTTAAGTAGGTAGGTACTCACTCATGTTAGTCACTAGTTACCAACAAGCACCATTACAAAAAAAGATGTATACTCACCTACTTTACTAGTATTTATGTTGTATATTTTAAGTAGGAACTGATGCTAGGGGAATAGCATTATTTTATTACTCCCATATCGTTTTTAAAACACAACAACAATATGTATAGAATACCACTTTCGTATTACAGAGTTTCTACTTCTATTTTTTTTTAAATGGCCCTGAATCAAAAGAGTTTCAATTACTTTATGTGAAAACTTAAATGGTTATTACACCACACTTAGGTAAGTACCTACTTATCTATATCCTTCCGTTTTCTCTGCCAAGTTCATAAGACCACTTAGCGGACGAAAGTGGCCATTTTACAGCAAACGTTAAACTTTCATTTCATTATCACCTCACTTAGGATGGTTAGCGGAAGGTTACAAACAGAAGCGGCAATGGATGGACTTCATTATGTCATTGTCAAGACCGTGAGGCAGTTTACCAATTCAGCAGTTTACTAAAGTTTAAGTAAAATACTTTTTTGAGCGAACTTTTTCAAATATATCATTGGTAATTTTGAATATAGAACGAATTTTGCATTTTGTCAAACCATAGTTCGAATTTCAAAATGCGTGGAAGAAGAGTGCTATTTATTTTGTTGTGGGCAGTTGCATCATGCAGTGCGCTTCTAAATGAAGAAAATGAGATCGAAGCCAGAGGAAAGAAAAAGAAAATTGCTTTATTTGGTAAGTAAAATCTACTGAAAATAATTCTGCCGTAGGACATCCTGCTGATCATAGACCTTCCCTACAGTTTTCAGTTCCACCAATCAAGTCTTCCATCTAGGCCATTCATGTCTATGCGTATTTTTGCCACCAAGCAGCGGCGCTGCTGACGCTAATAACGTAGGTGCTGGCGGCACAGAGTACTGCTTCGTAGGGTACGTTCTTAACTAGAATAACCCTCGAGATAATGCATTGTGATGGTAGCCCGGTAACGCTGTTGGAAATCGCCAGGCGATTATACCAGCATTTTAGTCCATTCGAAAAAAAAAGCATTGTGATGGTTACCACTTAGCATCAGGTGGCAATAGTGGCATGTTCTATCACCACGCTTATAAAAATAATGCAACGCTGCGCTTTTTGGTAAAATACGTTCTCTATAGTAAACTCTAGCAATACAATTAATATAATTTTATGTTGCAAGCTTACAAGTGTGCCTGAACGTAACGGTCTACACCCGCCGTATAAAAACACTGCTTTATTAAATTAATTTTAAGAGTATTTAATGACTAGCTCGTTGGTACTACAGAGAGCTTACTGAAATTATACTTTTATTTCAAACTAGCTGACCCCGCGAACTTCGTTCAGCATTTTTGTTTGTTATTATTGCTATTATTTTTATTAGTACTTATAATCCTATCCTAGATGAAGATAAATCCAAAAAGACAAAAATCATAAAGTTTGGTCCAGTCCAACCGTTCTTGAGTTATAAGTGGTGTAGCTAACAGGAGTTTCTTTTATATATAATAGATTATGTATAAATAACGTTGTGAGTCTCATAGCTCCGTTGGAAGCTAAGTTCCCCAACTGCGCTGTTAAAATGGGATCATTGTGACCACTTTAGCAATATCAAAAAGTGGTACGACTTTTTTATGCGAGTAGCTGATGGAACCATTATATGGACCACCTGAGGTTGAGTGGTTACCATCAGCTCTAACAAAGCATAGCCTCGCAGGTCAGATTCGTCCGGAACGTGCTCTACAATGCACTACTTGCGTCCATCAACCTGAGGCATTCTGATGTTTTCAATATTTGAGTATGTATAAGTCTATGCGTCCACGAAAGGCAACCATTGGAATGGGAATAAACTAATGCCCGTTTTCAATAGCCTACGAACGTTCGTTAGTTAGTGCTACGGGTGTTTGCATGTCAGATAAACTCTCATCTCTTTAACCAGCCTAATTTGTCACCGTAACATCAGGCAAGGAGGCAAAGGCTTATCTGTGTGTTTCTGCATTTGCTCTGTAGATATCTCAGTGCCAAGTAGAGCAGCCGGAACGGGAAAGTGGCATTCGATAATGGGTTTTCAATCGACGTTCACATTTGAATTTATAGAAAACCCGATGACCTATTTAAACACATATTTAAATTCTTTCCTCAGTCAAAAGCCGTTCACCATCTTCACCACAGCCTCTGTAGTGAGGTTGATCAGGTGAGATATGATATCTTACATCGGTCAATGAAGACTTTACCCGACTAGTAACGACCTACGCTCGTTATAGAATATTGAAACCGGACATAATTCAGGCTGATGTCGATAGCGATTCTGAAAATAGTTTTTTTTTGTTCCAGTTTACATCGCGGATTTGATAATAAAGAAGATTTTTGTTCTCAAGCTTATCTACGCGTTTGTCTTCTGGGTGGTACTTCATAAAGCTGGGTACTTCTTGGGCTGGTTCATCAGCTATCTGAAGGAGAAGAAGCAAGAGCTTCACCATGAGCCTCATCATCATCACTATGACTACGGTCCTCCACAGTCATACGGTCCTCCGCAGTTATATGGCCCCCCACAGTCATATGGCCCCCCTCAGTCATATGGCCTCCCTCAGTCATATGGCCCTCCACAGTCATATGACCCGTACGACCCATATAAGCGTCAGGGACAGAGTTATTTATAAGTAAATATTTTGTATCCTAGTCATCTATTCAACAAATACATTTTAAATTAAAATTGCAAATTATACCAAGCGGTCGTAATTTGTGTCTGGAACTTTTATGAGGATAACATTGGATACAATCAGAAGAAATCAAAATTTTCTTTACGTGTAGGGGTCCACATTTTTGTATGACACAAGCTTTTTACTTGTTTAGCAAAAAATTGTACGATTGAGCCTTGCCAGGTGGGCTAGAAATCTGTCGGTAGTGCAAGTTAACGTCTTATGAATCTTTAGATTAAAATAAGGCTGCGTTGATCTTTGCGCGTTTTATATCGTACTTAAAAACGTACTAGATCTTTTATCAGTTCAACACGTAAAGTGTATAGTACATCTAGTTACATATATTTTTGTACTTTGAAGTGGTACCTACCATACACGTCTCGTTTTAGGTGGTGTAAGTACCACATCAATGTTGAATGCCGAAAGCAACACATCTCAGCTTGAGTCATTATACCTAAGATAAAGACAGGTACTCTGCTGAAAATAGAATAATGTAACAGGGGGTAATAAAGTTTTCAGTTTCGCAAGATATTGGGCAAAACACTTACCCGGCGAGAAGAAGATTATTCATGCTATAGTAAACAAATAAATATTTGCGACAGCACCATCTAGCGCCAAGCTTAATAAAGCTTGCTTAGTTGTCCCATAGTAATAGGAACCAGATGACTGATAAAATACTAGGTTTTTTTTGTATACTAAGAATACAATATAATACTCAGGCAGATAACAAACATCTATGTTTATCACAGAAATGTTTGTCCTGGGTGGGAATCGAACCCGCAACTTACAGCGCAGAAGGCTATTACTAACTCAACTGTGAGGCCAATAAATGTGGTAAGATATTTTACTTACTTTAAGATAAGACAAGCGACAGGGGACGACCAGATTATTATTTATGCTATAGTAACTTCTTGTTATGTTTTGTAAAGTATAAAGGTAAAATGGATAGCTTCTATAACCCTTCTCAACAAAGAACTTCAGGTGTCAATGATTAATCGATGCTAAAGGTCCTGAATGAACAATGAGTCTCAAAAAGATCCAACTTAAAGCCGGTACGATGCCAGTCCATTAACTTTAAAACCAAAAGTTAAAGTTACCATTGAAGAATTGGCCTTCAAGAACTTCGGTCATTTGTATTGTCATGGCGAAATAGGTCTCTGAACGAAATTATTAGTCTCGATAAAGTTTTGGAAAAGTTTCTAAGCAAAGGTTTGATAAAAACAATAAATAATTATCTATTATTTAAGAAAAACTAGCATCATAGCAGTTTAGCTTGTTTATGTTTTGGATTTACTAACGAGTAGAATTGTATACGTGCTCTATGAACGATGTATTGGCATACGATCATCCTAAGGCAAATACGTGTTAAGCCTTATGTGTTTTTTATAAAGCTTAGCGACTGCTAAAGCCGGAGCTAACAGACTCCAAAGCACGAAAATTCTCTGAAACTAACATTTTAGACTGTCCCAATTTCGACATAACAAATGTTTATAAAATTCTAGTTTCAATCTGGTTAGCTCCAAAAAATACAACATGTACGCCTCTGATGCCCACCCAAACGGTGATTCAAACGTTACTTAACTTAGTCGATGGATTATGAAACACTAAGCAAGCTACATCAATCAAACCACTGAAAACTAAAACTAGACTGAAACACAACACTGTTAAACTTTTCAGTAGTTCCTGTCATAATAAAATTAAACAACTGCCTCGCTACCTCTGACTGGCACCATGTTTTATGTATATTGCACTTCAGCACCCCAGATGAAAGCTATCCGGTTTATCCACGAGTAAGCAGCTCATAATATTAATATCACAATCTGCAAAGCGCACGAAATAATGCAATTTCGTCACGAACCGCGCTGCAAAATGCAAAACTCATAATTCTCCTCGGAACGAGCGTTTCAGGTTTTTATTTGATTCCACCTCGTTTCGCACTCATTTCGCTTATTTCACTCATTACAGTAATCTTTACAGGGTGTCTCATTAGTAACTGTCCACAGCAAACCACAGAGGTTATAGGTGTTATTATCATGATTTATTACTATTCAATTTAGGACTTTGTTCTTTTTCGTTTGACAATCAATAACTTTATTTTTCTTTAATTTCTATTTAGTCCTTTACCATTACTAGTCTTAGGCTCGTTTGCACAACATTTTGATGATCTTATTTATCTAATCACGTTTACCAAGATAATCATGTTTAGCGTAAACGTATTAGGGACTTCATTTTCCTTGTGCAAGTTGTTAAACGTAATTAGCTTACTAAATGCATTTAGGGCCTCACTAAATACATTTAGCGATCGTTGTGCAAGCGGGCCTAAAACTTGATGGGCACTTAGGTCAAAAATTTTAGAAAACCAAGCAGCATCGACTAATACGCTCCTGGTAGAAGTCATGGGAGAATTCTAGTTTACCTCACTATTTATGGAGAGATTTCGTAGCCGATACAAGTTATTCACCCTGTAGGTATAATACGAACTTGGCATAAATTATAATTATTACTCAGTAGCTTTTGGTTGGGTGAAGATGGAAATAATAAAACCTGTGGTTTAAGATTAAATCGATTAAGGTTAAACAAGTCGGTACGTTGTCCATACAAACGCTGTAAGTGTTTAATGTCTACTATTTATTAACGTGCGTCCGAAGTTAAGTTTGATACTGAATTATCTTGCCATTATCTAGGTACGTTACCCTATATTCTACAGTAAAATCAGATTACCTTGAAAGTTATAAGCGTTACAAAATTTAGTACTAAATCTTTCGACTCTTGTTCGGACTCTTGTTGTTTTCGGAGTAATATATGTATTAGATTCTAATTTTAATTAAATAGTGTTTACCTTGTAGATGACACTAATTAAATAAATAAATGATATACCTACCAAATCTAGTGATTAATACAAACCATAGACTTTAAGTCTATATTTGTATAGCGGTACCTATTTTGTACAAAGATATCTACCATGAAGCTCTACGTGTCTCGCGTCTACTGCGCCAGCCGGAGAAGGTGCTGGAGCACTTGAAGCAGAAGACCAGCCTTAACATGCGAGGCGAAAAGTTGGAAAAGTGATTTTCAATTATATCTGGTAAAAACACCGACTGATTGGATAGCGACGTATATGGATAACGGGTTTTACTTGAAATGTGTCGTGTTCAGGAAGTTCATCAGAAGTCTGATAGGAGACACCAAGCACACGTCACTGCCAGTGACGTCTTTACAATAGCTTGACTTTATATTGTGTGTAGAAATATATTATCATGTATGTTATGTTAAGGTTCGACCATATTTTTGACAATTTTTTGCCTGAAATTAAATTATACTATGGTGAAATCTCTCCGCACTTGTGTTTGTCATACCTTAGCTCTCATCTCATTTGAATATTCGATAAGTCTACATACTTATGCAAAACACATACAGTAGTGAAATTTTGTACGCAACGTAAAAATTTGAATACGTGAACCGAGAAAGTTAAACAAAGGAAATGATTATTTCTAATGCGTAAATTAGTCACAGAAAAGGAAACTCGACACTGAATTGTTTGACTTCTGAAAACAAAAGAACTTTCTTCCTAACTTAGAATTTACAAGTGCGCTATCGGTAACAAATACTTATTTATTAACCGGAGCCCCAACTGAGAGGTTCAGTGGCCATATTTTCCTCGAAATTAAAATGAAAACTTTAGGGAACGTAAACTTCCTGCTCGAATTTTGAAAGATAAACTATTGAAAAGAAAAATAAAACTCTGAAGATTCGCGCACTGAGTTCTCGAGTTCTCTGTTTGAATTACGAACGAATCGAAATAAACTTTTTAATTTCGTGTAATCTTTGGCCAGTTACATTTTGAAGGAACTGTCAAAATGTTGAAACGTCTGCTTGTTCTGTTAATGCTGTTGGTGTGTTGCTACTGCGCAGATGATGAACTTCTGTCAGAAGAAACAAGAGCAAAGAAGAGTAAGAAGAAGCTATTTCGATTGATAAGTAAGTTGCTCAACATGTTTATTATTATATTGAACAGTGCTAGTTCATTTTTATCCCAACTTACATACATACTAAAATTATGCCCCAAGCAGAATTCAGCGTCCTGTTAGGATAGAAAGTTGCTTCTTATCCATCTACCAAATAATAACAATCTTAAGAATCTTTGTCCTGAATGACTGATCCGACGACCATTGAGTAGACTTGAAATTTTCGGGAAATATTTGTCTTAGTGCTTAGAGGTGTAAGTAAGGAATTTTCGAAATTCAACCCCTAAACGGGTACACCAGGGGTTGATGACTGTATGACCCTACCACCGAGGTTGGTGTGATTGTGGAGTATTTCCTGTGTGTTTATGAGGCGACCTCCGCCGCATTTGTAGCGATGATCGTGTCACTTAAACATATCTAGGTCTACGGAGGGTACTGTATGAGGGTTCATAGAAGTCCGCGCACTAGGCAACTATGAATTCCTGGCTGCTGCAGTCATTAGAACGTGCATGATTGTACGACAGCCAATTAGCTACCGCAGCCAGAGCAGGACAAAATAAATGTATGTAGTTTTCGCCAGTCTCCTTTCACTCGCTGTAGCAGCCACACGTATTTTTGTTCCAAAAATTTAACTACGATAATCCGCGCACAACTGACCGTTGAATGGTCGATACCAGTGTGTTCTACCCTAAGAGCACGATAGAATGTCGCCAAACTCAATTCATTACCCTAAAACGAAATAACTACCTATAGAATTAGTTGGTAATCTTTAGAAATGCCTTAGTTTCTCTGTATTTAAACTAATTTAGCGTAGTCAAGCTTAATTATTAAATAAGTCGGAATCCGGCACGATTGTGAAATTAAATTTTGTTTTAGATAATTAAGTTAAAGGCTTTTGGAGCGAAAAGCTATTTAAGATACGAGTACATTAACTGAAACCATATTCAGAAGGGATTTTGTACGTCCGTACACTTAATTGGATTCTGTTGCGAATAATCAGCATGGGAATCAACGTATTCAAGGATATTGTAGACATTTTGAGTAAAACTCAAATTAGGGAAGCTACACTTTCATTTTAATAAAATATTACATTTTATACACTGGTGCTCTAGAGAGAGTAACCCCGCCTTTTCATCCATAGTTATGGGTTTAAATCCGAGTACCTATGGATTTCTCCGTTTGAAAAATTTATGTGCGCTATGCATTTTTTTTTATGTGACATGTTAGTGGAACAAGCAGATGGCCCACCTGATGTTAAGTGGTTACCATTACCTATAACAGAGTATTGTCTCGCAGGTCACGCTCATTATAAACATGCCCTTATTTTGCACTACATGCATTAAAGTTAAATGTTTATTTCTTAAATAAAACCATTCACTTGATTTAAGCTACTTAAGTAGTTAATTTGAAGTACATTAGCGAACTTTAAGTAAATCCAAAGTATTACGCCACAGCTTAAAGAGTATAGCTGTACCATTACACCTGTACCTAACTGTGGGCGGGTGTTATCACATTTTTATTTTATTTAGTACCTAGTAGTGGTGAAAGGGCTCGTCCGGGGAAGTACTACCACCGTACCTATTTTTGGCGCCAAGTAGTGATGCTCGCATTACTGTGTTCCGTGTCATGTGTATGTGTTGTCTCTGAAAATTTAGAGCTCAAACACACTAACTTTCGAATTTCCGAAGTTTGTACTCCGCTTTAAGCGAGGAACTGGCGCTTAGATTCACCTAGATTTAAAACGTTTCAAGATGATCTCTAAGGATTTTACTGAATAAATGCTTTTTGACTTTGACTTTGACTATGCAGCTAAGAAAAAGCAGGTACTTAATTAATACATGAAGCCAAAGCTGGATCAAATTCTTTTTTGGTTTTAGTTTCCAACAGAAAAGTGACAATTCTGATCGCAAGTGTTTTTTGCACGTAATGAGTTAGCCACTTCTAGACTAGACTGTGGCTAATTTGAGAAGCCTAGAGCGAACTCAAAACTCGCTGCACTCATTGGTTGTTAGTTTCGACACAGAAAACATGTAAATTCCAGTAGACTAACGCTATAAAAAAAGAAACTAAATATCTTTTTTTTCGACTTTTTGATGCAACAATCATTAGATTGTTTACTGGGTGAAATTAAAGGCACATGAGGCTTAAAATTTATATGTTGATGGACGCAGAAAAGTGCATGCGTCGATCAATTGCATTAGACTTAAAAATAAAATTAAGTATCTACAACCACCAGTTTAGACTGTGCGTTGTCTATAATAGTCAGTCAGGATAAAGATTTTTAAAATTGATATAGGTACCCCTGAATACTCAAACACATCTCAGATTAAAAAACGTGTCGAAATACGAATTTTGCACAGATTTTCATTGCAAACTGACATAAAATTATACACATAAAATCGCGACTTGAGACGTGTTTAAATCTGTGATTTGTTTGAGTATTCTGGGGAGGTTGTCTGCCTTCAGATTAGAATTCACAATATGTTAAATGTATATGTTTTTAAATAAATAAATAAATATTAGAGTTGGACTTCTGTAACTAGACTTTTCTGTGGTAAAAGGCAAAGCGTACATGGAATTAAAGTTGCCAGAAGATCATAAACTTTGAAAATATTAGATAGATTACTTGCACTTCCTAAAATACATATAAAGTTTGTAGACTCCTTCACTTCTTCCGATTTTTTTGAGTTTCTAGTTATATACTTTTAGTAAACTTAAATTAAACTTAATAGTTAGCTCTTTGGCTCGCTGAGTTCGTTGTGAAAAAGCACATACAGAGCTCTACTATAAACTTTTGACGTAGATTGGAAAATGCAGTTTCTTTATCCATTGCAACTCACAAAGATAATAAAGAGTTTTTTTTATTTTTTATGTGACTTGCTATGTGATTTTTTTATGGAACACATCGGCTTGTTCCACCTGATGTTCAGTGATTACCATTATCTATTATAGCAAAGTATTGCTGAGGCACGTTCGTTACGAACGTTCCTTTCAAGGCCCTACAACATACGATGCACTGCTTTGCATCCATCAACCTGAGACATTTGACTTTGAATTTGACTTAAAGGGCTTATTTACGATTTCTTTTTTCAGCAATGGCCGTGATCTTCCTGTTTTCAAAAATGGCGATCTTCAAAGCAGCAACCTTCTTCTTCCTCCTCGCCTTCTTCCAAAAGCTGTTCGCGTTTGGCGGAGTGCTGCTAACCTACATGATGAAGAATCCGGCAACCACCAGTCCTATGGCACAGCCCATCAGCATGTATGGACCACCGGAGTATAACACGTTGGGGTACAGTTATGGACCTCCAGAACCTGTGCTGAACGAGGGTCCCAGTATTCCTGATTTTGCTTTTAACTGGCTTTCGGGGAAGTCAACACAGTAAATTCTTTTGTTATTAATACTGCTTGGTCAAAGTACGCTGAGTAAAAAAGTAAATTTATATTATTTGTTACAAATTATGTTGTTTTCATGCAAACGACTGGAGAAGACTGTAATTCCCGTGGGAATAACAGGAGTGCATTAGTCATTCTTACATAAATGCCTATTTAGTACATTCTTTGCGTAACTACAGCATTAACATTGTATGCTCTAGGTTTTAACCTATTCTAGGTCATAAACTACATTGTACCTATTTATTGCAAGTTTCATCTAAATCGAACAGCCGTTACTGCCAAGCTAAGTCATAAATATGTAGTCAGCGCTGCATTGTATAACCTTAAACGAGTTAATTTATATTATAATAAAAGTTTATTTATATTGATTAAATTTCTAAGTTATTTTAGTTTTAAAAGTCTAATGTAATAGATTCCTGTTGCCATTACTAAAATATAAAATGAAAATCAAATTAATCAAATTAAAATCATTGTTAAAATAAAAATCTGTTGAAAGATAAACAACCCATTGCCACTTCAACTTGCTTCATAAAATGAATACGACGACCGATGTGGCGTGGCGGGCGAACGTCCGCCTGCGACGCAGGAGGTTTCGGGTTCGATTCCCGCCTTGAGATAAATGTTTGTACGATTTGCAAATATTTATTCCGGGTGTTTTGGGTATTTTCTATGTATAATAAAAAGTATCTATGAATGTAATGCATTGTATTAAGTATATCAGTCATCTAGTACCCATAACACAAGTTCTGCTTAGCTTGGGGCTAGATGATGCTGTGTGGATTGTCAAACATTATTATTATTTTATGCCACAGAAGTTCAAAATACACACATTGTTTTCAATCGCCAACAAAATCATCATCAACAAACAAAACGACATACTAACTCAAAGTATATGACGAAACCAAATCTTTGTAGGCTAACAAGATACGCGTAAGAATCTGGCTATCTCCTTCCCTGATCCTAATTCTCATGTCATTAAGAGATAAACCGCGCGCCAATATGCCCGAATTCTTGGACCCTTATGGTCCATTACGGGCCCTTAGAGTCTCTTACAAAGCCTCCGACCTAGCCTTTACGGTTATGACTTACTAATTTTAGTACAGAGTCCCGTGGGAAGGAGATATCGCCATAAATGTTGTGGTGTAAGAGGATATTTTCTATGTTATAACTTATGGTATCTGTTATAGATATATTGCTTATAATATGCAACATGAAAAATAGTAGTAGCAGAACGTAAAGGGCTATCCAGGGAAGGACTACCACCATACTTATTTCTGCCGCCAAGCAGTTGCTGAATTCCGGATCGAAGAGAAATATTTCCCCGGACGACACCAAGACAAGTCAAAAAAACCAGCAAGCTGGCTTAGATTTTCACAGCTAAAGCGATTTCAATAGAATTTGGCACACTGATAACTTAAGATATGGAAAAATCCTTGCATACAATATCACTGACAAAAGCTAGGCAACCTACCGTTAATAAAACAACACAGAAGTATCTACTATAATGTCTAGCAAACAAGGTAAGTCCAGCTTGTCCAACAAAAACCGTCGACATAGAAAAACATCATCAAATCCGACACAGCACGCATACTTTGCATTCATTCATATTCAAACGCATGGTAATTCTATTGTTTAGTAGATCTGAGACAGTGGATGTCAAGGGGGTCAGCGTTATTTCTCAAAATAAACTATAGCTTCTATGTTTGCTGTATCTATAAATATGTTTTTTATATGCCACTGCTTAAGGAACAAACATATGGCCCCCTATACGTAAAAAATACCCAGAACGCTCGGAATAAATATTTGCAGATCGTACAAACATTTATCCCAAGGCGGGAATCGAACCCGTAACCTCCTGCGTCACAGGTGGACATTCGCCCGCCGCACCACATTGGTCGTCATATCGAGAGATAGGTCATCGGCTTGTTACATCAGCAAGTCGTAAAAAAAACTTACGTTGAACTTTGTAATGTTGCCAGCCACTAAATTGTAATTTTGTGTAGGTACATTTTACCCTTTGGGTATGGAACCCTAAAATTAGGCGCTGTATTATACGTACCAGATAGTAAATACAATTGAGTGGATGTTTATATAAACAAGAAAAAGAATCTACAGCTTGCACCTACTTTGTTGTAACTTAACTTATAAAGTTATTCCTTCGGGAACTTGGAATAAACAAGTTAAAACAAGTGTCCAACTGCCAGTTCTTTCCTTGCAACATTAATTACTTTATTATTATACAAAGACGATACAAAATTATGTAAACAGGATGTTTTTTTCTGCAACTTCAAAGTAGATTTTACAGTAGGTTAGCTTAGAGTTTTTAATACTTATTACGTTTACTACAGCTATTGCGCGACTTTACTCGTGTGAACTTATTTTCGTATAATCTGTATGTGGTAGCCAGGCAGGTGCAGTAGAATAAAATGCTATTAGATTCACATGTTATGTCTCCATGATTCAGATCAAACATATTCTGAATATTCACAGTTTTTAGTAGTTTAAAAAAACCTGGTGTATACACGCGCCCAAGGAATAACTGATCAGTGCAAGGTCAGTGACCACATGTTTTACAACTTGCCACCCCGGGGTCATTGCTTTCGATAGCTTGGCGCGGACGCTACGCTACAAATAAGTAGAACAATAGATACTGTTCTATATATTTGTATAAATAATATTGATGATAATTGCCAAAATCAGTACCAACTTTGAACTAACTAACAGTTCTTTTCAAAAACTATATCATAATGCAAATTTTTCATGCAATAAGTGACGTAGCCGACACGGTTCAAAACTAACCCAAGATATCCTATATAAATGATTCAGCTCTGTGGGGGTCGAACCTACAGTCTACTGCTACAGCGAAGAAGTAGCCTGAAAAATAATGTATTATTATTGTTATTAAATATGGTCACCCTGTAGTTGAAGTACCACGGAGGTCGTAAATTAGCCTCAGCCTGTTTCTAGCAGAGCGGGTAAGCAAAAAGCTTCTGCTTATGATAAAACATACAGAATTGTATTGTGTTTCACTGTATTATTTATTTATTAAATTATAAACCTAAGAGATTACAGTGGAACTAAATCTATTGATGGATTGAAATTGATTACAATTGAACAATATGTGGAATATGCAATATGTTTTTTGCAATGTCTGTACTATTCTTTTATTTGAATGCATTAGATTGTAAGCATTAGATAGATAGATAGATAACTCTTTATTGTTAACCACACAGAAAAATAATACAGGACATAAACATAGCTTGGTTGAACAATGGGCGACCTTATCGCTGAGAGCGATCTCTTCCAGGCATTACTCTTAGTTGAAGCGTAGCGTGTGCTGCTAAGGTGTGCTGCTAAGGTGTGCTGTCTTTTGAACTTCTGTTGTATATTAAGATCTTGGTATGATTGCCTTAACATGTTTTTTGTCTTGCAATCACCTTATTAAGTTAGATTGGCACCACACTGGAGTTTCATTATTTACATTATTATTACTTTGTAAAAGGATCATACAAAAAAACGGTAGGAACCAAGCCGTAAGTTTCTTGCCGGTTCTTCTAGGCTTGGTCGCGAGGAACTGGCGCTTAGATTCACCTAGATTTAAGACGTTTCAAGATGATCCCTGCGGATATTACTGAATAAATGATTTTTGACTTTGACTTTGAATCAAATCCATCGATAGAAAACAGTGGAAACAAATCAATTGATGGATTACAGAAGTACAAAATGTGTTAATTTGTTAACACATTTTGTATTAGTGCATTAGTGAATTTATTAACTGGATTAGAGTGGAACAGGCCGCTAGCTCTTGTGCCTATGGAAATGACTGTTCTAGAATGGTTAATAGCTTAGATTTGGAGTTTTAGATGTCAGTCGCGAGGAACTGGCAGATTCTTGATCATCTAGCTTTAAGACGATTCTATGAGTAAATGTTTTTTTGGTTTTAACTTTGAGTTAGTCAGGAGTTCATGACAATTTTTTTTCTAAATGATATCATTTATTTAACTTGCTCATGGTTTTGTTTTGTAGGTTTGTTTCTTTTTAAAAAAGTAAACAGACCTTTGCATCTATTGAGATGATTTATACGGCGTCAGAAGCTACTTTTTCAATCGTCAAATCAATTCTCATAGCTTAGTCAACCTATTCGACAGGAAAGACATGGCCAATACGTGCAGAGCTAACAACACCACGGGTTTTCTCACGATGTTTTTCTTCACCGTTTAAGACCACTAGCATTGCGTACATCAGTTTTCAAGAAAAATTATGTGCACGGCTGGATCAAACCCACGACCTTAGGATCAGAAGACAGGGTCGCTCCCACTTGACTACCGGTACTATTTCATGTGGTTTCTACTACATTGTAAAATACATAGTCAGTAACAGTAACATTGAAAGATTTATGATAAATCTGCCCGTATGTCCTCACCTATCTTGGAACAAATCTGTACTTAGCTTGGTACTTGCACTGCACCAAGAAGTTTCCAACTCGGATTTACCTGCTAGGTACCTAATTGCTTTAAAGTAGGTAGGTAGTGTAGTGTCTGGCCCGTATAGGCTATGTACTTATGTCAATGTCAAATGCTGTCATAACTGTCATACATGGTGACAGTGTGTAAATGCCGTCCTTATAAGAAGAAGAAGAAATAAACAGTAATGTCTGTTCCTATGCCACGGTTTTTTACTAGTGCCCTACAAACCTGATATTTTCCATTGGCGACGAGAATAAACTAATTTGAGCGTGATACCGTAATCGTGGCGGAGGGCATCAGCGATGGGGGTTGGAAAAAATCAAGGAATTTGATGTTGACTCGGGAAATTGGACGTTGTACTGTGGGCGCGTCGAGATGTACTTCCGTGCGAACGCAGTGAAAGAAGAACTCAAGCTGCCAACATTGATATCACTAGTAGGTGATAGTGTGTACGAGTTGATGGTTAATCTATGCAATCCGAAAAAACCGACGGATCTGGAATATGAAGAACTCATAAACATTGTGCGTGAGCATTTGCAACCCAAGCCATCCATCATGGCGGAACGTTACCGTTTCCGACAAAGGCGGCAAGGGACCGGTGAAAGTATAGTGCAATATATCGCTATGTTGAAGAAGCTCTCAAAGGATTGCGATTTTAAAGACACCTTAAACGATAACTTACGCGATCAATTCGTGTGTGGGGTGAGCAGCGAGCTAATCAGACAGAGGTTATTTTCGGAACCAGAGCTTACATATGCCAAGGCGTTGACTTTGGCTACGGCCTTGGAGGCTGCGGAGAGAGACGCGGCAGCTGTGGACTCAACGGCAGCTTCGGGCAGCGGGTCAGCCGCCAACGCGAGCGCAGTGCATGCACTCAAAGCGACGGCGGTACGGGGCGGACGGTTTCAAAATTCATCGCGAGACACGGGGTCATCGGGTCAGATGCGTGGGTGTAAAGCGTGTGGAGGGCAGCATCAGTGGGACGGCTGCCGGTATAAGAATTTTGTGTGCAGCAGCTGCCGGAATAAAGGACACCTGAGAAGGGTGTGTCCGCATAAAGGCACAACCAGGGAGAACGAAGGATTCCTGCCGGGTAACAGACGTAGCGGCAATGGCGACGGACGTTACCGAACCGGCACGCATTACGTGCAGCCTGGCAGCGATGGCAGCGAGGGGTCAGCTTCGGAGGCGGAGACGGATGAGCCGTTGTTCCAAATGGCGCTAGGTGATTACAAGCCGGTGAGTTTGAAGTTAACAGTGAATGGACGAGAACTTAAAATGGAAGTAGACACTGGGTCACCGTGTTCGTGTGTTAGTAAAAAAACGTATGAAACGTTGTTTAGTGATGTTCAGCTAGAACGATCAAAGTATGTGTTTCTTTTTTATGACGGGAAATCTAAAGTTAGGCCTTTGGGGGTAATAAAAGCTAAGGTTAATTTTAACGGCCAGGAAAAAGTGTTAGACTTGTTCGTTGTAGATACGGCCGTAACAACTCTAATAGGTAGGCAATGGCTCGCAGAGTTAGGAGTCCAGATACCTATTTTACAGCCGTCTAGCATCAACAATAACTTTAAGATTGAACCTGTTAATAATGTACTTCGGGAAATGCTCGACAGATATGAGGGGCTATGGAGTGGGGGTCTGGGCCGGTACACGGGAGGGTGCGCTACGCTGAGGGTGCGCGAGGGCGCAGCGCCGGTGTTCCACCGCGCGAGGCCGGTGCCCTACGCGCTGCGCGAGCGCGTTGACGCCGAGCTCGATGCAATGCTGCGCGACGGAATCATTGAACCGGTCGACTGCTCGGACTGGGCAACGCCACTGGTGTTGGTAAACAAAAGTGACGGGGGGCTCCGTCTGTGTGCGGACTTTAAGGTAACTCTTAATCCCGTTCTATTGGTCGATAGGTATCCGCTGCCGAGAGTAGACGATTTACTCGCAAACTTAGCTGGGGGGCAGGAGTTCACAAAAATAGATTTATCACAAGCATACAACCAGATATGCCTTTCAGAGGATTCTAAAAAATATTGTGTCATTAATACTCATCGGGGTATGTTTATATATAACCGTCTCGTATACGGGCTTGCGTCCAGCAGTGGTATTTTCCAGCGTATTGTTAGTAGTCTGGTAGAAAACATTCCTAACGTTCAATGTTTTGCGGACGACATAATATTAACGCACAAAGACACAGACTCTCACCTTAGGTCATTGGAAACTCTCTTGAGTAGATTGGAGTCAGTTGGCATGAAGATAAAATTAGAAAAGTGTTCCTTCCTAGCAAAAGAGGTAAAATATTTAGGTTATATAGTAGATAAAAACGGCGTCAGGCCGGATCCAGAGAAGTTACGTGCCATTAAAGATATGCCAAAACCGACGGATGTCTCGGAGCTCCGGTCGTTCCTAGGTATGATTAACTTTTACGCGAGGTTCGTTCCGAATCTTAGTGGCATACTACACCCTTTGCACGAGTTATTGTGTAAGGGCTCACGGTGGCGCTGGGACGGTGTGCACCAACGGGTGTTTGAAAGCGTAAAACAACTTCTTGTGAGTAGCAGCGTGCTGGCACACTACGACCCGAGGTGCGAGTTGGTGGTAACATGCGACGCTAGCGCGGTAGGAATCGGGGGCGTGCTATCACAGCGCGACGCCAGGGCGTCCAGCGGCGGGCAGGAGCGCGCCGTGGCGTACGTATCGCGGAAGCTCACTAAGGCCGAGCAAGGCTACGCGCAGATTCATCGGGAGGCACTGGCGATCGTCTATTGCGTAAAAAAGTTTCACCAATACGTATGTGGTAGGCGGTTTAGATTGAAAACGGATCACAAACCACTTGTCAGTATTTTTGGTCCTCAAAAGGGTATACCTACCATGGCTGCCAGCCGTATGCAGCGCTGGGCGCTAATACTGTCCGCATATGATTTTGAGATAGAGTTCGTAGGTACATATAACAATGGGGCGGATATCTTGTCGCGGTTACCGGTTACCGAGAAGTGTGCAGAGGAACCTCCGGAACAAACGTATTTACATTTTGCCGCTAATGCGATGCTACTTGATAGCGAAACGATCAGGCGGGAAACGGGGAAAGATCCGATGTTAAGCAGAGTGTGTGGGTATATTGAAAATGGGTGGCCGAAAGATGTAGAAACCAAACAGCTTGAGCCGTACTTGGCCAGGCGAAATGAGTTATACATAGAGATAGGATGCGTCATGTGGGGCCACAGATTGGTGATCCCAGAGTCGTGTAGACAATCTATTGTGCGAGAGTTGCATGAACCCCACATGGGTATTGTAAAGACGAAGGCGTACGCACGTAGTTATGTTTGGTGGCCGGGCTTGGACGAGGCGGTGGAGGCGGTATGTCGCGGATGCACCACGTGCGCAGCGGTGGCGCCGGCGCCACCAGGGGCACCCCCCTCTCCGTGGCGGTGGCCGCATGCGCCTTATGAAAGGATTCATTTAGATTTCCTAGGTCCTATCGATGGCCAAACCTATTTGGTGTCGATCGATGGAAGATCAAAGTGGATCGAGGCATTCAAAATGTCGCGCACGACGGCCGACGCAACGATAAGCAAGTTGCGGGAATCATGGGCTCGGTGGGGAATTCCCAAGCAAGTAGTATCCGACAATGGGCCACCATTTACTAGCAGTCAATTTAAGATGTTTTTAGAAGGTAACGGAATTCATCAAATGTTTTCAGCTCCGTATCATCCTGCCTCCAATGGGGCTGCAGAAAATGCAGTAAAAATTATTAAAAATGTCATCAAAAAGGCCCGACGCGAGGGAATCGATCCTGAACTTGCAATCCAAAGATACTTGTTGGTTTACCATAATACGCCGCATTGCGCAACAGGCGAGAGTCCCGCTCAGCTATTGCAAGGTAGGCGCCTCAGAACACGGTAGATATCATTAAGCCTGACCATGGTCGCAAGTTACGTAATAGGGAACTCAAGGCTATAGAACGCGCAAGGGAATCCCGGCAATTATGTCCTGGTGACGCGGTGTGGTATAGGGACTTTAGGACCGCTAACAAATGGTCAGCTGGACAAGTATTAGAGAGGCTCGGTACTAATAATTATTCCGTCCGGGCACCTGGTCTTTCGGCAGCGCATAGACATATTGACCAATTGAAACGTAAGAGTTCATGTATATTTCCGAGTGAAGTAGATGCCGGCACGAGTGGCGGGGCCGAGTCCGAGCCGTTGGCGGCGGTGGCAACAGCGCAGGCTCCGGAGCCTGTTGTTTCATCGAAAACGATGGATTCTTTTGGATCTAGATCTTACAATGTTGATTCAGGGCATAGTGTAGCACCTCCCTGTACTGACATAGATGAACCCGTGAGGGATAATGCGAGCGAGAAAAGAATTCGCAGACCAGTGCATAGGTATGGAATAGAAATAGATTAAGTATGTAATAGCCCGTTACTCTAGGTAGGTAGTAAATAAGTAGCAACATTATGTATACCTATTTAATTTGTTGGGTTGAGTTATATAGAGTCTATAGTATATAGGTAGTAAATAAGTAGCAACATTATGTATACCTATTTAATTTGTTGGGTTGAGCTATATAGAGTCTATAGTATATAATATATCTTGTTATATAAATTCTAAGTGAGTACGTAGTAACAACTGCTCTTCTTCTTTTATTGTATACATGTAGTAATGTAAATTAACAGTGGAGGATTGTAGTGTCTGGCCCGTATAGGCTATGTACTTATGTCAATGTCAAATGCTGTCATAACTGTCATACATGGTGACAGTGTGTAAATGCCGTCCTTATAAGAAGAAGAAGAAATAAACAGTAATGTCTGTTCCTATGCCACGGTTTTTTACTAGTGCCCTACAAACCTGATATTTTCCAGGTAGTTTAAAACTTTCTGCATTTTTAAATAAGCCAGATGGCGTGGAACTAGTACAACTTTTAATCCTAACAAGAAGTTTGCATGAAGACAACTCTTTTAATTTCAGTTTTAGATCACTTTAATACCTTTATGTGATGGCTGGGCGCTGACACATGCAAGTATATCTGTACCAATTATAAGAAAATATGCACTGTCATAGCTTATGAGGTCAGGTATTAAAATACTTATAAAGTTTTAGGCCGAAAACACAGAGCGTATCGTGCGCCGCGTTACGCAATATTCCTAAGAAAATCGGGGTCCGGCATAATACATCTGAGGTTTCAAACGAATGACATCGGCCAGGATGTCTGGTGTTGGTGGCAGGAGAATTTGTAAGCGCGATGTGCGGACGCAAAGATACGTTAGCATGAAGTTTAAGAAACTGGTTAATCTTTTCCTTAAAAATCGGCAGCGCAAAAAAAACGTCCGTAAGATACGCTAAGTCTGTTTTCTCCCTTAAGTTCGTACCATGCTCGTGATTCGGTCATGCATTGTACCTAAATGCCACATGAAATAAATCTCCATATTCAGAAAGAATTTCCAACGAGATAAAGATTGAGTTTAAAATTCCATTTTCTTATCTCCTGCTCAGTCGAACCATATGGAGACTGCAATAAAACGACTGTTCTCTTTGTAACAGGCTGTTGCCCTCACTACTATGCAATGATTCGCTTATTACCAACTTTAAATATGAAAGAAGGTTATCAACTTTAAAAAATAATTTACAATTGAATTTTCGGTGTTGCTTAAATCAATGTTCATTTTCTTCAAATTCTAATTTCTATACAATATTTGTTGACTTCCCGCGATTCTAGACTTGGTCGCGAGGAACTGGCGCTTAGATTCACCTAGATTTAAGACGTTTCAAGATGATCCCTGCAGATATTACTGAATAAATGCTTTTTGACTTTGACTTTGATTCAAACAATGTCGTCAGTTCATCGGGTTGGAGGGCGTCTTATGCTTTGTCTTCCGGTTCGTGGTCCCAACTAAAAATCATGCTACCAATCGCGATAAATTGTGATAAAAACGCGTTTTATCGAGAATTGATGTCAAATTTTGTCTATTGATACATCCATTGGGCGTCTGTGACAAGAAGATGTGCCGTAACAAGATATGGAATACAGACATATACAAAAACCAATTACATGTGGGCACATAAGGTCGAAGCCCTTGTCGCATTCTTTTGCAATTCTGCCTGAGATGGCTGCGTTTTTCATAAAACGAACCCAATTACCAACTCACGCTTGGCAGTGTGTGATAGTGGGTAAGGGAGAACGTAGCTGATGAGGAAAGGTTCCATGAAATATTATGTTAAGAGCTAAAGTTAAAGAGTACCTAACGGTGGTCTAGGAGCGACCCTGCCTTCTGATTTTAAGGTCGTGAGTTCGAACCTGGTCGTACACCATTGGATATTTGTATTTACTTAACAAAATTACTTGCGCTACGCTAGAGTTCTCAGACGATTGAGGAAACTAACTATAGTATTTTAGCAGCGGCGATAGGATTGTTACCTGTTAATGAAATGAAATTAAAACTTTTTTTCGTGAAGTATGGTGCGTATTAAGAAGGGATAAGGTCAGGAAGATGATGATGGTGCGCATTAAGAGCTAAAACTAAAAAAAATATTATTTATTTATTTATTTAAATGTTCATGAATACTAGAAATACAATTATTGTAGTTATCACATTGATAACAAAGAACTAAATTTAATAGGAAATTTACCGTACCCAAAGGGTTAAACGGGACCCTATTACTAAGACTAGACACACAACCAGACGTGTGGACAAACCCTGTTTGTTTCACATGCACTGGCTCGCCTGATGTTTAGTGGTAACCGTCATCTATAGGTAGGTCACGCGCGTCATGTACGTACCTTACGATGCACTTCCCTTCGTCCACCAAATTATAGACACATTTCATCTCATTTGCCTGTATAACGAGAGGTTTACATTTTTGCCCGCAGAACCCTGCATAGACAGACGATGTGAATCCCACTAAGCTGGTTTTCATATTACAAAGGATAAACGGCATTTTCTTTTTATCGAGGAGATAAATTTAATCAAGTCTGCGCATTCATAATGGTTAGCCAAACGATTTTGTATTATGTAAAAGGAATGAGCAGGGGTTGGTATAAAAACAACCCTTGTATAAGGGGCTGTAAAGTAAAGTTCAATCTTAAGCGTTTTGTAAATAATTACTAAACATTACAACGGAACACAACTAACATTATAACGGAAAAGTTTGTTAGTATCCATAAAAAAAGTTTTTAAAGATTAAAAAAAAAAAAACAGGAAAAACAGAAGCTAATGATGAGTTCCATTCCTTGGGTTCGCATAATGAAGGTGGAACCGAAACACTTGGTGTGAATGGGTAATAAGCGGTTTATAGGCATAAAATATTTGTAGGTGTATCTCAGTTTGTGGCGAACTTCTGGTATTGATATTCAGTAATCCAATTTATTGGTTTACCCCGTAAAATTTACCTCGGAGTAACCTAGACTGAAAATACCGTTGTCTGTATGAAAACACACAGCAAAGTTACATAATATATAGTAGTAGTTTACCCTTTGTTCACAAACGGTAAACCATCGCTCAGTGTAGGCAGTCCTTGAAGTTTGTTATTGAAAAGTTTATTTTCAGGGTTCCGTATCCAATGGGTAAAACGGGACCCTACTACTTAGACTCCGCTGTCTGTGTGTCCGTCTGTCACCAGCGTGTATCTCATGAACCGTGATAGAGTTGAAATTTTCACAGACGATGTATTTTTGTTACTGCTATAACAAAAAATAATAAAAAACAGAATAAAGTAAATATTTAACAGGCTTTCAAACAACAATCGTGATTTTTTTGCCGATTTTAATATAGATAATGGTTCCGTACCATTCATACGCGAGTGTGACTCGCACTTGTCTGGTTTTTAATGTGTTTTAGTGTTATCGTATTCGTGTTGAGAGTTTGTCATGACTGACTACGCTCAGCCTAAAGTGCTGTCATTTTTTGCTTGTTTTATGAAAAATAATGACCTCACGCGGTAGAGGGTCTGGTGGGGTATCTCTGGTGGTAAAAAGAAATTCATTAAATTCATCCGCTAAAGGGATGCAGTGGGCGTTGAAGTTTGCATAAAAATTGCTTTACGGGGGCGAAGTCGCGCGCGTTTCCATTAGCTTATAAGAAATATTGAGGAAAATCTCACTTTATTAACGTAGTGTTTAAATCTCCCACAGTTATAAGAACTTTTGGCCCCTCTTTGTAATAAAAAATAATAATATTTTTTGTTTTATGTTGTTAACTGTACACTGTATGTACTACTATGTTCTATCAAGGTATTACTTGTATCTTCATCTCATTATTGTTACGACTTGAGCACTTAATTATACTTTGTAAACTTATCTACAGTACTTCATGTTTACGACTCATTCATTTAGCTTTGTTTTATTGTTTCTGTGGTATGCTACGTCGTTTTTAACTACCTAGGTAACGTTCAGCACAAACAAAGTGTGTCTAAAAGACTTCTGAGTCTGGACTTACCAACACAATTTCATCGAAGATCTATATCTATCTATACAAATTATAAGAATCTTTGTCCTGACTGACTGACATATAGACAACGCATAGCCTAAACCACTGGTCGTAGAGACTTGAAATTTTCAGGGTATATTCATCTTTGTACGTATTTTTTTTATTAACCTATCCAGCTCCAATGCTGACAAAGGTCTTCCCCATTTTCTTCCACTGCTTTTTGTCTTCCGCCGCTTCCCACCAGGTTCTGTGAAAAGCATCGAGGTCGTCACGCCAACGATTCCTCGGCCCCATTTGCAATTTGCAGGTACCCATTGTGTGACGACCGATCCGCCTGCGACGCACAAAGGTGCGGGTTCGACTCCCGCCTTGGAATACTTTTTTGTACGATCTGCAAATATTTATTCCGGGTGTTCTGGGTATTTTCTATGCATAATAAATAAAAATCGGCTAAGTGCAAGTCGGACTCGCGTACGAAGGGTTCGTGATTTTTTTACCGTTTTTATTGTATGAAGATAATGGCGCGGAACCCTTCCTGCATGAGTCCGACTTACGCTTGCCTGGTTTTTTCAATGGTGCGTCTATTTACGGTACGTTATAGTGCCTAGGACAGGATTTTAGGTCTAAAAAACTGGCGGTGTAAAATCAGCGAAATAAAAAAAAAAACACCGAAATTTGTTGCTTTTTTGTTGCTAATTAGTTGCTAAAAAAAAGAGCCTAAGCCACGGATTTTCTCACGATGTTTTCCTTCACCATTCAGAGCATTGACACTACGCACGTAATTTATTCGAACAGAAGACACCACGCGAAAATAAATCGAACCCACGACCTTAGAATTAGGTGGGGTCGCTCTCACTACACAACCAGTACTCTCTCTCAAGTAATAGTAGTGCGGTTTTAGTATATTTCATTGGACGTTTCAAATTGTTTGGGGTGTTGTTTGAAATGCTTGCTCTGTGATAGATGGCCAAACACAGCTAATGGAGAAATAGCTGGGACGCTTAAGTTATTTTTGATATTTTATTACTGAATAAGTTTAAACAATCCGATGACCCAAATCTAAACGAAAAAAACAAGTACTTTGCGTTTTTTTTGGACTCACTAAAATGCTTGCCTTGCACCCTTACCTACCTACCTACCTACCTACCTTATTAAATTAGATTGGCACCACACTGGAGCTTCATTATTTACAAAATTTTAACTCTCTAACTAACACGGTTCATGAGATACAGCCTGGTGACAGACGGACGGACAGACAAACAGACAGCGGAGTTTAGTAATAGGGTCCCGTTTCACACTTTGGGTACGGAAACTTAAAAAAACATAATATAAGTTACCTGGTTCCCATATTACAAGCTATGCTTAGTTCGGGAGTGTAAAAATTAAAAATAATGTAAAAATATACACAAAAATAAAATGAGTATGAACATAGGTACACAGAAAGCAGACTATTACTAACTTTGAGTCCAGTCAGTCATTTATATAATGTATTTGTATTAGTGTACCAGCTATTCGTCTAGGTCTGTGTAACAATGCTGAGTGTTATTTCATGTTTATGTAGGTTACGTACAACTATTTTGAATGTGTTTTGTGAAAACTATATATTGTACTATTTGACTACTTTTTTTACCACTAAAGGCCTAAGTATTGTAACAAAATATCATCAAATTTAAGTTTCGATCGTGTCAATCTCCAAATGGTATTCTTTGAAACTAAGATTTCAGACAAGTCCAATTTTGACAATTAAATTCTAGTTTTAATCCCGTCTCAGCTTCAAAAATTACGAAAATTGGATCTCAGGCTAACGTATAGTCTATCAAGTTATAGAAAAAAATATTCTTTTAAGTTGCTATTGAACTTTAATATTATTTAAATAGTTTATTGTTTAAAAAAAAACATTGAACTGTGTAAAATTTTATTACTAGTAGACACAACTAAACACTTAACAATTGTATATTCTGCTGAAGAACGAATATTATTTAATTATCCCAACTATTAGGAAAAGTCCCTAATTGTAAAAATTTAAAAAATACCCGTAAACTAAAAAATTGCATGATTAAATGCGTCCTACGCATTCAAATAAACGTTAGAACAAGTCTATTCCACAAATGTTACCACGTGTGGTTACCTGAATTCATGAACTAGATAATACAAATCCATATAGCACTGTTATGCTTCTGACTGACTGAATGGCATGCAAAGTCAAAGTCAAAGTCAAAAAGCATTTATTCAGTAATATCCGCATGTTCTTACTTGGTTGCGAGAAACTTGCGTCTAGATTTATCTACTTTACTACGATTCTCAGTGATATTTAAGATTTAAACAAGAAAATGCTCTTTTGACTATAACTTTAATAACTGACATCATAAAGTTTTGGCGTAAATTACTCTTAGTGCGTGTTGTAATTTCTAAAACCTCAAAGTTTCTAAGGAGTTTGAGCTTTCGATGTTTTATTCCTGAACACAGCGTTAAATTAGCTTCAAAGAAAGTAACAACTCCAAACAAAGTCGCAAGCGTACCTCTAGTCCTACTATTCTACTAATATTATAAACACGAAAGTTTGTAAGTATGGATGGATGGATGGATGGATGTTTGTTACTCTTTCACGCTCTAACCAGTAGTTATAACTTGGATTAACATTTTTTTTTTTTTTTTTTTTTTTTTTTTTTTTTTTTAACCTATACTGTCCCACTGCTGGGCAAAGGTCTCCCCCATCTCCTTCCACTGCCTTCTGTCTTCTGCCACTTTCCACCAGGATTTATAAAAATTATCGAGTTCGTCACGCCAACGTTTCCTCGGCCTGCCCCGGCTTCGTTGTCCATTTGCAGGCACCCATTGTGTGACGACCGCCGCCCATCTTTCGTGAGGCATACGACTGGTGTGGCCTGCCCAATCCCATTTCAATCTGGCAGACTTGTCACCGACATCAACGATCCCTGTTTTCGCACGTATTACTATATTTCGGATCTTATCTAGTCTCTTTACTCCCAGCACACTGCGTTCCATGGCTCTTTGGCAGATCTTGAGCTTGGACTTTTGAGACTCGGTTAAAGACCATGTTTGTGCGCCGTACGTAAGGACAGGCAGAATACACATGTCGATGAGTTTTCGCTTCAGAGACAAAGGAAGGTTACCCTTCATTAGCGATTTCATGGACCAGAAACTTTTCCAGGCATTTTCAACACGGCGATCAACTTCTTTGTCTTGCCGGTGTTTGAAAGACGCTATCTGGCCCAAGTAAATATACTCATCGACGTAGTGTATTTCTTGCCCGTCAACTTTGATCTTCTGTTTGGTGTTGTTGGTCATGATTTGTGTCTTTAGCCGATTCATCATTAGTCCAACCTCAAAACTTGCTGTGCTCAAGTCCTGGAGCATATTTTGGAGCTCTAAAGCGGTCGATGCAAAGAGAACTATATCGTCGGCGAAACGTAGGTTGGTAAGCTTTTTGTCTCCAACTGTTATTCCTTTAGATGTCCAAGGCTGTGCTAATGTTTTGAAAATTTCCTCTAAAGTACTTGTAAACAACTTGGGCGAAAGCGGATCACCTTGTTTGACACCTTTATCAATACAAAAACGCGGTCCAGGTGTTGTTAGTTTAATATTAGCTGTACTGTTACTATAGATACTTTTAATGAGGTCGATATATGTTTTACTTATGTTTTGATTTTCGAGAGCTTTAAAAATTGCAGTATGTTTAATGCTATCAAAAGCTTTCGATAGGATTAACATATAGGCTACTTTTTTATTCCGAAAAATAACGGGAACGGGAAAAAACTGCCACGCGGGCGAAGCTGCGAGCGGCCACTAGTCTAACATAATTATGTTTCACGTTCACATTGCATAGTTTAGCATAATTTATCGCTATGCATGATATGCGCCATGAGCAATTTGCTGTCAATTGATTACCTGTAATTTAACATCCCATATTACGCATTAATTCGCCATGAATCGACCAGGGTACTTTCGGAAATGTTAGTTTCATACAAAACTATTTGGAAAATAATAATGATAATAATGCTGGACAATCCACACAGCATCATCTAGCCCCAAGCTAAGCAGAGCTTGTGTTATGGGTACTAGATGACTGATATACTTAATACAATACAATACATTACATACATAGATATTTTTTTATATATAGAAAATACCCAGAACACCCGTATTAAATATTTGCAGATCGTACAAACATTTATCTCAAGGCGGGAATAGAATCCGCAACCTCCTGCGGCATTGACAAGATTGAAACTTGAATAGTTGTCTGGATAGTTGAATTCTAGAAGATACATATATTATTTTGTAACTATATAGCATACTAGCGGCCGCTCGCAGCTTCGCCCGAGTAGCAGTTTTTTCCCGTTCCCGTTATATTTTCGAGATAAAAGTAGCCTATATGTTAATCCAGGTTACAATCGGTATCTATTCCAAATTTCATCTAAATCGGTCCACTAGTTAGAGCGTGAAAGAGTAACAAACATCCATCCATCCATTCTTACAAACTTTCGCATTTATAATATTAATAGGATGCACATTACGAGTAGGTTTAGTTTTAAAACAGCTTACAAGGTGATATTGGTCGCACAGCGACAAAACTTATAAGAAAATGTCAGATAAATAATGTGAGTTTTCTTCACTTATCACTTTTCACCTACAAAAGCCGAAGTAACGACGTCACCTACCTTGGCTTAGGATTTGGTGTGCCGTTAGCACTGGTTTATTAATCTAGTTAGAGAATCAAATTCATAGCGGGTTTATTCGCAAGATCAACAATGTAAAAATTCAGAGTGCCGCTGATCCAAATTCAAACTTTTGGCCTGAAGGCAAATCCTCGTATTTTTTTGGAGATTAGGTTGAATCTAGAACTTGACTGTTGAAATTGGGCCTGTCTGAAATGCGATCGAAGAATACGAATTGGAGCGTCAAGCATGTAGATGAAACCACAGTCGGTAAAGTACCGTATTAGAAACATCCCAAGACTTATTTTCATCGGGTCATTTGAATCCTCGATACCGAAGTTGGTTATCGCATCCCCGTATGCCCGTAAGGGGAAGGTCGTGGGTTCAAATCCTACTCGAGTTTTTTTTTTTGGGATAATATAAAAATCTTTGTAATAATAATAATTTGTTTATTTTCTCTCAATAAGGTAGTATAATATCAAGTACTAAACATCAAGAGAATAGAACCTACGATTACAATAATTACAAACTATCAAACTAAGTTGTAGGCGATAAATAACTTTTCTTTCTTCTTTTTTTCATTTAGCTTTTTAATCTGAGAGTTCTAAAAACTGGTGCTTACGGCACTTTCAGGTGTTATTTTCCCGCTTCGTGGAAATTTGGAGCTATTTAATATTAAACTCTGAACTCAACATGCAGTTATGGCGGAAAATTGTACAGTTTTACTCAGTCAAACTAAGATAGTTTCTGAACTAGGAGTAATGGAACAGGGTACGCTTTTATAAGGAACCTTTTTGACGACCGATGTGGCGCGACGGGCGAATGTCCGCTTGCGACGCAAGAGGTTGCGGGTTCGATTCCCGCCTTGGAATAAATGTTTGTACGATCTGCAAATATTTATTACGGGTGTTCTGGGTGTTTTCTATGAATAATAAAAAATATCTATATTATGTAATGTATTATATTAAGTATATCAGTCATCTAGTACCCATAACACAAGCTCAGCTTAGCTTGGGGCTAGATGATGCTGTGTAGATTGTCAAGCATTATAAAAAAAAAAAATGAGTTTTAGGACTAAACCCTTTTACATTTTAAACTTTATCATTTTCTGTATAAGTCAAAGGGAAGTGTCCCTCTCATTGTTAGCATTCTAGAGTTCTTTTTTTTTATTTTTATTATTTGACTTTGTTGCTGGAACTAGCAGATGGTCCACCTGATGTTAAGTGGTTACCATTACCTATAACAGAGCATTACCTTGCAAGTCAATTATAAACGTGGCCTTACGATATGCACTAATCTGTGTCCATCAACCTGAGGCGTACAGGTGTTGAGCCTCATGTGCTTGTAATTTCACTGGCACCCACACCCTTCAAACCGACACACAGTAAGCTGCTTGGCGGCAGAAATAGGCATGGACTGCACGCACTGTATAATACGGAATAATTTTGATTTGCTTTTTCAAATAACTTCTTTATTTTATCCATCTCCATAGATCCGAAGATCATCTATCTCCATTTTAGTAGTAGTAGAGCTCTTATTGAAGGGCTCGTCCGGGAAAGTACTATCACCATGTCTATTTCTGCTACCAAGCAACTCGCTCTGTCCCGGTTTGATGGGTATGGGTGCCGGTGAAATTACAGGAACATTAGACTTAGATTACGTTCCTAACGAACGTGACCTATAAGGCATATGCTTTGTTATTGGCAATGGTAACCACTTAATATCAGGTAGGTCATATGCTTGTTCCATCACCAAGTTGTATAAAAAACTCTTGTCTTCATATATCTATTTCAACATATCTGTAGCGTGCATTATCCGACATTATATTTATAGAAGTACACCAACGACCTTTAGTTCTTTTATAGTAACAGTAAACACTATTGCACTGAGATTTAATACGATTAATCGTACAAGAAACTAGCGGGCCATCAAAGTGAAAAGACATTATGACTCTTGACTGTTACGAATAAAATAGTGAGGGGAAAGTATCGATGAAATTGAAAACAGAAAAAAAAGAAACAGACTCACGACTTTACCCTCAGGCACGGTAGATATCTTCTCAGATCTCTTAGCATCAAAGTAGTGCCAACTCCAAATTCTTTTAGTTACAACAATACAAGCTATACTTAGTTTGGGGCTAGATGATTGCGTAAAAATGGCCACAAATATATTTATTATTATTGTTAAAACATTACATTTGTACAGCTACCCATATTTTGCTGTAGTTGGTATTTCATACGTGACAGATTGCAAGCCTATCGCCACTGCACCGCTAGAATACAGCTTGCTGTGTTCCGGTTTGTAGGGTGTGGGTGCAGGTGAAGTTACAGGCACATGAGGCTTAACACCTGTATGCCTCAGGTTGATGGACGCAGAGCAGTGCATTGTAAGGCACGATTTTATCGATCGTGACCGGCAAGGTAATGCTTTGTTAAATTGAATTTAAAAAAAAATCATAAACTGTTAAAATTACACAATATATTGTTAACAGCTTGTTATTAAATTTTAATCAATTCTGATTCAGTGTGATTTCGATTGTTCGATGTTTCGTTTATCGACTGTGTACCTCACTATAGAAGTCATATCCTCTGAACTCGTAAACGCGAACCGCTCATTATATCCAAATTTAACGATGATTGCTCACACGATCCGAGCAATTTTGCGATATTACTCGATGAAGCAAAACCGCGGCGCGAATGGCGAAAACATTCCTTTTATCGGCTCGAGATTCGATGATTACAATAAAGCGGGAATTAATCAAAAGGAAAAGGAAAAAAATAAAGTGTATTTTCATACCTAGATACACTAGTTACCTAAACAACGGTTGCCTGGAAGAGACCGTTTTCAGCAATAAGACCGCCTATTTTGCCAAATTGATTATATGTTTCTGTGTGGTAAACAGTAAAGAGTTATCTATCTATCGACATAAACAATAAATGATTTATGATAATTTTATTGCGAGATTACTAATCAACCCTTACATTGCATGAAATATAACTCTAAATAAAATTGATAAGCCTCTGTGTTTTCAGCAACGTACTAACGCTCAATTCTGACGCAAAACAATACTGTGGCTAAGTTACAAAATAAAACAAAAAAAACTCAGTATACACCATTTCATTCTTCTGAAAGGAGAAGTATTTTTAAACAGAAAAGACAAGCCAAGCAAAAAAAACTGGACATACAAATAGATTTAAGTTATAGATGTAAAGTCAGTTTGCGTAATAACGTTTTCTCATTTCACAAACACCATCCAGAAAGGAAACATTACAGACTATGACCGAAGTACTAACAAGCCACATAACATTTCATATGTGTCAACAAACACACTCTCGCTGAAAGTACGTGTGTAATTCACGAGGAACTTTCACGTAACTACTGTATTTATCGTTTTAATTTACACCTTGTTGTGAACCTAAATTGAACAACTAGTGGAGGCATTAGCGAACGCAACTTTGTCATGAAATAGCGTTTCAAAATAAAGATAAAAAAGTTTAGACTGTGAAAAGGTTACAGAGCTAAAAAAAAATAAACTACAGAGAAAACTCAGTACAAAATATGAAATCCTACAGAAAAAAATGATGACCTTATCGCAGTGAACAGTGAAATTAGTTTTAAAAATAAATAAGCATTTGAAAATAAATAGAATTTCGGAAAACATTGGAACTAGAATTGTACAAAATATATTTCGTGTAAATACAAAAATGAAGGTGGAAATTTGGATACTGCTTGTGACAGTGCTCGCAAGCTCAGCTGCAGGACAAGATGAAAAACAGTTGGCCGAGGGACGGGGAAAAGCGAAATTCGCACTGTTGAGTACGTATTACTTTTTTATTTTCGTCTAACCTCAGCAAACCTACTCTTAGAAACGATAAACGAAGTTTCGTATTGTCGTTTTGAGTTACACTACGCGGCATGTCAGGCATTGACAACTTGACTTTTGACGGCTACCGAGTTGCCCCGCAGTATATAACAAGTCTATTACAGCTTCGGGATTTGCCTTAAAATGTTTTTCTCTGTCATTGCACGAAAATTGGTACACTACTTCCTTGATTTGTTGAATTTCTTGAAAATCTGATCGATCGTGATTTTTGTTTGGGGTTTGTTTGGGGGGAATAGATAAGAAGGGTTGAAATTCGCTGTAGTGTTATTAATTGACGGATTTTAATCAAATTTGAAAGGCTCACTAAAGACTTCATTCTTGATGTTAAAAAAAGATTTATATTTTGGGAAACAGGAGAGTAGTTTCATATAAATAAGTTTACTAGTTTGATTTTCAATCTGTATAAATTTAACTGGACAATATCGAAAACATCCAAGTAAAAGCTAAAGTCGTTTTTTTTAATAAATTAGATATTTTGCTTAGAGAAAGCTCACACTCTCATAATTTACATCGTTTCATGCCGTTACAATTTGCTATTTTTTGCAGTTTCTCCTTGCGTTGTTCGGGTTCATAATTTGAAATTATCTACGTGTTGGAAAAATACATGTACCTACACTGGCGTATTACTTTTTCCATTTTCACGTTGTTGGCTGCTGTTCGCTAGAGCATGTTTTATGATAGTTGTTATACCGTGACGGCACATACTTAGAAAAATAATGTAGCTCAGAGTGAAAACTGTTTATTTAAAAGAAAAATAAACGGAAACAGGAAACTTTTACGTTCAAATCCTGATATTACGTCCAAAAAAAGGATATAATAAAACCGGCTTAAAAAAAACCCGTTTCATAAATGAGAGCCTCCTAAAATATTTATTTTATTCTGTTTTTTAATTATTTGAAAATTTGAACTCTCAAATTATCACACGGTGTGAGTGTGAGAGACAGACAGCGGAATCTTAGTAATAGGGTTCCGTACCCATGTTGCTCCAAAGATAACACTTGCCATCTCTCGTTTAATATATTTTAAGCCGCAATAAATAAAAAAAATTAAAAGAGCACCAGAAATAATAAGAGCCAAGGAAACTTAGACCCTATATTGTAATAAAAATAATTATCCTAACTCAAGTGCCTGTATTGAACATAGATATGTGAACCTAACATTTCTACTGCGCAAAAACACTTGCCGTACCCTAATTTTCTCGATCGGAAATTTACTTCTACAGGCGCGAGAAACGTTTTACTATAGATGGAATTTCAACACTGAAACTATGTGAAGTAACGACTATATTATCCCAAAATATTATGATTTCCTCAAATGCAGTAGGTATTGCGATTTGTCTGTATGTTTATGTATGCACCAGTACAGTTTTTGGTCCACCTACTTAGGTAGATACTTAGGTTGTCTGTACAACACAAACAAGACCAACAACAAAAACAAGAGTAACCAACAGATTTAGAAATTCAATTGACAAATTCAAATCCGATTAAATACAATCTAAATAGTTTTATATTTTGACATTTTATAATATCCGTTCTTTTACTTCTACTTTCTACGCTTTCACTTCTAAAGGAAACAATAATCTAATTAAGGTTGAATCGGAATACGAAGCGGGATATCTGATGCCAGTCCTTTCATTTCCATCGAGATCAGCTTTTTCAGTGTTGACAAAAAGCCTTAGGGTTGGATCACATAGACCACATCTGGCGTAACAGTAGTTTTTGAAAAAATATGCCAGGTTTTGTTGAAAGTAACGACTGAATTTGATATACTACTGGAGTTTGATGTTATAAAAATAAAAGTAAAAAGAATCACACATAAACGGTAGGAACCAAGCTGTATTGACGACCGATGTGGCGCGTCTGGCGAATATCCGCCTGCAACGCAGGAGGTTGCGGGTTCGATTCCCGCCTCGGGATAAATGTTTTTACGATCTACAAATATTTATTCTGGATGTTCTAGGTATTTTCTATGTATAATGAAAATATCTATATTATGTATATGTAATGTATATCAGTCATCTAGTACCCACAACACAAGCTCTGCTTAGCTTGGGGCTAGTTTTTTTTTTTTTTTTTTTTTTCAATACTATTTGCTGATGGAACTGCTCTGCGTCCAACAACCTGAGGCATACAGGTGTTAAGCCTCATGTGCCTGTAATTACACCGGCACCAAAATGACCAAACCGGCACCAAATAATGCTGCGTGGATTGTCCAGCATTATTATTATTGAGTTATTTAGTATTTTATTAAGTGTTGATGTTTTATGTACAGTGCTGATGTAAGCCTAGTGATGTAGTCTAACCCTAAACTAGGTGAATGCAGTTTCCATTTACAGGTCCACTCAGTCTTTTTATCAGCACTATTTACGCTTCTTTTAATGGGAACCACTCGGTTTCCCGATTAGATTAACAAAATATATTTATCCACGCTTCTTCGTACGGCTATTTTGGTTAAAAAGAAAATGGAGTCAAAAGGAACACGTTGGTAATTCACAGGCATGGTGGATATTCAAAATATGAGCTATATAAAGACCCGCAGTTAGAAAACAGAGTTATTATAAAATATGTAGATATAAGGTAGATAGCTTAAATATTAGGTGTAAAATATTTGTATATACTAAATTACTTCCGTTATAAAATAAATAATCTACTATTAAAGTTATTCAACAGTATACTTATTGAATTGTAGTGTGGATGACTATCTAAATGACAATCTTAACGCAACTTTAATTTTACTGACATATTTTATGGGTTCGTCTCTTTTAATGCAGTACCCTACTATGTATATTATGTATTGACTCTAAAACCTTTATCTAGTCCTAAAACCTGAACATGTTAAACATACTAAAGCAATAAATAAACTAAGTTAGAATTAGAATAAAAACTGCCTTGTAATTTATGTCGATGACAACGCCTAGCAGAACAGGCAAGATACTAACGTTTATCTTTTTTAGGGTTCCGTACCCAAAGGGTAAAACGGGACCCTATTACTAAGACTCCGCTCTCCGTCTGTCTGTCTGTCTGCCACTAGGCTATATCTCATGAACCGTGATAGTTAGAGAGTTGAAATTTTCACAGATGATGATAAATTTATGTTGCTTCTATTACAACAAATGCCAACAAATAGAATAAAATAAATACTTAAGGAGGCTCTCATACAACAAACGTAATTTTTGCCGTATTTACGTTAGTACGGAACCCTTCGTGCGCGCTATTTCTGAAATTCAACTAAACGGATACAACGGGGGTTGAAGTTTGTATAAAAATAACTTCACGCAGACGAAATCGTATTTCACTAGTCAATTTTCAAACTATACTAAAAATATTTAGACCAATATCGAGAGTCAGAACATGTTGTAATTGAAAACTGTTTGATTGAAATGATGTAGTCACAGATAAGCATTTATCGATATTGAACATTTCACAATTTTCATATCTGAAAGCATTGAAAACTTTCTGGTAATATTCATTGAAAATTGCTATAAAATGTAATAATAGAGATGAATAGCTATGTAATGTAATGATACTACATTGCCAAAGTGTTTTGGCCCATAAATTTATATCAAATAGGCATGTAAATGTAGCGGTCATAGCTTTTTGAATATTGAATAGTTTCTCGCTGTCAATAATAATGCATAAATGTAAGTGTAGACAATAAAACATTAGCTTTTTGTATTAAACTTATGATACGCCGCGAATAATTACAATATACGTTTTAGTTATTCATAACAAGTTTTATAATCAGTAGGCACGTTCCAAATTCAAAACAGTCTTTTCTTTTGTTGCAGCCAACCTCGGCATACTTTTGGCTGCCAAAGTGGGGCTTTTCAAGATCTGTGTAGGAATAGGCCTGGTCATAGGAAGTATGAAGCTTCTGATCATCCTGGCATGGGCCTTGGCTATCTTCAAATACGTACCTGATCCGTACATTTATTACAATTCGCATGAATACCAAAAAGTACCACTGCATTTAGATCGCAACCCGTTTGATCATGACCAGTATGGTCATGACCGGTATGGTCATGATCAGTATGGTCATGTTGGTTATAATCATAATATCAAGAATCCTAATGGTTTTGGACAAAACTCAGTATATTTTGGTTTCCTGAATTCGATGCTGAAGTTCCTCAAGCTACAGTGAATTAGGTTTGTTTGAAATATTGTTTGAGTAGAATTGAGTAAAATATATATTTAATTCCATGCGTTGCTATAAATTTTATTGAAATCTTTTATTTATTATTTTATTATTATAAAATAACTCTGTTTTCAAGTTACAGGTTTTTACAATACATAGAAAACATAATTTAAATCATCGACTACAGGAACTATGCCCATAAGGGCGGGCAACATTATCACTTTGAATAACTAAATTATATCTTAATATAAATATATTATGAATGTATCAGACTGATGATGATATGATGTAGATATAGAGTGGACTTATTTTTGTGGCTTATTCGATAATCAAATATTTTACATACCTACATAAAATTGTGATTAGATTATTTGAATTTATATGCACTATATGCCTCAGGTTAGTGGACGCAGGATAGTGCAACATAGGGCATGTATCTAACGTGCGTGACCTACAAGGCTAAACTTTGATGATGATTACCATTTCACATCAGGTGGGCCATATACTTACCAGCAGTAGTATAAAAAAATCTATAATGTTTCCCACTTTTGATCTCACCTCTCTCTACCGTAAGGTTTGCTGGAAGAGAACTCTTTTAAGGGTTAAGCTCGCCTTTGCACATGTTTTAATATTAAGTTTACTCATGTAATTTTCTGTGTTCAATAAAGAATAATAAATGTTCGTATTTTTGTTTACAGTTCACTTTTTCTACGTGGTCGCAACAAAACTATTTGTATTGAAGATAGTCTACGGCGCCATATTCTACGTTCTCATCGTTAAAGGATGGCATTTCGTATCCTGGTTCATCCACTACTTGAAGAAGAAACAAGATCATCATGAATACGTTGAATATCACGAGCCTTACCACAATCACCATGAATATGGTCACGAGTATGGCCATGACCATGACTATGGGCATGATCATTATGGACCACCTAGTTATGACCCTTATTGGTCATATGCTCATGAAAACCAAGGGTATGGTGATTTTAAGAAAACTTATGACGCAGATGGATCGTTTTCAATCAAAAGTTAATTTAAGTATTGGAGTGTACTGTTTTCTAAGTTTTAGGTACATGACGGTCTGTGGAACACTTTTATGTCTAAGAAAAACAGAGCGATTCCCATTAAATTAATAAACACTGTCAATCCAATTGCTAAAACCACATGTTGATTTAAATTCCAACGAAATTACACAATAGAACTAAAAATAACACGAGAAATCCATTGGTGCGACCGGGTTCAGACCCGTACCCTTAGTTTCAGAAGGGTCACTCCCGTTTGACTACCGGTGTGAAATCTCACGATGGTGTGAAATACTATATTACGATACGTGTGACTATGGGTGCTAAACGCCTGCAATAATACACTACTTAGGTCACACGTATCGTATACTATTTTATAGCACATGTGACATAAACCCGCTCCGGAGAATTTTCAAGCTTCAAATTATGACATTTAAGTTGACATTAGGTTATAATGACAGTTAGGTGGTTGATTTTTGCACGGTGTAAAAAAGGCTATTTAGGTCACGGAAAAACGTGCGTAAAGTGCGGGTTTAGGTCACACTGTGCTATAAATTATAGTTAAACATATATTGTGCCTGTGCTTGGCTCATCAAAGACTACTGAAGTAAGACTGCAGTTCAAAGGAAGTATTTCAACATGTTTAAATTGTTTTAACCTGCCCGTTAGCTGTCGGATTGCTAATCTACCGGGAAGAACCGGGAAGGGGGAATGGTAGGATGTCTAAATATAGAATTAATTTGCGAAGGGGCACGAGATTTGACCTTTGTTGACATTGCAAAGTCAAGTCTAATTCTCAACGTTCAGGGAAGATTATCCAATTTACAACGTGTATATGTATATCTATGAAATCCCACTCGAATAAGAAACGTTCGGGATATCACAGTAGTTGCGGCATCATGCTGAGTCGAAGCCCATTCTGAGTCTGTGTAGCACACAGAAACACGACACACTGTTCAAGTACCGATCTTCACTGTGTGTGTCTTTCTACGACTAGCCTCACAGCTCAGTTAGTTGAAGCTCTGCCTTTTGTGCTGTAGGTTGTGGGTTCGATTCCCACCAAAGACAAACATTTGTGTGATGAATATTGATTTTGTTCTCTACGTGGCTGTCATATTATATTCCAAGTATGTATTTACAAAATAAACGTATGTAAGTTTTCTATCAGCCATCTGGTTCCCATAGTACAAACTATGCTTAGTTTGGAACTAGATGATGTTCTGTAAAAATGTCATTAATAAATTTTTTTATGTGTCTTTCTTCTATGATGTCTTGTTTCTGTTGGTTTGTGTGTGTTTATGTAGTGAATGAAAAATGTTAATATCCATTATATTTTCTTGTTATAGCTAACCGCAAAACCTCAAAACGAAAGTCTATGCATACCTATGTTGAAAGAAACATCGTGAAAACACTCACTGGTTAGACAACTCTGCACGTATTGATAGTAAGATTGTTTATTATATAATTTTCTAATGGAACAAGATGTGGAGTTTTAGAATTGGGTCCTCTGTGAAGAGTTCGTCTGGGAAAGTACTATACCACCATGCCTATTTCTGCCGCCAAGCAGCCTGCTGTGTTCCGATAATACATAACTTCGTTTATCGTTTCTAAGAGACTTACAGGTGTTAACCCTTATGTGCATGTTCTATTTACGGCACTCACACCCTTCAAACCAAAATATAGCAGTGTTACTTGATGACAGAAATAGGTGTGGTGACAGTATTTCCCAATCAATAGCAGCATATACATTTAAGTAGGTACTATTTAAGTATTAGTTACTTACTTTACATAAGCATAGCTTATATAATTATTATTTGTAGTAACGTTCCTCAAAACATACATTGTTATATTACAACGAACCCTTAGAAGTGTTTACGAATGCCATAATCCAATTTAAGAACAATGAAGTATGAAATGCAGAGTAATATCGTAGCATAGAAACTATTTAATGTGTCTAATTGTTTTGCATTTAAAAATTATAAAGGTTTCTAAAGTAAAATCTACTCTATGAATGTGTACCTCCTTCCCGACTCTATGAGCCATGATTGCGGAAAGGGTGTGCATGTATTTCTATATTGCAAATACCAACTAATTTGGATTCATACTGGATTTTCACGTTACATAAAGGTAGGAACCAAGTCGTTAGTTTCTTGCCTGTTCTTAGGAACTGGCACTTATAGGTTCACATAGCTGTAAGACAACTCTAAGAGATTTTTAATGTAAAGACTTTTTTGAAAATAGGTACAGCATAACGAAGATACATTAAATATATCTAGTAAATATATCACGTCTTGTAAAAAGGTTTTCTTTATTGCCTTAAGTGTCTGTAACCACTTAACATCAGGTGAACCCTTATACATGTTTCACCAGCATGTTATATAAAACCAGTCAAAATTTTCTGCTGTTTCTAAAACATGGAGTCAAACTACTCTAGGACTAAATAAATGGAACTATAATGTAGCGTTTTAAGAACTTCCTATAAAACGTAAACTGGCATAGACAAAGTAACATCGAAACAAATATCGCTCAATGATGTACAGAATGGAAGCTGTAAAGCAAATTGCGTGCGAAGCACTAAAGCGCTGAAGACAAATTGAGGCGTAAGAGACAATGTATTTTATCGGCCAAGCGTGATTTTAAACGATAAGTTTAACAACAATGGTTCCTGTCTAGTGGTCTGCTTAGAATTTAGCTGACGTAAAATCAAAATAATAATAAAATAATAATAATAATAATGCTGGACAATACACACAGCATCATTTAGCCCCAAGCTAAGCAGCGCTTGTGTTATGGGTACTAGATGACTGATATACTTAATACAATACATTACATATATATATTTTTTTTATTATACATAGAAAACACCCAGAATACCCGGAATAAATATTTGCGGACATTCGCCCGCCGCGCTACATCGGTCGTCAAAAATCTTGGACGTGGATAAATTTAAAATCTATACCAGTTATAAAATCTTTGCCCTGACTGACTGACATAAAAACAATGCATAGCCTTCTCATCATAGTCTTTGGTCGTAGAGATTTGAAGTTTTTAGGGTATATTTGTCTTGATGCGTAAAGGTGTAAGAAAGGAATTCCCGAAATTCAACCCTTCAACGGGTACAACGAGGGTTGAAGTTTGTATAAAAATATCTTTCCACGGACGAAGTCACGTGCGTAATTAGTAACTAGTAACACATGTAACCGATATTTGTTCAAATAAAATAATTAATTTTTTTGGGTCGTTGGTGAGAATCGAACCCACAATTAGAGATGAAAGGTTAGAAAGCAGCTTGTCGTGTTCCAGTTTGAAGGGTGTGAGTGTCGGTGAAGTTACAGGCAAATAATGCCTTAAGGGCGGTGGACACAGAGCAGTGCATTGTAGGGCACGGTCTTGTCGATCGTGACCTGCAAGGTAATGCTTTGTTATAGGTGATGGTAGCTTTTTAACATCAGGTGGGTCATCCGCTTGTTCCATCAGCGATTAAATAAAAAAAACATGAGATTAGTAGCAGTAGAGCTCTAGTGAATAGAAGTAATGCTATGTTGTGAGTGGTGGTAACCACTTAAAATCTGGTGGGCCATGTACTTATTTCATCAGAATACTAATAAAAATATAAGTTAAAAAAAACGAGTGTGCTTTAGACCACACGACTGAAGTAAAACTTCTGCTATGAGAGAATGAGAGAAAGAACAGTGCTTTCGTACCCCCTCCATGGTAGTTTTAAGCGTTTAACGCAACCTTGCTGGAAGTCGCATAAGAAGTATTATCAATAAATATTTAGCTATGTCTATATATCTCCGTTATGCGACCGTTTTAGAACGGTCTCAGCATCTTAGGACAATGTAGCATCCAGCATCACTGAGCGGCTCGCAGTATCTTTAGTCGATGTAACGACCCTCGCTCAGCCATTACTGCTGATGTCCTTTATTTGTGTGTTTTTTGTTGTTGTGTTTCTCGAGGACTTTTAGTCTAATTATAGAAAACTCTGTTTTTCGACTCAGCCACGGGTTCGAATTCAGTTGTGCATTTATATATTTTTAGTAGCATATAATAATAATCATGCTGGATAATTCACACAGCGTCATCTAGCCCCAAGCTAAGTAGAGCTTGTGTTATGGGTACTAGATGACTGATATATATACTTAATACAATACATTACGCACATAGATTTTTTTGATTATACACAGAAAATACTCAGAGCACCTGGAATAAATATTTTCAGATCGTACAATCATTTATCTCAAGGCGAGAATCGAACCCGCAACCTCCTGCATCACAGGCAGACATTCGCCCGCCGCGCCACATCGGTCGTTGAAATAAATCGAAATAACCCTTTGTACCGTACTTTAGCGACCGTGGCTCTATCTACAGTTTTTAAAATATTCATTTATGGTTTGTAAGTCCAGGTAAGAACTATAAAAACTAATAAAAAAAACAAGTGTGCTTTTAGACCACACGACTGAAGTAAAACTTCTTTAATATACGAAACGTAACTGGCTATGAGAGAAAGAGAGAAAGAACAGTACTTTTAAACTAGGCATGGAAATGATTGCTACATTTAAATCATTTTCATTGAGTGAAATTAAAAAAAAAAATAGCTTTCATTTCACCTGCGATTTTTCACTGGCAATGATTTTTCGTGCATAGAATTATCCAACGCCACACGTTCCTTATCCTACTAGAAATAAGGTATGAATTATAATAAAAAATCTCTGACGCTCCTTTTATGAAATGGAAGTTGGAACCGAGACCGGATTCAGGATTCAGGAACCTAATATTTACATTAACACTATACCTAGTACAAGTACCTACCTACTCACTAAATAACAACACATCAAACTAAATAACTATCTAGATAATTACAATAAACGAAATAAAAAAAAATCGCTAACAATCGCTGATTTCGCAAGACGTCGCTCTCCAGCGCAAGCGCTCGGATGACTGACTGTGACGCGATGAAATAATTTTGTCAATAAACAAATGATTTTTAGATCTGCTACTTATTATTTCAAGAAAATTAATGCTTTACTGCACTTGATTTAAAGTCTGTTTTTAAAATACTCTCGATGACTTACGACATTCTAGTTCAAAGTTCGCCCATAATCGTACTAAAACGGAGCACGAGATGGCGCTGCGCTCTTCATAGCTTCTTTTTTTTTGTGTCTGTCATTCGGACAATTTTGCCAATGTCAAGTGGGTTGAATAAAATACTTTTTAGTCGAGTCGTGGATTTGCTCCACACCAAACTAGACCACCAGAAATTAGAAGACCTTGGCAAGGTGTTCCTATTATAAAACGTAGACTATCCTAGAACTAGTTAGTACAATGGAAAAAAAATGGAATAGACTATGGTTTATTTCTTAACCACAGACAAATTATTCCAATTAGTGTGAATATGCGCCATCTGGTATAGAGTAGCGGCAAGATAGAAAAACCAGAGAGAAAACTGATCGTTTTGTCTATGGTTTCATTCGAACCCGGCGTAAACGTCATTTTCGGGTTGCTGACACCTCACTGACAGTAGTACAGACATCTGTCTTGCCAGTTGTAAGTCATGTTGATGCGCCAGCCAAGTGTAAATAAGTAGCTGAGTGTGCGAAATTTGAAAAGCTTAGACTTAGTTTTCAATTGAATGTTTTTTGAGAAAGAAATGGCATCCGCGAGGATTTTGGCTTAAATCGTTGGAAGCGTTTCGTGAACCTATAAACGAAATAAACATAAAAGAAAAATAAAATGGATGTTTATTAATTTTATGTTAGTTACATAGACGATTGAGTGGTTACAAATAGATCCACTCACTGTCTTTAAACCTTATTATTGTTCTTATTTACATTAACACTACACCTAGTACAAGTACCTACTTACTCACTAAATAACAACACATCAAACTAAATAACTAAGTAGGTACCTAGATAATTACAATAAACGAAATGAAAATAAATCGCTAGCAATCGCTGAACTCACAAGACGTTGCCGCTCGCCAGCGCAGCGCTTGGATGACTGACTGTGATCTGCGACGACTGCGACGAGATGAAATAATGGAAAATCATTTTGAGCGATTTTGAGCTCTGCTTCTTATTATTACAAGAAAATTAATACTTTAACTCACTAAATTTAAGGTCTGTTTTTAAAATACTCTTACGTCATTCTATAGTCGAATTTTTAATTACACGAAGTCAACTGACGTTTACTGTGTTGCCAGTTTTTGATGAAATAAAAATAGTGTTGTGACAAAGTGAATGATTGAAAAAACTCCTGAATGAATGAAATTGCCTCGATTGTCTAGTGAATACTTAGTGTGCCGAAATGCCGATATCAGGTACGGGGTTCGAATTTTAGTCGTGTTTTGTACATACCAACGAGTTTTCGACGACTATGTTCCTATAGTATCTACCTATACTGAATACCGAGTGTCTTAAACATTAAGGAAAACATTGCGAGGAAACTTGTAAGACTGTCCTATTTTCAATACATCATGTAGTTGAAACTATAAATGTATCAAATATAACAATAATTATAGGTTGGTAATGAAAATAAAAATATCGTTTATTACATTTTCATCATTCATCTGATTGAACGAGAACTGAACGCATCACTATATGGCATGGCAACATTATTTTACAAAGTGACATTAGCTACTGTCAGTTGGCTATAGTTCAATCAAAGTTCGCCAATAATCGTACTAAAACGGAGCACGAGATGGCGCTGCGCTCTTCATAGCTTCTTTTTTTTTGTGGCATGTGTCTGTCATTCGGACAATTTTGCCAATGTCAAGTGGGTTGAATAAAATACTTTTAGTCGAGTTGTGGATTTGCTCCACCCCATACTAGACCACCAGAAATTAGAAGACCTTGGCGATCATTACCTCGAGAGTTACTTGGTACCTTCCCAGTCCATCGATGGCGAAGTATAGGGAAATAAAAAAAAAAATAATAATAACAAAATTAGATATCCCACGTCACACCAAGATAGGCAGTACGTACACGCACGCACTATCTTGGTCAGCGAAAAGCCCGGAGGAGCCACCTATAAGCCAGGAAGGCACCCCCACGGCAGAGCCCCGCGACCCAGGGATCGTAGTCTGCGAGTAGATGCTAGGGCGATGGGTTACACACCCGAGGCCCTTACCTGCAGTTCCCAAGAAGAAGAGAGCTGTAGATGACCGGATTTATTTATTGATTGTTTAGTCGAGTCTCCATATATATGTTCTGTGGTCGAGTTGAGTCGGTAAAAAAGTAAAGTCGGCTGTCATTGGTTTTGAAGAAAAAGATATGGCGTTTTTCTTCAAAACCAAAAGGAAACATTTTTGTTCAAATCAGGATGCCACATAACTCACTTTCATTTCAACTGGTCATACTTGTGCTAAGACCTCAATTAATGATGGTTAAAATACCACCGAAATTACCCATCAGAACTTAAAATAACACTAGAAAAACAATTAAAATTAAAATACAATGTTGCTTCCAAAGATGACAGAAAACGAATCCCCCACACGTTCCTTATCTTACTAGAAATAAGGTATGAATTATAATAAAAAATCTCTGACGCTCCTTTTGAATTGGAAATTGGAACAGAGACCGGATTCACGTGCTATCTAGGTAGGTACTTAGAATATAATATAGGTATAATCATGATAGAATTGCATTTATTTTCAAGCAATGAACTTTCCCTCATACTTTTACAGGCTTGGGACTGACAATGTAAAAACTTGATAATATCAATAAAAAAAGGCTTTCGTGATAATAAGATTTGAGGGGTACCTACTGTAAATATCTTTAGTAAAGATATTATTTACAATAAACGAAATGAAAATAAATCGATCGCTGACAACCGCTGATTTTGCAAGACGTCGCTCGCCAGCGCAGCACTCGGATGACTGACTGTGAAGTGTGACCTACGATGAAATAATGAAAAATCGTTTCGTAAACAAACAAATGAATATGAGATCTGCTACTTTTTATTCCAAGAAAATTAATACTTTACTGCACTTAATTTAAAGTCTGTTTTTAAAATACTCTCTTGCGATATTCTAGTTCAAAGTTCACCCATAATCGTACTAAAACGGAGCACGAGATGGCGCTGCCCTCTTCATGGGCACGTGCGGCTGCGACGAAACAGAAATATATAGTTTGTTCTTTCTATCACGCCCGCTCTGTCTAGCACGATTTGTCTTGTCACTCGCTAGCTCTCGCGTTCCGATTTCATTGAGTGCGACTTTTCGCAGACACTTTGAAGAGAAGTAGCTGGTGCGACGTATGAAACTGCATTTCATATTAAATTTCGCAAGCTACTTGTGAAATGATCCATGCCTATTTTAAACCCCCTTCATGGTAGTGTTAAACGTTTAACGCAACCTTGTTGGAAGTCGCATTAGAAGTATTACTTCAATAATGTATGAATCGTTTTGAATAGATAAGCCTGTCTGTTTTATCTCTTCTGTTCTGTGAAACTGCCAATTAAAATCTGCAAACGGTCTATTCAATACAAGTGAAAGTGCAAGGAAGCTTTTCTAAATACACTCGGTATAAATCAAACATGTAAGACGTTTCCTTAGTGAAAGAACCAGCTAGAAAAGAAAATACTATAAACTTCGATATTTATCGACAATATTTGAAATAAATAATAATAATAATTTTTTTTAATATTTGATATTTTTTTTTTTTTTTTTTTTGTATATTTATACATTTTTGACACCACACTAGACAACCTGTCTTATATAAATACTAGCGGCCGCTCGCAGCTTCGCCTGCGTGGCAGTTTTTTCCCGTTTCCGTTAAATTTTTATCCCTTATTTTATCCCCTTGGGAGTAGAATTAATCAAAATCCTTTCTCAGCGGATGCCTACGTTCTAACATCTACCTACATGCCAAATTTCGGCCCGATCCGTCCAGTGGTTTGGGCTGTGCGTTGATAGATCACTATGTCAGTCAGTCACTTTTGAGTTATATATATTTAGATTTTGATATTACCCTAAAGTTATACCTGCGTGGAATAGTATTTCTTTTGTAATTTCTTCAAATGCAGGAGACTACTCTTTGTCAATTAATTGCTTGAAATAAACGATTTTATTTTTTTTATTTTATTTTGTCAATAAAAATTTTAACTATAAATTTCATCTATGTTTCTTTTTCACCTGTTTTACCATTTTTACATTTAGAGATTCATAAGTTTACTCGTGGATAGTTCTCTATCTAAACTAATGCAAAAAATAATGATCGCCATTGAATTGTCCAAAAAAAAGCTTGTAAAAGCATTTACAAAATGTCTGAGCATTTCATCGCGGTTGATAAGAAAAACGCTTGCGGGAAATACGGAGACAATCCCCACGGTGACATGTTAAGAACATGCTGATGTCAAGAAAGCGACTCATGGCGGTACATCCAAACGGACAATTAAAGTTGAGCAACACCAACACTAAGTTAGTGAATTTTGTTGCTCTACCTTTCGACTCAATTCTCGTAATGAAATATCATATAATTTATGTTTCGTTCGAATAAATCTTCAAATAATATTCTTTGTAACTGACAAGCTCAATTTTGACAGTCAAATTTTAGATTCAATCTCGCCTAAACGCAAAAAAAAATACCAGAGTTGGGCCTGTGTTGTAAATATTTAACTTACTACATTATGCAGCAACTCACTTGTATTCCCTCTACACTGATGTAGTACTCTCATTGTCTGGGCCATGGGTTTTAATTAAGCACATAGGTACCTAATTTATTACTGTTTGACCTTGATCACTTATAATATTACCTATCTTTCATGAAAGTGGTACTCTGAAATTGTTATTTATATTGAAGAAAATAAATTATTCATTTAATTAAACTTATGCTTCAGAATAGATGCTCCAAAATACCTATATGGTTGAAAGAAAATCTTCTTTCGAATAAAATGATTCATTGTGTTTTGCGATTGTCATCAAAACGTTGACCCTAAAAGTTGCCCGTATAAGAGGTTCATACATAGGAAGATAGCAGCATCCCCACAGTATAAACAATATTTACACCCCACATTAACATAAAGAACAGTGACATAAAACCGAAATATTACCCCACGTAATGACTACACGAACGCACTGAAATGAAAACTTATCGCTCATAAATAATGTTTGTTCGTAAAACAACAGACATAAATCTAATATTTTTATTAAATAACTTACAATAACTAACATATTTTATGTTATAACGGTGTAACATTTATAAATATTGTTTTGTTTCACTTGCAGCAAGTTGTAACCCATTTGTTTAAAACATGGTGTTTTATCACACGATCAGCACTAGCTTTCGTTAAAACAACTAATCAGTCTTGTCTCATTAGCTTTACTTTAAAATCACTCGATATCATCACCAACTATTGAATAATCCAGCCCATTTCCCTCCCCTTTTGTCACCTCGTTGTCTTTCGTCACCTTGGTCGTAGTCTTCAGTTCCTTCTTTCTGATCTTTCCATGTACTGTTGTCGCATCCATCTCCAACTGCTCTAGAGGTACTCCAGTTGTGGTGCTAGCATCAGTTAGTTCCTCTTTTTTTTCTGTAGTTGTTTCAACTGGCACGGGTTTTTTGACTACGATCGGGATGTTCCTCTCTGGTGGTGGAGGAGGCAGTTCATGTTTTGGTGCAGACACATAGAGAACTCCATTGTTGTACACAGCAGTGACTTCATCTTCGTTGCATCCTGGAAGAAGCGCGAAGTTCTGGACAAATCTATTCACCATGAACAGGTCATCGTCGTTCGCCTTCTTCCGTCCCTCCACTATGATGAAACGATTCTTCACTTTCACTCGCAAGTCTTCGGGGTCGAATCGTTTTACGTATAGGTCGATTTCGCACTTATTTTTGTTCGAGACTAGCTTTGAGTCTTCGAGAGGGTTGTTTGCTGCTTGGAAGATGTCGTGCCACGGCCAGAGTTTCATGCGCGGCGGGAAGACATAGTGGACGAGCCGGTCCATGAGTGTGAACGGGTCATCGATTTGCTGCTTAGGTTTGGCTACCTCACTACATGAAGCTGTAGCTGCGAGTATGAGGACGCACGCGTACGTAAGCATGTTTACTGCTCGGTTGCACATCTAGTTCTGGCGGTTTAGCTTCACGCGGGGCTTATATAGTCTTGGTGTCTGTGTGGTTAGTTCGAGAATGCTCTCTCGTTGATGAGGGCAGGTGCCGTCAACAGTTGTGTTGTGTGAAAGTTGCTCGATCTGTTTTGATGTGACTCATTGGAAAGCACACGCATGTTTGTTTTGGGTGGTTATTTAATGTTCTTGGAACGATGTGTCATTGTTGTTAATGTTAGTAAGCTGTTATACCATCAGATAAGAAAGTAAATGAAATGTTTACGAGAAAACTACTTCATAATGATTTAACAGTTATTTTCAGTACTTAACTAATTTTCTCAGAATTTCGGTTTATTGCAACGTAGATACGTTTACTAATTTTTCTTACGTCAATGTGTGCAAGTACAAATTAGTATTATATGATATTTACAATGGATATCAGACAAACTTTTTCGACTGTCTTGAATACCGATAAATTTGATGGTCAATTCTAAAATAACAGAAACTCAAGTCTAAATTGCTTTGAAGTTGTTGTTAGATTTCAACGAGACTAAAGTAGTTTGTAAAACTAGCAGACTGGAAGTTAAACAACTAGAATAAACTGGCATGAGAAACTCTCCGCTTGTCAATAGAGGAACGAACATTTTCCTACGGCGCACATTTAGTTATTTTGAAGCAATAGGTATATGCAACTGTTTGTTCAGCAGTAACCAAGCGTCAGACAGTTCTTGTTTACGGAAATAAATAAATATTTGTGGACAGTATAAGTAAGGACGTGGTGGGAGCAGGCTCAGGAAAGAGAGAACTGGAAGTTTTTGGGGAAGGCCTTTGCCCAGCAGTGGGATGAACTAGGCTAGGAAAAAAAAGTATGTACAAAAAATACATACGTAAGTATTCTACCAGTCATTTGGTTCCCATAGTACAAGTTATGCTTAGCTTGGGGCTAAATGATGTTGTGTATAAATGTACACAAATATTTATTTAATGAGCACTTACAGTACCTGGTGGAAAGTTTGATTGTTTTCGCTCAATATCATTAATTATATTGTAAAAAAGTATTAAAAGTATAAGTTTGTAATCAGGAAATTATTATTATCTTTCTATCTATCTAGTGTACCGGTGGTCTAGTGGGAGTGAACCCACTGTCTGATCCTAAGGTCGTGGGTTCAAACCGATCGTGCACTAATGGATTTTATGTGCGCAATGCCAGTGAAACGATGATGGAAAACATCGTGACGAAACGAGTTAGTATTCTAGCAGCGGCGATGGGCTTGCAACTATCACGTATGGAATACCAAACACTGCAAAATTACTATACACTGTAGGTATTTACCAAATGTAACATCTGGAAGTACTTCTGACTACCCCCTTTAGACATCATCGAAGAATCTTGAGCAAGTATTTGGTTAAAAGATCTGAGGGGATATTTACCGTGCTTGAGGATTACAGTCATGATGCCTTTTTTTTTCTTTTTTTTCTATCTGACTAATACTAGCGTCAGATATGTTGGGCACAACTGGGCACGCAGTACTCACACACGCGGCCGTTGAACTGGTGTGCGGGTACCGTTAGCAAAACTGACGGTAAGTATAGACCATGTTTTGTGGGTCAGGCGTGCTGCACAAAGGCAGGCGTTTGTTTTGTTTTGAACTCGGAAGAAAGTGCTAACGTTTTTAATATAGTGTTGCGAATTGCTGAATAACATTATTATATATTAAATTAAATAAATATACCTACCTATTTCTGCCGCCAAGTACTGATGCTCGCTGTGTTCCGGTTTGAAGGGTGTGGGTGCCGGGGAAATTACAGCCACATGAGGCTTAACACCTGTATTCTTAAAGGTTGGAGAGCAGGGTAGTACATTTTCATGTACCTACTGTACGCAACCTACAAGGCAATGCTTCGTTATAGGTGATGGTTACCACTTAACATCAGGTGGGCCATATGCTTGTTCCACTAGCAGAAGCATAAAGAAAATAAACTTAGCTTAGTGTTTAGTGTAGGAACTGGATAACTAATTTTATTTCAACTTTAAAAATTTTATTTTGATGAATATTTTTGTTAGAAATTGGATATTTACTATGTCTTTAAGTTTGATTGTTTCTCGATATTTCAGTATAGGATTAATTACTAGCTGATCCCGCAATCTTCGTACCGCATTATTTTTATTACTTATTTAATTCCGAGCATTTTCATATTAATTTCCCTTTTAAACCTTCTCTGGACTTTCACAAATAATTCAAGACCAAAATTAGCCAAATCGGTCCAGCCGTTCTCGAGTTTTAGCGAGACTGACGAACAGAAATTAATTTTTATATATATAGATAGTATTGCAAATATCCCGTTTTTAACATACATATGAAGTGTAATTTAGTAATAAACTTTGTAGTAAATATATCCTTCAAAGAATCTCGAGTATGTTTAAGTCGTGAAGCTATTTTGTGATCAAATTTTGAATATGTTTTAAAACCTATTCATCGTACAAATATTTATGTTCAGCAACCAGATGACGCGTCCTTTTCAAATCAATTTCCCCTGATTCATTATCCATCAATGAACAGGAACCTTATTGGTTTTGAGTTCGATTTCCGGATTCCTGATTACTTGAACCGCGGCGAGTCGGTGGTTAGAAAAAACAACGATTCCTTCTTCCTGGAAACGTATAAAAGAGGCTTATGTCTAGCAACGGATTTATTTAGACTGATGATGATGATTATCGTCGAATACGTCACACGAAATGTGTAAGATGATTCACGAGCGAGAAAAACATTTATTCAGTAATATCCGCAGGAATCATCTTGAAACGTCTTAAATCTAGGTGAATCTAAGTGCCGGTTCCTAGCGACCAAACCTAGAAGAACCGGCAAACTTACGCCTTGGTTCCTACCGTTTTTTGTATGATCCTTTTACAAAATAATGAAGCTCCAGCGTGGTGCCAATCTGACTGAATGCAAGAAAGAAAACATGCTAAGGCAATCATACCAAGAACTTAATATGCAACAGAAGTTCAAAAGACAGCACGCACTACGCTTCAACTAATAGTAATGCTTCTAGATTTTTCGCGAAGTAAGTAGTTGCGTTGATTTGAATAATTACCTAAGCAAACCAACCAGTGAGGACGTAATCGATGTGTACCTACTTATTGATGCAGCGTAGAATACTCTAGCAGTTACAATGGTATTTTATTTTATTTTATTTTATTTATTGGGGTAAACTAACAGTGACACAATAATGGCTAAGGTAGAGAAGTTTAAGGTTGGTAGTCTATCTATTTGCGTGATGAACATAGATGTTTGTTCTGTGTTTGGGTGTTATATTGTATTCTAAGTATGTATTTACAAAAAAATATATAAGTATTCTATCAGTCATCAGGTTCCCATAGTGCTAGCTATGCTTAGTTTGGGGTTAGAAGATGTTGTGTAAAAGGTTCATAAATATTTATTATTATTATTATTATCTATCTATACATATTATAAGACTCTTTATGGGTGTTTTATTGTATTCTCAGTATATATTTACGTAAAAACCTAGATAACTAATCTATCAGTCATCTGGTAGTACAAGCTATGCTTAGTTCGGGGCTAATGTTGTGTAAAAATGTCCATAAATGTTTATTTCCTATTCAATCTCACTTGGTGGTAAGAGACGATGAAGCCGACGGTGCAGCAGAATGGTCTAGAAGACGCCTATTAACTCTGCTTACATGTGGAAACAAATCCATTGATGAATTACAGTGGAAACAAATCCATTGATGAATAACAGTGGAAACAAATCCATTGATGAATTACAGTTGAATAAAATGTGGAAACAAACCTATCTGTAGATTTGTTTAATGGATTAGAGTGGAACAGGCCAACTATTTTATCCTCAAAGTTTAGTGGGCCAATTTACAGAAAGGTCATCGCGGTGTTTTCTTACATCGTTTGAGATCTTCATATATAGATTTGATCTATCTATGAAGACCATAGGCCATAGACCATAGGCATTACCATATAACGCACATGTTTTTTTTTTAATCCAGGTATACACAACCGCATTTGAACCCAAGATCTTAGGATCGGAAGGTTACTACTAGACCACTAGTACCTATTCTCTTTGTTAATACTAGTATCATAATATTTAGTCTAAAGATGTTCTTTCTCAGATGGACTGTTCACACCTATTATTGTTCATGTTGAGACAACAAGAAAGTACGGTAAATCTTTACCAACTAAAAGAATCTTTATCCTGACTGACAGACTTTATAGACAGTGTATAGCCTAAACCACTGGTCGTAGAGACTTGATTTTTTTTTATAATAATGCTGGACAACCCACACATCATTATCTAGCCCCAAGCTAAGCAAAGCTTGGGTTATGGGTACTAGATGACTGATATACTTAATGCAATATATTACATGCATATATATTTTTTATTATACATAGAAAACACCCAGAACACCCGGAATAAATATTTGCAGATCGTACAAACATTAATCCCAAGGCGGGAATCGAACCCGCAACCTCCTGCGTCGCAGGCGGACATTCACCCGCTGCGCCACATCGGTCGTCAGTAAGTGCGTTGGTATAACCAAACTCTGACCAACAACTTATTTATGGTGAACTTTGCGTCAGTGTAATTTCAGCAATCATTCAATTGTTTCATCTGCCCCACAATCATGCTAGGTAACGAGGGATATCAATCCTTATCAGCTGGTATTAGGGTGCAGTTTTCTGAATCATGTAAATAACTCGCAACCCGGAAAATAACAAGTACATAAAGAACTTAGATACAACAGAGGAAACCAGTGTCTTCGGCTCTACGTGTATTGACCGTGTGTTTTCTGTAGAATTACTAATATGAATAAATTCTGGGAAGATTACTCTGTCTAAAATTAAGTCCAAGGCAATGGTAAAAAATATGAGTATATCAGTCATCTAGTACCCATAACACAAGCTCTGCTTAGTTTGGGCTAGATGATGCTGTGTGGATTGTCCAGCATTATTCCAGCGACGACCGATGTGGCGCAGCGGGCGAATGTCCGCCTGCGACGCGGAGGATGCGGGTTTGATTTCCGCCTTGGGATAAATGTTTGTACGATCTGCAAATATTTATTCCGGGTGTTCTGGGTGTTTTCTATGCATAATAAAAAATATCTATTTATGTAATGTATTGTATTAAGTATATCAGTCATCTAGTACCCATAACACAAGCTCTGCTTAGTTTGGGCTAGATGATGATGTGTGGATTGTCCAGCGTTATTATTATTACTTAAAGAATCTTCTTGGTCGTAACACAATTGATAGAGTGGTCTTAGTCGTCATTCAGGGCTGTGACTCGCGCTACTTAAAGAAATAATATCTACTACGTGTTTCGTATGCTTTCTACTGAAAGGCTATTCTCTAGTCGAACTTTAAATCGATTTCCGAAAAGAAATAAACAACACAATGTCTAAAGCACTTAGGTGAAAGTTAGGAAATAAAAATAGCTAGTTTTTTTAGTCAAGCGCTAAAAACTGTTTTGTTAATACAAGAGTGGTTTTACGCTTACGAGCTTGTATTTTGAATCAACTTTTAGCTCTTTCAAAGCTCAATTTAGGTCGTAAGACATTTTTCATCGGTTTGATTGAATCGTCGATAGCGCAGTTGACTAGCGCATCCACACGGAACCCTAAAAACGAAACTTTTAAATTACAAAACCTATTGTTGCCTCTCCTACTACATACTCAGTACGTATTATTTGCTAAGGATTCAAACCCCTTTAGAATTGAACTCCTACTATTTCTATTTGACGACCGATGTGGCGCGGCGGGTGAATGTCCGCCTGCGACGCAGGAGGTTGCGGGTTCGATTCCCGCCTTGGGATAAATGTTTGCACGATCTGCAAATATTTATTCCGGGTGTTCTGGGTATTTTCTATGTATAATAAAAAATATCTATATACGTAATATATTGTATTAAGTATATCAGTCATCTGGTACCCATAACACAAGCTCTGCTTAGCTTGGGGCTAGATGATGCTGTGTGGATTGTCCAGCATTATTTATTTATTTATTTATTAAAATCATTTTGTTACCAGCATTTAACGTTTTCACTATAAAACCATAAAAGTTATGAAACAAAATAAGGCTTGTATTCCTCAGCATGCAATAAAGCGCAGCATTCTATGTACAGAATCCTGCATTTTAACAAATTATTATAAATAAAAAGCTATGTACTATGTAAGTAAATGAAAATCCGTAGTCTCTGCCTACCCCTATGGGAAATAGGCGTAATTTATGTATGTATTTACTATTATATTTACAAAAAATCTAAATACTTATTATTCAGTCAGCTGGTTCTCATAATACAAGCTATGCTTAGTTTGGGCCTGAATGATTATCGTAAAAAAAAATCCACTTATTAATAGGTACTTGAAAATCTTTCGGACTAACCTCTGTTTGACTCAACTTAACCTCTAAAATACGGTACGGACATTAGTGTCCGTGTCATAACTTTGCTGAACCAAAAATTGGGGTCTTAAATTTTTTTTTTGCGGTAAATGTAAAGATCATAAAATATTAATTTTTGAATCCAGTACCGAAAACACGCCGACAGCTCCCGAACAAACCCGAGCGCGTGTGACGTGGAATGTTAGTTTTCACTCATTGCAATAGCCGTAAACACTGTTATTAAATAGCTATAGGTAACATTATGACGTCACAACCATGGTGAATTGTGATAATTTTATTTTTGAGTTTTTAATAAGTGTCAAAATCTAGACTTGAGCAGTGTTCTGGAATACAATCCTTATAAGCTACCTCACGAAGCCAGTCGTACGTACTCAGTGAATCATTGGTAGGAGAAAGTAAATATTGTGAAAGCAATCGACTCGGTTTGATGAGGAAAATGTCGTGGAAGTCTTGATTTCAAATGTTTGCCTTGCAGTTTCCAAGTTCTAGACTTCATATTTTGAGTGTCTAATACCTTACTTTGCTGTGGGTTCAATCCCCACCGGGGACAAACATATGTGTGATGAACACAGATTTGTTCTGTGCCTTATACACTGTATTCTATGTATTTAAAAAAGCGTATTTATGCATTCTAGTCATCTGATTGCAATATTACAAGCTATGCTTATAATATGAGCATGAGAATATGTATTCTATGAGCTATGTAAATTAATTTGTGTAATTGGCTGTAGCCGTTCAAATTAAATAAATAAATAAATTATAATTATATATGCTTAGTTTAGGGCTAAAAGTTGACGTGTAAAAATATTCACAAAAATTTATTACTAGCGGCCGCCCGCAGCTTCGCCCGCGTAGCAGTTTTTTCCCGTTCCCGTTATTTTTTCGGGATAAAAAGTAGCCTATATGTTAATCCAGGTTACAATCTACATCTACTCCAAATTATATCTAAATCGGTCCACTGGTTAGAGCGTGAAAGAGTAACAAACATCCATCCATCCATACTTACAAACTTTCGCGTTTATAATAATTAGTTATAATATTGAAGTAAGTAATACTTCTAATGCGACTTCCAACAAGGTTGCGTTAAACGTTTAACACTACCATGGAGGGGATAAGAAAGCACTGTTCTTTCTTTCTTTCTCTCATAGCCGGTTACGTTTAGAAGTGTTACTTCATTCGTGTGGTCACACTCATTTTTTTTTATATTCCGTCGGCTTATTGCTAGAAGTCATTAAGCGACAAATCTAAAAGTGTGGGAAAACGTATTTGAAGTTTTTTGAGTTTCATGATTTACATTATTAATATTGAATAATGACTTTTTGCAGGTGTCATAGCGTCGAAACTAGAAGAGCTACAAATAAATGGGTTTTTGATTATTGTAGAGCCCATCCAGACAAATGCGCCGATCTAATAAACGTAGTTAGTGACTTTTTGTAGTTAATGACTTCTCACAATAAGCCGACGATACATGGTTTGTTGAATGAACTTCTCTAAGGGTTTTACTTCTGAGCTTATATAGTTTTCACGCAAGAGTTCGTTTACCTCAGCTCACCAGCGATCAAAAATTGTTAGTATTTTACATAGCACATTCAATTTGGCACAGTCGGCGGACAACTATTCCCAGTTAGTATGTACACTATAGCACTTTGGGGAAATATGCGACACGGCAATAAAATTGACAATGCACTGAAAGCATTGTGTGCTTATATGCTTTCTTTTTCTATAAGTTCGCAAACAGTATAAGACGGCCGTAAGCCTACTTTTAGCCTAACTATTACGGGGCGGTAAGCGCGATTCCGTAGCGGTAAGTGTAATTATGTGGTGGTAAGTGCAATCCCATGACGATAAGTACAATTTCGTAGCGGTAAGTGCGATTCATCTATAAAAATATCATGAGGAAACCAGTTCGTATTCTAGCAGCGGGGTGCGCTTTTTACCTGTGACCTGCAAACTACTGCAAAAATGTAGGTGTATCAAATGTACTATCTGAACGTACTTCTGACTACCCTTTTAGACATCCTCGAAGAATCTCAACTATCTTTCATGCTTGGGGATTAAAGTCGTGATGCTATTTCTTTTTTTTTATTACGTAACAATTTTATTTCATGTTTCTTGACATTCTAGATGGTACTGATTTTATCAAATACTTGTCACAAACCAATATTTTTCTAGTAATAACTCCTAACATGAACAGAGCCATTGTACGACCTCTTCGTTCTAAATTGGAAAAAGATTTGTCATAAAGCTGATATAACAGACGGAAGCTCTTTCCTAAAAGCGGTGACCGCTGTAAGACTGCCGTGTTGGACGAGCCCGTTTCGTGTGTGGTTTTGTTTTCAAAAAGCTTGGTAAGGGTGTCTATAGTATTCGTGACTTTATTATTAGTGGCCTTTAAGGCAATGCCTTGTTATGGGTGATGGTACTTAATATATAATGCCATCTGCTTGGAATTATCAGTAAGTAGAATAAAAAAAACTTGTTCAGCCATTTGAATATCATCAGTTCTTTTCTAACGGTATTAGTAGTTGTAGAGCTTTTAGTGAGGGACTTGTCTAGGAACACTGACGTAAGACATGTAAAGTAGTAGTAGAGCTCTTTGCACAAGGGCTCTTCCGTGGAAGTATTACCATCAAGCAGTCATGCTTGCATTGATATGTTTCGGAAGGGTGCCGATAAAATTACAGGCAAATGAGGTTTAAACACCAGTATAATCGATGGACGCTGGGTAGCGCTTAGGGCACGTGGTGAATGTTTGTGACCTACATGGCAATGTTTTATTATAAATACTGGTTACCACTTCACATGCTTGTTCTACCAGCAGTAGCATTAGAAAAAATACTTAAAAGAAACTGCCGTTTTTTCGTGGTCCCGTTATTTTGTCCCATTGATGGGACTACGAGGGAGAACTATTTCTTGTAGTTCCATTACTATTTATTTAGAAATGATCGTCATAAATTGGACACCGTTTTACAGACGCGTGGTCACCAACGAGCGTGGTGATATATTTTTTTACGAGCGTTCTCTGAGTGACGGAATACTGAGGTGCCATCTGCGGGTAGAAGTAATAGTCTTCGCGGAACTGAGATTATTGGAGAAGGCAGTTTTTACGAGGAAAACTTATAAAACGGCTATTGGAGCTAAAACTTGGAGTATTTTTGGATCAGTTGAGCTACCTTTAGATCGTTTGCAACGGTCTATAGATAGCTCAATTGTTTCATTTGTATTTTGTACATACCAATTACAAATACCTGTAGTAGCTATAACTTTCTTTGTAATTAAATGTCAATTTAAACAGAAAAAAAAGTATTTTGGTAGTTTACAGTGTTTAACTATGAAAATCACAAGATATACCGACATGAAAGTAGCCAAATATTCAAAAGCTGGAGTATCTAAATAAATATATTCCTATCCTACTTACTACAGTTTTCTGTTTTTTTTTTATTCATTTCGTCTCACAAATTTTTTTATACCCACTTGTTTATTTTATTTATTTATTTATTTATTTATTTGGTTTACCAACGGTTATTACAATGTTCCAATCTTAATGTAGTGTAAATGTTATACATTTTAATTGCACCACCAATTAAAGGTAAACACCGCATGCACAAAAAAACAATAAAGAAAGAGTAACAACAAAGCGAATGAAGAATATGATTATATAATACAGTGATTTACAATTTAAGATAAACAGTTGGCGGTAAAGGCTCTCACTGCTTTACTAATCATGTAATTTAGGCAAGCCCTGTTTCATGTATAAAAAATATTTAGTTAGAAATAGATTATCCATTTCTTTCCACTCCTGAGCTCCCGGTCCCCAAGAGGACGGGAGCCGACCTTTCCGCGACATTCACCAGGGACCGGTTCTCGCTGGTCTGACGCCACTTAGCAGACGATTGGCATTGACCTTCATCGAGGTCTTTGAAGCAACGATGTAAGAACAGCGGTTTCTTGATAGTTTTAAGGCTACTGCAGACTAGTAAACAGCAGGGTAAAGTTATTACTGATGAGGGAAATCTCTGGTAAAACTGTCAGCTTCTGTCTACTTTGGCGTCCACTGCATTTCGCGTTCGCCACAACCGCCACCGGCACGCAATGTATACTGACGGTTTCCAACGGTTTTTTTTAATGTCATTGCTGATGTAACAAGCGGATGGGCCACCTGATGTTAAATGATTACCATCACATATAGGTGTTGTTAAAACAAAGAACTACCTTGCAGGTTACGATCGATAAAATTGTGCCTTACAATGCACTGCTCTGCGTCCATCAACCTGAGGCATGCAGGTGTTAAGCCTCGTGTACCTGTAGTTTTGTCGGCACCCACACCCTTCAAACCAGAACTCGCTGCGCTGCTTGGTGGTAGAAATAGGCATGGTGGTAGTACTTCCCCGGACGATCCCTTCACTAAGAGTTCTACTACTACAAAAGACGAACGCATATTGATGCCTCCCGCTGCGGTGGCGTCTTTCTAACGAGCTCTATGATACTAAACGGGCTACTAAATCGACTGATATCTATGTATTTCTAACGTATTACGTATTGTCTCCCAAGACTGTAAAATATAACTTCAAATCAATATTTAAAGTGGTAAAAAGCTTACGCTTAGAAATCACTTACCTATCCAATTACATGCTTTTAGAATTTAAAAAGTTTGCTGTAACGAGTGACGTTGTAACCGGCAAGCCTCGGCACATTAGTGCACTTCCGCCGGAAGTTGCCTACGTCGGCTTATATCCTGCCACGTTGTGGTGGTTGTGGTCAACTGAAGTTATCGCTTAGCTTTCACAACATACGCAATTAGGGTGTAATTATTGAAAACGTGCATGTAGCATCGTGTTTCAACGTGTTGCCTCGTGAGACATTCATAATTAAAAATACTGTCTATCCTACTATCCTACTAATATTATAAATGCGAAAGTTTGTAAGGATGGATGGATGTAGGTATGGATGGGTGGATGGATGTTTGTTACTCTTTCACGCTCTAACCAGTAAACCGATTTGAATGAAATTTGGAATTAACATAGATATATAACTTGAATTAACATAAAGGCTACTTTTTATCCCGAAAAAATAACGGGAACGGGAAAAAAGCTGCCACGCGGGCAAAGCTGCGAGCAGCAGCTAGTACATAATATATTATAAGAGATAGCAAACATACAAAACAACAGATACACATAAAAAACTGTATATCAGATTCAAAGACGTACATCAATGCGTCGTAGGGCACGTTCCCAACAAACGTGACCTATAACATCAAATGGAACATCTGCTTGTTCCAGTAAGAATTCGCATCGCATTATTTACGGCAAAGTTGTGTTTAAATTATAGATCTTTTTAGGCTGAAAACTGTAAAGTTATATTTGTTTTACTATAAATCAAGCTGCACCTGCAATTTTAGCATAACTATAAACAATAAATTACAACATGTTTTCACCTAAAATTTGGTTTCACGCACTTCATCGTTGAAGTAATTATGGTCGTAAAAATACAAATACAAAATACAAAATTTATTTATTACCTAAAAAGAAATACAAAGTTTAATAATTGCTAATGGTCCCCGCACTACGCTGAGCCTGTATCGCGGGAGGCCAGAGTATATAATATGTATTATATATAGTATAGAGAATACTATGTAACATAAAGACTTTGTACCTATTGTACGTAGTTTATATCCCATTCTATTGCAGCCAAACACATCTAGCTGAATTCCAATTAAAGACATGTTGAACTGCCCCCAGCTGCTGCCTCAAACTGATGTCTCATCTCATCTCCTTGATTACTCTGCCTATAGGCATTTAGGTGTATAGACGCATTTACACTTACAGAAAAATCCTCACAACTTTAATCCCTAGGCAAGGTGTAATCTCCAAAAATGAGGATCTAATGGGAGTAGTCAGAGGTACATCCAAATATTGTATTTGGCTCATACCCACCTTTTGCAGTAGTTAGTACTCACGTGACAGGTTGCAAGCTCATAACTGCTGCTTAGTATTCTAACTAATTTCCTCATAATGTTTTTTTCATCTCTTTAAATCTCTGGCATTGCGTATATACATACATTTTGCTTACAGGAAAGTTTATTAGTGAACAACCGTATTGGACCCTCGTCCATTAGAAAGCATGGTCACAATACAAGACCACTGGGGCTCCTCAGTTATACTATATTACTGCCTGCTTTATGCACCTTCAGAGCTTCAAAACCTGTTTCCCGTGTAGATTACAGCCAAGTCTTAGAGCCAGCCGAACGGAAATCGGTCCAATATACTAGCTGCCGGTGTATTCCTTGCAGATACTGTTCAATTAATAATTTGCTTTAGTAAGCTAGGCGAGTCTGGCCAATCTACCTTTATGCAATTCTAGTTCAATAGTCTTCAATTGGTACCGAATAGTAGAACGGCCAAGGGTAAACGTAAATGTACCATATATTTTCTATGTATTTACATACAAACAAAGTAGTCAGTCATCTGGTTCCTCGCTATGCTTAGTTTGGTCTTTCTTTAGACTGTGGTTTAAGGTTAAATGATGTTTTGTCGAACAACTGATAACTGAACATAAGGTGGGCCGTTGGCGTTAAAAGTCAAAGCACATTTATGTAGGGATCACCAGGGATCATCTTGAACCTACAACTATGTCAGTGACAACAGATTCCAAAATAATCTTTTTAAATTTTGCCTTCCACACCTTGCTCCACTTATACGGTAATTAGTACAATCCGGGTATTGGAGTGATGTATGACTCCAATTTGGAAGGTAGCCAGTTCGATACCCGTTGGGATTAATCGTGGCGATTTACTATGGAGGCCAATTTAGTGTCAGCTTAGAGTTTCAGTCTTTAGATGAGTGTGGATTAGCCATATAAATATAAACAATTATTGCAATTACTTAATTTGACACCAGTAGAACTTTCTGTCGAACAATGGATAGGGTTACACTCTGTCATTGTAAATTGAAATCATTATCATGAACCCTCGATAGCCCACTGAGTGCCACTAAGCTGAGTCTTTCCATCTGCCCATCCAGTTTCCTTCTAATCTGAGGCTATCCTCACTACGTTTCCTAACTGTTTAAGATATTTTGTATGACAGACCAGAGACTGATAGGCCTCTGATGCGTCACGACACGCGGGGTTGGTGCGGCCATAAGCGTGGTCTCTACTTCACAACTCGTTGATACGAGTGGTTCTTTGGCAGACATGACCGGCCCACTGCCACTTCAGCTTGCAAGTCTTTTGGACTATATTGACAAATGAAATACAAATCTTCTAAAACCTGGTTTCGCAAACTATGAGATTACTGGTCCGCTTTTTGATTGATTCAGTGAAAACCTAACAAACATAATAATAAAATAATAAATAATAAAATTTGTTTATTGACTTAGTTTTTTTGTAACAGATTCCTATGAAGTCCCTGACTACTGAGCTAGGTACAACCTGTGTCACAGAAGTCAGTGTCTTCTCCCATTATTGGTCCTACCTACATTTTGTGAAATAAACATTGGTATAACCAAGCAAGTAGAAAGCACATTTTATAGTCCTCTTAAATGATAAATATAGTTAAACAGATAGACAGATACATTATCGTTTTTATATATTTGTATAGTGATTGTACAACACAGTGCCGTAAGCGGAAGCTAGTTTAACAACTAATTTTACGAAAAGCCGATTGTCAATTTCCGTCCGGTCGGTAATTCGCGCATCGTTATGTTCCGGTTATAGCTAAGTTCAGGATATTACACTTTCCACAGCAGTGTCCAGGGAGAACTCTGCAGACAAAACTACGTTTTATATGTAGAAGTAGCCCCGACGAGCAAGATCACGGACATAACCATGAGTTAGTAAACTAAAAAGGCAGGCCATACCTATAAAAAAAATGGAATTAGAAGCGTAGGACGGCCTCCCACCTAATGAACCAACGGTATTTTGAGCCATGCCACTAATACCATGCCTATTCCTGCCGCCAAGTGGCTTGCTGTGTTCCGGTTTGAAGTGTGTTGGTGCCGGTGAAATTACAGCCACATGAAGTTTAGCACCCGCGTGCCACAGGCTGATAAACACTGAGCAGAGCATCGTAGGGCATGTTCCTAACGAGCGTGAACTATGAAGCAATACCTTGTAAAAGGCACTAGTAACCACTTAACATCAGGTTGACCATCTGCTTGTTCCATAGTTGTATAAAAAAGTGGTGGGCTCAAAACCATTCCTCTTATAATAATACTATAAATGCTGGACAACACACAGTATTATCTAGCCCCAAGCTAACAGAGCTTGTGTTATGGGTACTAGATGACTGATATACTTAATACAATACATTACTAGATATTATCTACACTATAATATTATAAAGAGGAAAGATTTGTATTTTTGTATTTTTGTATTTTTGTATTTTTGTATTTTTGTATGTATGTAATAAACTCAAAAAGTACTGGACCGATTTTAATAATTCTTTTTTCATTAGAAAGCTACATTATCACTGAGTAACATAGGCTATATTTTATTTTGGAAAAAAATAGCGTTCCGTAAAATATTTGGGTTTTTCAGACACAAGGTGTAAAAAATCAACCAGAAAAGTTACTTATTTTGCGTACGCTGCCTAAACTATAAAAGATAGAACCATTAAATGTTCTAAATAATTGTAGATCTTATAAATATCTACAAAAAAATCAGCGGCACACTATATCTATCTATGTCGAGTGAGGCACAACAACCATTTTTTTATTTAAAAATCTTCAATTTTTTTTGGACTACATTTAAACGCATTTATTTTACTCATACTATTAATCCTTATCGAAATAAATTATTTTATCACTAAGTACAGTTCATGTAGATAATATTTGGTCTTTGAATGATTAGAATTGGACGTTTGGTTTTGAAGTTATGGCGAAATTAAAATATTACGATTTCTGCTGCACGGCCCGTTGCGAAGTGAGCGTCACCAAGTTGGGAGTGCGCGTGCAGGGGAGTAGTTTAGATCTATGAGTAAGGAGGTACCCGCGCGGCTCCGACGCGAGGTCGGCTCCCTACGCAGGTGTTTTATAAAAAGGACATTAATTCATAATGTAATATAGTTTTATGACAAAATCTATACAAATAAATAAAATTGAAGTGTCTGTTTGTAAAATTAAAATAACGCTTTTTACTACATGCATAGGAATGTATATACGATACATATACCAAAATAGCATTTTTTTTAATTTTTGTCTGTCTGTCTGTCTGTTTGTTCCGTGTAATCTCTGGAACGGCTGGACCGATTTCGACGGGACTTTCACTGGCAGATAGCTAATGTAACAAGGAGTAACTTAGGCTACTTTTTATCCCGAAAAAATAACGGGAACTGATAAAAACTGCCACGCTGGCGAATCTGCGAACGGCCGCTATTTTATGCCGTATTAACGCCATCTGTTGGTGACATGGAGTACTACTTCAGTTAAGATTTGTAAGAAAACATGTTAACCGCCCAACGAAGTGGGCACCGGTCAGCTAGTATAATATACATAGAAAACACCCAGAACGCCTATGTTCATTAGAAAACTTTTCAGTATGATGATGAATTTTAGCTATGTTATAAAACCACCAATGGTTTTATAACATAGCTAAAATTGAAATTACTACTCACCGTTAAAACGCGACCGTTAAAAATTGAACCGTAACTTTGGAAAAGTTTTATATTTTGGTATTCTACGCAGCTACGTTCAAGCGTAAATTCTGGTTACGGGTACAAACGAGTAAAAAATATTTAGTTTTATGCAAAAGCGTTTCCATTCTAAAAACACTTTGTACAAATGAATTCTACGAAAACCTCGCAACCCTCTCTTTGTACGTTGAAAAACTTTGAATTTGACATCACAATCTTTGTTACCGTTTTTGCATTGTTTGTAAAAACACAAATTATTAGGCTTTTTATGTGGTAGCGAATCAGAAGTTTTTTTCGATCAAAAATAAGAACTAAGGTATTATTTTCTACACTCTGTGCCCATCCACCTGCACCCGAGTGGATCCTAAAAGCAATGGACATTATGGATAAGACCATACAACTAGCTACCAATAGGAGCAAACCCATATAATCCTGAGTCAATGACACGATGACTTGGAGGACCTTCCAACTTTTCTTCCTCCGGTTCATGGTCGGCATTCGAGAACCCTTATTCTTCAACGGTTGTCGGTTCTAAAAGTTATAGGTCCAGGTCAACGTAATTCTGAGAGCTATGTACATTTGATCTTCTACATAAATAGACAAATATACCAAGCTAAATCTATTCTCATACCACTTACCGTACAAATTGTCACATCTCTCATTGACATTTCCAATTCCCCTCTCAAGGGGTCCGATAATAGCCAGGGTTCAATTAGTCAGACACTGGGGCCAGGGGATCCAGCTATTGTCTCGGGATGAACCGTTCGGACCCTTAATTGATTTCCTCTAATGGACATTTATCAGAATTTTTTGAAAGAAATGAGGGATTTGGATTATTTTAAGTCTGTCAATGTCAAATACTGAAATACTTCAATATTCTTGAATTACTTGTCTAGCGGTTCTATTACTCTGTGATTGTGTTGTTAGGTGAATCAATTTCTTTTTTTCTGAACTCTATAAAGATGGTCGATAATACCAAAGAGTAGGAAGATAGTACCAAAGTTATTTGTTTTATAACGGTTACTTTGAAAATGAAGCAACATCGATGATCGAAGTTGTAGGTATCACTGATTTTTTTTAATTTTCACAACCTTATTTTAATGGGTTGGTATGCGCTATGTTTGAACGTACCTAGAGTAAGGTACTAGATATATATCAAAACATATTTGAGAGAATATTTACCGTATCTAGGGAATATATAAACAACTAAAACAACAAATAAACGATAAACAACTCTGTTAAATAAATAACAATGTCGCCTAGAACAAAGTAATTTTTGAAAAGAGTTTTGCATCAAAATAGTTAAACCAATTTACGTTTTAGCGATGAATCCAACTTCCTCACCAAAGAAAACTCAACCCATTCACCACTGAATGACTGCTGTCCAATAGCATGCCATCCGGAACCATTGAAGCCATCTTGAATGCCTTCATCAAATCGAACACAAAAGGCTTTAACAAACCTACAAACTTGAACTAATAGGGATGAAGCTGGTGGTTTTGAATGCGTAATTTCTTTTCTATGCTCTCTCGTATCGTAATGTGGAAATACTGGATACCTTTTCAGCTGTAGGACGTCCACTACTAAACGACTCTTACGACTTCCGGCAACTTTGAATAGGTCGTCTTTCCATTGGGAGTTTTCTACTTTCTAGTACGAGTATTTCATGGCTACTGTCGTCCTATGATTACTATGGTAAAACAAAGCTTAGAAATAAATCTCGGAAAAAATATAGCAAAATGAAGCATGGTTTTCCAGCACTTCACTGTGAAATATTTTTTTTAAGTGATAAAATAATCAAATATAAAATATATATTGGCAGCCATTTCCAACGCCTTTTAGCTCCGAACTAAGCAAAGCAGGGAACCTGACTAAGAACACTGATATGGGAAGACTGAAACATTACTTATATACGTTTTTGTATGAAACACATACTTAGTATACGATATACCAGATTTAAAACAAACATTTATTTTCATGACATAAATGCTTGTTACCGGTGGGAACAGGTTGTGAACCCACAACCTACAGCACAGAAATCAGAGCTGTGAGACGAGTCAAATTGATGGAACTTACATACTATTTATTCTATGAATCATACTTAGTAAACAAATATGATTCCCAGACAGACAACAAACATCTGTGTTCACCGCACAAAGATTTGTTCTTAGTGGGAATTGAACCTACAACCTACAATAGCACAAATTTGCTCTCAAGCAAGCTGTGAAGAGTTACTATGTGGAAAATAATTTGTTTCTACTATCCAAAAATATAAAAGAAAAATTTCCTTATAACAAAAATTTGACCTGGTAACCCATAAACCAGGTAGTTCTCTGTAAACGTTTATTTTTTGCGCGCGCAATCCTGATACATACAAAATTGCATGCAGGATTGACTGCATTAAAATACTGCTGTAAGCAACAGAATCATAATTTAATATTTTATTAACATACACACAATTCATAAACAAGATAGCGTCCAACAAAGTTGGAATAGTTTCAGAGTGCCTGGCAACTACTTCATGGTCTCAGAGTTGTCTCTCTGAGGAATGTACACCCGCTCAAATAGTTCACCCATTCTTTCACCGTTGAGGCAATATCCCGGCACAAGACTATCTTCTCCAAAAGATTTATTACCCTTATTACAATGGAGTAGAGGTGAAATTTCATCGTCGTAAGTTTGGTTTTGATTACGCATAGTTTTGGGAAATTGGTTGGTGCTTTGTGGTGTGTTTTCATACGAAATTCCACAAGCTGCTTGTAAGATAGATTCAAGAGTCATCTGATCATGAGCTCTCCTTTGTATGGCGGTCGCTTGGACATTAGCTACTATATCTTTATACTTCACCTCTAGTTTATCCAAAGCTGTAGTGAGCTCGGCTTGGTTTTCGTCAGTAACTTCGTTGACTATTTGAGTTCTCTGTCTCACCATTTGAAGTTGAAGCGAACATTCGGCTAAATGCTTCTCGCGTTGTAGTTGAGCTAGTTTAGCCTCGTACATTCGAGTGCATTTGATTTTGTTCTTTTCTACTTTATTCAATCGTTTTTCCAACTGTTGTGCTTTAAATCTCATGTTATCTCCGCAAAAGTTATCAACGGGTTTTTCAATGAATTTTTCCAATACACTATGCAAATGGTTTTTTAAATCCTCTATTTGAGTATTGAGTCTGGAGATTTCTAAATCCTTCGAAGTAATGGTTTTATTCTTCTCTTCAATTACATCATCTTTGGATAATTTCACATCCTGAATGTCACATGAAGATTTATTTTCAATTTCTTTGATTTTAGCATCATAATTTATTTTAAGATCTTCAATTTTCTTTTCATAAATGTTTTTAATTTCATCCCTGATTGTTGTTTTTATGTTGATGATTTCTAATTTGTATTTTGCTTCAACTTCTTCAATTTCATGTATTTTAATTTCGTTAAAATTATCAAGCTGTTCTTGTAGACTCGCTATTTTATGAATTAGGCTATTTCTTGATTCTTGTATTTCTTGTAATTTAAACTTTAATGAATTCAATGTTACATTACTTTCGTTACTATGTATAAATGCACTTGTGGCATTATCTACTTTGATAATATCGCCGTCATGTTTTGAATCAACATGCTTGGTTGTGGATTCTTCTTTTAGGGACAACAACTCCGTGTGGAGCATCAAATTCTCCGTTTTTATATCTCTTAGCTTCTTTATGAGGTTTTTGGCTTTATATTCGTATACTTCTCCAGAGTCGTTATAATTGGTGTAACTCTTTAAGATTTCTGGACACGTGTAGCATAACACAGCTTGCTTACGTGAGCTATTACTTTTTTCGTAGCTTGATTTCATGTCATTGTCGAACATGCTTTCTGTCTTAGTATATTCACTGCGCTGAGAGAGGTATTCAGTATCAGAGACAAGTGAAAGTTGGTTATTGAACAGCACTTTCGCACTTGGATCATCAGCATCTACGACCACACATTCCACTTCTGTTGAAGAGTCATCACTATTTACACTTTCAGGTACTGGTAGCAAGCTGTTAGATGGAGGGAAGCTCAAGAACGGCTCTTCAAGGAGGCCCTTGGCTAGTTGGTAGCACAGAGAAAATACGTATTTGTTCCGAATACTTTTTTCATCTTCAGAGCATTCAGAGAGTCTTTGAATCCAGGCGTTGCAGATTGTAATAACGTTTTCATTAGTTAGCTGTCCGAGGTAAGGTCGTAAAATTTTCAAGTACCTTTTAAACTCTAAATCTAGGTTGAGAAAGTCATCTTCCATTGTAATTTAAAATGTTTGTTTAAAAGTTGAGAATGAAATTTGGTAAAGCAATATTTGAATGAGAAATACGCCGAATTGACTGAGATTTTCATTGGTATTTTCCTTCTGTCACGAATCTCAATTTCTAAACGAATAAGTTTTGTTAAAAGTTAAAAAAGAGGCTTACTATAATGTGTAAGAAATTTTTACTACATTTTTATAGAATCTATTTTCTATCCATAGATAAAATAAGAAATATTAGAAGCGCATATTTAATGTGTTTTTAAACGATGAACGGTGTAAATGTTAACCTATTATACTTTTGTAATTTCTTGAAGGGTTCAGTAATGGGTTCCGAAGTTGCTCCCGAATAGACCAGTCACTTCCTGCTAATCTAAATTTCCAATAGATTGTACCTACCGATTCCATTAACCGTACAAAGAAACTGTAATAGCATCAGGCGCGCACGAATATCTGAATATTCCTTAAGGCGCTTACTGGACTGACACAGCCTAGCAAGATCAATAGATTATTAAAAAGACTTTTTAGTTAGAGAGACGTTATTATTAAGTATATATTTATTTTATAAAAGCTCGGGTAGTCTAATGGCAGTGACCCTGCCCTCTGATCCTAAGGTAGTAAGTTTGAATCCAGCCGTTTACCAACAGAAAAAAAATGTGAAAAAATAATAATATTTGGCCACACCTCTGAATACCCTACTTAGACATAACAAGTATTTATTATTGGTACAAAATACATATGAGACAGTTGATCTGTAGATAACAGACCCAGAAGGGCTCGTCCGGGAAAATACTACCACCATGCCTATTTATGCCGCCAAACAGCTTGCTGTGTTCCAGTTTGAAGGGTGTGGGTGCCAGTGAAGTTACAGGCACATGAGACTTAACACCTGTATGCCTCAGGTTAATGGACGCTGAGCAGTGCATCATAAGGCACGTTCCTAACGAGCGTGACCTACAAGGCAATACTTTGTTATAAGCGATGGTAAGCACTTAACATCAGGTGGGTCATCTGCTTGTTTCATCAGCAAATTGGAAACAAAAAAGACCGTTACAAACAATCTGAAGATAGCTATACTGATCAAAATCTAATCAGCTGATCAATGCCAATCCGAAGAGCCCCCAAAGCTGCATTGCCACACTGATTGGCAATGCTGATGCATTGAGCCAGACAATCATCAGCCCTCGGGTCACGCGTCGCTTCGACCAGACACCCTGATATTAGGTATATACCTAGTCTAGTTGACACCTCATTACCCACAGATGGGTACCCCGCATTGAAAGCCTGGATATAGAGTTGAAAACGAGGCCTACCTCTATACAATCGCAAGGTGGGTAGGTATTCTTTTTGCCGTCGCAAACATATTCGAGCACGACTCAGCGACAAGTACCACCTTAAAATGTCAATACAAACCTCGTTTATCGTTTTGCGGAGACAACCTCCTGGAACCAATTAAATAAAACATGGCATCGTTTCACAAAACCAATATAAACTGCGCTTTGAATGCTATCTCGTTTTCTCAGCAGCAAAGCAATAAATAGCTAGGCTATAAACTCTAAATAGTCGTATCGGGTGTTGGGGCCACAGAAGTAGCGTTGAATGACATGGAAGATGCCACGAAGTACCAGAAAATATTGGAAAAGTTGTAGTTCCACGTTCCACGTTCCAGGGAAGAAAGCCACGTCTAAGAGCGATGCTCGAATTACTGTTCCGATTTGAAAGGTATTTTTCCCGTGACTATATTTTATTTATATAAAGAACGGTGGATTTATCGGCAGATGTTTCTTATATTTTGCACTTTTACACACCAAAACAAATATACCATTATTTTATAAGTACTGCAGTCGTATATAGAGATAAAAATCCCTTACCGTTGTGAAATTCATCTTGAGGTAATGCTGTCGTAGCCACAGCTATCACGTAGTGGCTATAACACGGCCGGTAACAGTTTACCATTTCATGCACTTCTATTCGAGCTAATACCACAGCATACACAGTACCTGTAACGCAAAAATACCATTTTAGCTAGAGAATATACGTGTAGTACTAGCGAAATGCGAATAGTGAATTTTTGTAGACCGTAAAATTATTTTTATACAAACGTCAAGCCCCGCTGTACCCGTTTGGGGGTTGAGTTTTGAGAATTTCATTCTTGGTACACTTTTTTAAAATTTCAAAGATTTTATGACCAGTAGTTTAGGCTGTGCATTGTCTGTAATCAGTCAGCTATGACAGGTTTTCATATCTTTATCTTTTTTATAAGATTTACCTTTATCCGCCTGAAAATGTCTTTTTCTTAAGCTAGACTGGCGTTCACCTTATTTCCTAATATAGAATCATAAGTCGAGGATTTAAACTCATTTTACATTACCTCATGTAAAGTAAAACAAGCTTGTTTACATTTTATAACAAAGGGCTACTTACGGTATGTTCGTTAGATTTTATAGTGGTATATAATGCACACTTTACCAACCGCAGCATTAGAGGGTACTTAGTTGACATAGCTTAGTGCTTACTTAGCTATTACCTAAATGGGCTTATGTTTGTACTTCCTCAGGCATGCAAGACTAGCCTGGCTTATACTATTATACGCTAGTGGCAGACCAAGCTCCGGCTGTAAACTAATCTTATTTAATACTAATAATAATAATGGACAATCCACACAGCATCATCTAGCCCCAAGCTAAGCAGAGCTTGTGTTATGGGTACTAGATGACTGATATACTTAATACAACACATTACATATTATATAGATATTTTTATTGTACATAGAAAATACCCAGAACACCCGGAATAAATATTTGCAGATCGTACAAACATTTATCCCAAGGCAGGAATCGAACCCTACCTACCTCATCAAGGATACTATTATGACACTGTGATGTAGTGATAGTAATCTTATAGTAAGGCCGGCTTAGAAGAAGTAGAAGTTTTAGTTGATGTATTATTGTCTGGGGAAATACTACCATGCCTATTTCTGTCACCAAACAGTTGTATTTTGGTTCAAAAGGTGTGTGTGGTCTGTGAAATTGCAGTCAGGTTGGTATGGATGACAGAGTAGTGCATCGTAGGGCACGCTCCCAACGAACGTGAATTACTGAGCCATTGCTGCTGAAATATATGAAACAGTCGATATGAAAGTCGATGGCCCAATCGTTCTTCTTGGAAACGTATGGGGGAGCCTATATCCAGCAGTGGACTTCTACAGGCTGATGAATAAATATTGATGACGATGATTGAAACAGCCGTTTTTATCATCACCGAAGCACGCTCCCAACGAACGTGAATTGCTAAGCAATGCTTTGGAGATGATAAAAACCGGCTGTTTCAAACATCATCATCACCATCAGCCTGTAGAGGTCCACTGCTGGATATAGGCTCCCCCATACGTTTCCAAGAAGAACGATTCTGAGCATTTTCCATGCATCGACTTTCATATCGACTGTTTCATAGATTTCAGTATAAAACAGCAGTTTTTTTTTCACGCTCACGAAGTAGATTTAAAAAGGTAGGAAAAGTTATTCATATTGTCTATCACTCCCTTCTAATTTGAGAAATACCCTGTATAATCAAAGTTTAGGATGTTGGTTGTTTGGTCTATTACACCGTCACATGTTGGCTCACCCGTCAAGCTGCAACTACAATATTGACAAAGTTCTACCATCTGTCTCTACTTACTGTGAACTACATAACTCAGAACTTTTGCGATTATATGCCCTAAAATAATTATGTCTAGGAAACTTATGTAATCGACTTCTACTTTTCCTAAGTTGACATTCTTTCAGAGATTTCTTCCAGTTTATTTTATTTAAAAACCAAACTATTGAACTGATTTTGATGAAATTTCTTTGAGTAGACGAATGACAGTCGATTCGACTTATAACTTGACTGGATTTTACTCAGAATAATAACTAAATTATTTTAAATTTGCTAACACTTCCTCCTCACTTAATATCCTTGGTAGACGTGGTATATTCGATAATGTAATTGTTATAGACAGAGATAGCCGCTCAACATCAGGAGACTATCTATTCCATTTCTCTATATTATAAAAAAACAATACTCTAATGTGTGCAATAAGGCGTCTGGTTACACCTAAACCAGAATCCACAAAATCAAACTATTTATGGGTTTGACTCCGCGTGTAGTTATATTCATACAAGCTGCAAACCCCACTGCATTCGTTTTAAGTATTCTTTTTTGTACGCACCAAGTCACATGAAAATTAGAAGTCTCTATGACCTGTGGTTTAGGCTGTGTGCTGGTTAGTCAAGATAAACATTCTTAAAATTGATACAAATATTTTACCTTTTGTACGAAAGCCGCACTAAATAACATACTAATTTAAATACTATATCTCTATTTGTACAATACTAAAGCAGCTAAATGCATGAAGCTAGTTTTAGCTTCTCACTGTCTAATCTACCAGATGCTGAGCTACATTAACCGATTATCAGCACTATGTTTAAGCTGGTAAGGCTCAAATGGTTTAAATTGTAGCCAGAAGTTTGGGAGCCGAGTAATTTCGGGGTACTAATTGCGGCGAAGATGGTTTGCCAGAGCAGTGACGCTTATATAACTCACATTAGTCAGATAAATACAGTACTAAGGATTAATAGTAGTAGAGCTCTTTGTGTAAAAGTTTGTGCGGAAGGTACTAGCTATATGTACTAGGTATGTGGACGACATGGTGGTGCTGAGTCTGACTGTATCAAAATGTGTCGCACCAGTCTGGGTATGATGCCTAACTGGATGTAGATCAATACTTCAATACCAATATTATAAAGAGGAAAGGTTGATTGTTTGTTTGTTTGAATTGAATAGGTAACGAAACTACTGGACCGATTTGAAAAATTCTTTCACCATTGGGAAGCTACACTATCTTCGAGTGACATAGGCTATATTATATTTAAAAAAAATAGTAAGCTTTACTAAAGCAAGTGCGAAGCCAAGACGAGCCGCTAGTAATTTATAATTTAGTTTAATTTATTCTATTTATTTTTATTTGTAATCTAATGTATCTAATCTTATTTATTAGGTATAATTTATTTACTGTTATTTTAAATTTTATTTGATTTCGTGTTACTAAAATTTTATTGAATGTTGTGAAATGTGGATGCTATCTGAATTAAATGCATACCTACTACTATTTGTTTTTCACAACTATGATAGGAGCTCTATTGGGAGTTTCACTACGTAATAGAATCAGAAATGAGGGAATCCATTAGAGAACCAAAATAACTGACATAACTCTCAGAGTTAGTAAGCTAAAGTGGCTGTGAACATGCCATATAGCTCGTAGAACTAACCACTGGGGAATAAAGGTTCTCGAATGGCGTCCACGAACCGAAAAAAGCGTAGTACGTATTTCTACCCAATAGACCGACGATATTGTTAGGAAAATAAAGTCGGTAGATGAAGGCTCAAATACTTTCTAACGCTCTAAATAGCTCAAAACGTCCAGCCTATATCCAGTAAATTTCTGCAGAATGCTAATGACCGAATACTACCATGTAAGTAAATGTAAATCTTTTTTAACTCGCTGCATTTTCAATTACCTATTCGTTTTGTTCTGATTTCGTTTTACAAGGCAGCCTTTGTTTTTTGAAGTCTTTGTACTAAATACAGCGAAATTCGATTGTTTTAAGAGCATTTCCTGGAATAATGCAAAACGCCAGCGCCAACAAAGTCCTTTGTCCCAGCTAATAAATGAGGGAATTAGCTGGAATGTACATTGTACTGTGTAGGAAAACATCATGATCCCTCACGATGTTTTCCTTTACCGTGGCTTAGGTAGATCTGTATGTATTTTGTCTTTCAAATGTATTTTTGTTTGAGCCTCATCATCATCAGCCTGTAAAAATCTACTGCTGGACATAGGCCTATCTTATATGTACGTTTGTTTTATAATGCATGTTGATGTAACAAGCAGATGAGTAGTTACCATTATCATTCAAACCGGAACACAGCAAGCTGCTTGGCGGCAGAAATAAGCATGGCGGGTACTTCCCCGGACGAGCCCTTCACTAAGAGCTCTACTACCATTACGATTCCAAGAACGATTTTGGGCCTTTTCCGTTCACCGACTGCCCACAATCCTATAGCAATGTCGTCGATCTATTAAACGAGAGGGCCTCCGAAGCTTGGTCTTCCGGTTCGCAGTTGCAATTTGGTTATATTTCCCAGGTATGTTCTTGGTGAGGCTCGAACCTACTACATACTTCTAAGAACTATGTTGGGGGCTTTGGATCATAAAAAACCAACATAGTTATGGAACCAGAGTCAGCAAACAAATTATTCGTTGTGGCAATTGCCAGCATTGCTAGTGATAACGATATTTCATGAAATTCCAACTTCAGATTATATACGTTTGAATATTCATATAAAACGATTTGCTCAAAGCCAAAGGGTCACTGGGAGATATAGGTTCGGTTTACAACACCGCCAATGTATCAATAACAGATCTGTCCAAGTTATAAGAGGTAGGATACTTCCAAAAAGTTTTTTTTGTTGCCTTTGATTTAATTGGTGAAAGATTTTGTCCTGCTAAGATGCGCAATCATAGAAAAAAAATTACAAAAGGCCCACAGATAAGCTAAACAGCCGTCACACTCAGTTGGCAGTAACTCTACCTATTTCTGCCACCAAGCAGTAATGCTTGCATTGCTGTGTTCCGGTTCGAAGGGTGCGGGTGCCGATGAAATTACAGGCACATGAGGCTTAATACCTGTATGCCTCAGGTTGGTGGACGCAGGGTAGTGCGTTGTAGGACACGTGCCTAACGTGCGTGACCTACAAGGAAATACTTTGTTATAGATGATGGTTACCACTTAACAACAGTTGGGCCTTATGCTCCTACTAAACTAAAATGATGAGAGATGGGTCTTTATAGACAGAACGGACTGCGTTCATAAGCTTGTATAATATTAATCTTTAAGTTTCGTTTAAATAAGATAAAATTTGCATTGACAAACTTGATATGCCCTGTTGCAGATGCTTCAGTGTGCGCTGGTGCTTAGACCTCGATTCTGACTTTTAAAGATGTAAAACCTCTTACAAGACCACCTCTCTTACCTCTTTCTCTTGTAAGTCTTATGGCTGTGGAAAGGACGTCGTTGTATTAGGAATTCAAATTTAAATTAAAACGCTCCAAATTTTCATCTAGACCTCTTCGGTAATAAATCTAGCTTCAGAGATAAACAAGATACTAACGCCTGACCACTGCGCTTGGCCAAAATACCATTGCCATAATGTATACCTTGTATCTTTGTGATAAGAGCGATAGTTGTGTGGAAGGTGGCTGTGATAAATGTGCCTGATTCGATTCGAGGAAGCATGAAACATTGAAAATCAAGATAAGACGGTAGTTCTGGATATCCCTTTGTATGGAAATTTCATGGATTAAATAGCTTTGAAGTATACTTCTTTGTTCTGACTGACATACATATAATGCCACTGACTATTTTTTTTTTTTTTTTTTTTTTTTTTTCGAACGGACTAAAATGCTGGTATAATCGCCTAGCGATTTCCGACAGCGTTACCGGGCTACTGGCGAGCGCAGAAGGCGCTACGCCATTACAAAATTGGTTTTGTTGGCAACGAGCACAAGGGCACCACTTAGGTACGGACCTCGGCTTGGGCTGTTGCCGGAGAAGGGAGCTACGGAGAGACTCTACGCCCTGAAGGGGCGTTAACGGGGAGACGTCTTCGACCCCGCCGCCGGGGTCGGTGTGATTGTGGAGTGTTTCCTGTGTCCGGACTCGATGAAGCGACCTCCGCCGCATTCGCGGCGGTGATCGTGTCATCTGGGTCACCTAAAACGTGTCTAGGTCTACGGAGGGTACGTTTAACGGGCGGATCTACTGGATAATCGGGTAGCGAGTTAATTAAGGGATTCGGATGGTGGGGAGCCGAATCATAAAACCGCCTGGAGGCGCGTTTCATGAATTCGGCTATAGATTCGAGTTCGAGATCTCGATGAAGATCGATATTACGCATGTACCACGGGGCACCCGTGATAGTGCGCAAAAATCGATTTTGAACTACTTGGAGGGGTTTTAAATTGATCGAATGAGCGAACGCTACGGAGGCGTAAGTCATGATAGGTCGTATGCAAGTTTTGTAAAGCGTCAACTTATTTCTAAGAGACATTTTACTCTTCTTGCATACGAGTGGCTGAAGGCGCGAAAGAATAAATTTGGCGCGGTTACGTACAGTGCGTACGTGTTTGACAAAGGAAGCCACTGACTAGCTTGTAATTTCTGAATATATGTACTACTAGCGGCCGCTCGCAGCTTCGCCTGCGTGGCAGTTTTTTCTCGTTCCCGTTATTTTTTCGGGATAAAATCATAGTAGCTTTATGCATGCAAAGTTTCAGCCCGTTCGGTTTAAAATTGACAAAGTTTCATACAAACTTTCATCCCCTATTTTATCCCCTTGGGGGTAGAATTAATCAAAATCCTTACGCCTACTTCATGACTAAGATGCCTACGTCATAACATCTACCTGCATGCCAAATTTCAGCCTGATCCGTCCAGTAGTTTGGGCTGTGCGTTGATAGATCACTATGTTAGTCAGTCAGTCACCTTTGTGCTATATATATTGAGAAGATTAAATTATTAAAAAAAAAGTTATTTACAAAATAATACTATAAAAAAAGAATTGTTCCATTTTGCTCCAACAAGGCGCCTCACTGATGGGGCAGAGTGGAAGATCTTAAAATTTCTAGTGAAATCTACCCTATTAAATCGATTTAGTGGGGCAGTTTTCACTAGTTTAAACTTTGGTGTATTTTTCCCCACTAGAGTTGGTACTTTAGAATTTATGTACGTGGGTTTACTCATATTGCAATACTAGTGTATTTAATTTTATGTTACTTTGGCAGGCAGCATTACAAGTGTATATTATATAGTGTTCAATTTTGTTACGGGAATTGAACCTCAGAATATCGACATGCCAAGCACAATAGTCGAGACTCAATACCAGTAAAAGCTCAGCTCATCAAGATAAAGTTACCTAAGCCTATTTACTTCCTTAATCTAAAATTCTGTAGGTACTGTTTATTCATTCACCGTAGGCAAGGTACAAAACAGGTCATGTTCTTTCGTTACGTTCCAGCCGATAGCACAAATGGGATGAACTTACTCGATATTAACATAAATGCGTCTATTGGTTTGTGCAGGTTCCGATAATTAGTAAACCTCAACTCTCACCGTACAACATGTTTTATTAATACGAGTAGCTTAAGTTGTATATTGACGACCGATGTGGCGCGGCGGGCGAATGTCCGCTTGCGACGCAAGAGGTTGCGGGTTCGATTCCCGCCTTGGGATAAATGTTTGTACGACCTGCAAATATTTATTCCGGGTGTTCTGGGTGTTTTCTATGTATAATAAAAAATATCTACATTTATATGTAATGTATTGTATTAAGTATATCAGTCATCTAGTACCCATAACACAAGCTCTGCTTAGCTTGGGGCTAGATGATGCTGTGTGGACTGTCCAGCATTATTATTATTATTTCTTAAGACAATAAATATTCTCTAAACCGATTGCCGTGGTTCATTTTTTTATAGATAGATAGATAGATAACTCTTTATTGATTACCACAAGTAAAGTACACACATTTTATAAAGAATATAAAGTAAACAATGCAGTAATACAATGAGCGGCCTTATCGCTAAAAGCGATCTCTGCCAGGCATTAATTTTTTTATGTTCATTTTTAAGATAGACTGAAGGGTAAAACGGGATCCTATTACTAAGACTCCGCTGTCTGTCTATCCGTCTGTCACCAAGCTGTATCTCTTGAACCGTGATAGATAGAAAGTTGAAATTTTCACATCACACATGATGTATTTCTGTTGCCGCTATAACAACATATACTGAAAAAACAAAATAAAATCAATATTTAAGGGGGCTTTCATGCAACGTGTTTTTGTTGCTGTTTTTTTTATAGATAATGGTACGGAACCCTTTATGCTTCCGATTCGCGCTTGGCCTGTTTTTTAAATAATTTATGGTACGTTACCTTGGAATTAGTCATGGTGATCCTGTCAATATATCATCATTAACAGCCTGTGAAGGACATCCTCTGCTGGATATAAAGTTAAAGTCAAAGTCAAAAAGCATTTATTTAGTAAAATCCGCAGGTATCATCTTGAAACGTCTTAAATCTAGGTGAATCTAAGCGCCAGTTCCTCGCGACCTGTATACCTACGTTTCTAGGAAGAATGATTTTGAGTTCTTTCCATTCACCGAGTTCCTAAGCATCCTCAGAAAGCCGCCGATTCATCAGATAGGAGGGCGTCCTACACTTCGTTTTCTGGCATAACAGAATTACATGTCGTAGTCTAGGCGTCGTGGTCGCTATTTCGAGAATATTTATTTCTCAGGTTGTCGGGTGTATGAGTTATATGGCCACTTCAACTTGCTGGTTTTGAGAGATATTACAGCTAGTAGTACTTAGTGAAAAGCTGGACAGAGGAAGTGCTACCACCATACTTATTTCTGTAGCCAATCAGCTTGCTTTGTTCTGAAGAGTGAGGATGCCAGTGAAATTCCAAGCACATGAGGCTTAGCCTGTTTGTCTCACGCTGATGGACGCAGAGCAGTGCATCGTAGGGCATAAGATAGATACAATTCGTATATAAAATAAAAAATTCAACCAACCTTGGGATCAGAAGACAGGGTCACTCTCACTTGACCACCGATGCTCTCAAAGGTTATACAAAAAAAAAGTTATTTGCTTGGTAGTTCTATTCAAAATGAACTAGACACGAACAATAACGCCTAACTTTTCAGACGAAATTTTATACACGTTGGAAACTTTTCCTAACTCTGTGTCTGCGGTCACTAATTTGAGACGTGTGTGTAATAGCATTATCTAAACTTTTTAAAAAGTTATAACACCAAAAACTAATAAAAACATTGCGTGACTGCGGAAGTCCATTGTTAAACATTCAATTAAAAAAAGTAATATTAATATTATATTTATTTTTCATCATCATCCAAAGCGCTACTTCAAGAAACGATAAACGAAGTTTCGTATTGCGCATTCCACATGACAAGTTACAATATAAAACTATGTTTATGATCATTCAGAGTAGACACGAGTTTGTCATAGAACCAAACCCATCGGCATATAGTTATATTATAGCATATAGTGTTTCTAGCTTGTGGCATTTTTTGAAGTTGTATGATTTATTATGACCTTAGCATGTTTTTTGTCTTACCTTCACCAAACGAGTTTCATTTTTTACATTGTAAAAAGGATGATACAAATGATAGGAACCAAGCCGTAAGTTTTTTGCCTGTTTTTCTAGGTTGCGAGGAACAAGCAGATTCAGGCAATTCTGAGCTATCCTGAGTGATCCCTAGGTTTTACTGAATAAATGCTTTTTGCCTTTGAGTATATTGGGCTTGAAAACAAAGCGTTGAATGTGATTAATGAAATGATGGCATTTTAATATCAATGATGACATTCAGCCCTCTTCTTGCCCCTGACATTTTCCTCGAACAACAAAACGACTATACGTTTCTTTTTAGTTTTCGACATCATACAGTGCTAAAAAAATCTACTCCCAAAAACTGAAGACAGACCGCTCGGACAGAAATTCATCGATGTTTATTTTAGATTTAGAGAAACGTGCTTAACCTTATCTGCGTGAAGATATTTTCACATCAACTCCCTCGAATAACTTACTTAGTACGCCCCTACGTACCAAGATCTCTCCGACAAGTGGCTTTGACTGTGCGTGGTCTATAAGTCAGTCAAGACTAAGATTCTTATAAGTGGTATAGATAGGTATTGTACAAAATACTTATCAAACAGTACCAATACCAAGAATCCCTAAAACGATGGCTGCATTACTGCGCTGAAGTGCTGAATCCTCACTTCTGTCTGAATCACCAGCCTTCGGGTCACCTGCTCCCCAGATATTATTTAAAAAACTTGGAAAACCTCGCTACCCCAGAAGGTGTCAACTCCAAGATGCAGGCTCTGTCAGGACCCGCGTATTTGTGTCTCCTGAGATTCTTGGTTAAATCTACCGCCACACCAGTACCAAAGGATATCCTCGGCAGATGGGAGTATAGATGTATGCCGCCAGTATGTCGATTGATAAATTGATGTAGATTACTCGGAAAGATCGGTTAGTTGATATTTCGAATTCGTATGCGATGAAGAAAGATTTTTATCCTTACCTCATCGAACTCACGGCGTTACTGCCGTGTACTATTAAGCTATACTACACACACTGGTTAGTTGGTGTATTGACGTTTTATAATATGATTTCTGTAATTTAAACCCTTTAAGTCTTTAGTTTTTAGTAGCTATATTTTGCCACCCTGTACTGTTACAGTTAATGGTAGTATCTTTTGTACAACAAGGCCTCCAGTGTATCGCTGCCCCGAGTTACTTTGAAAGGTCTCTAGGTCACCGCGGTCGTGCTAGAAACTCCTACAGTTATATTCTAACTTAGTTTCCAGTTTGTAGACAGACAAAATATGTTATATTTAACTTTTGCTTGTCAGCATAAGGTCGTGTTTTGTCTAGCAACTTATTGCTAGGTCTTACTTATTCTGACAGCCGTCACAGCTCAGTTCGTGGTAGCCGTTCTGCGCTATAGATGGTGGGTTCGATCCCCACCGGTAACAAACATTTTCGTGATGAACGTAGATGTTTATTCTGAGTCTGGGTGTGATATTGTATATACAAAAAAAAGTATATGAGTATCTTATCAGCTATTTAGTTCTAATAGTACAAGCTTTGTTTCGTTTGAGGCTAGGGGGCACTTAAACTCGAAACTTTTACAAAAGCGGGCCTATAGTTTTATCAACGTCTGAATTATACCGGGAGTAAGTTTGTATAAAAAACTAGTGTCTAGTTTAATTATTAATTAATTAAAATTTATTTAATAGTTTTTTATAAGTTAATTAAAAAACTATTCATTTTTGTAATATATTTATTATCACTCCACAAATAAAACGCCTACAGAGATTTCAGTAGCAGCCGCGGAACCTACTTACTGAGTTGCTCAACCTTTTTTCTTTCAGGTGCTCTTAATTTTTAAGTACTGGTGCTTACTAGCTTACTCGGCGTAATATCTACTAGTAAATATTATGTTTTTTAGAGTTAATTACATAGTTTTAATGTTGGTTGTTATTCATTTGTAAGTATAATAAAAAATATCTGTTTATGTAATGTATTGTATTTATTAGTACTTTGATAACTTAGGTACATTACATAGGTAGGTTTCCACAAAACGCAAAGCACGAACTATGTAAATTATTGTAATTTTATTGTTTCTTGGAAGCTATTTACATAAATGTAATTTATATTAACATGATAGCAACATAAAAAAAAATACTGGATGATGGGTATGTTCAAACTACCATAAGGACGTGTCTTTGACTACCCCTATTAGACATCATAGAAGAATCTCGAGTGGGTACTTGGTACTAAGATATCCGAGGGATATCAACCGTACCTGGGAGACGTGAAACCATTTCTTACTTTTCTTTAAAAAAATTAAGTAATTATAATTTACTCTATAAAAGATTTCAACGCGCTTAATTTGCGGTGCGGTTTTGGGTTCGTTTGATTGAGCTACTGACCATACAAATGTGTCAAGTATAATCGCTTTGATACGAATGAATTTTGTAACAGATTTCCTTCTCAAAAATAATACAATTATGGTAACAATTTTGACAGGTTGCAAGCCCATCGCCGCTGCGGTAATACTAACTTGCCTAACTACTTTTTTATGCTGATATAAAAAGGTAAAGTTTCTTGTTATAGTGTGTCAAAGTAGAAAAATATGTAAATAGTTGTAGATATTATTTTTTTCTACGTATTTGTATTTATATCACCAGTAACTTTTTCATATAAAGTTGTTTACATGGAAAACCCGGTGACGACAATGTCATTAACACATACGTACGTACAATTAGGACAGTTTTAAAAATAGTGCGGACCTAGGCTAAATATAGTTAGTGTGACGTCAAATACAATACTTTATGCTTAAACAACATTTACTTTAAAAATATTTATGTGTGAATGTTCAAAATGCTTACCTACGCGCAGTAAGTAGTGAAGTGAAGGGCTCGTCCGGGGAAGTACTACCACCATGCCTATTTCTGCCGCCAAGCGGCTTTCGGTGTTCCGGTTTAAAAGGTGACGGTGAAATTACAGGCACATGAAGTTTAACTTCGTTTATCGTTTCTAAGAGTAGAGAAGCTGGATTTGTTTTCTGTCATCTTTGGAAGTGACACATCTTTTTATTTATAATATTTTTCTAATTTTGACAATGAAATTCTAATTTCAACCTCGTCTTAATTAAAAAAAAACGTGAATCTGCCTCTGCCGTGCCTCTGTTATGAAAGAAAATGTTTCCTTTTTTAGGGTTCTGTACACAAAGGGTAAAGCGGTCCGTCTGTCACCAGGCTGTATCTTATGAACCGTAATAGTTAGAAAGCTGAAATTTTGAACTTGGTCGGTTTTTTCAAAATCTAGTAGGATTTTGAAAAAACCCAACTTTGTAAATTTGACTGACCTAAACAAAAACTTGTTTGTTGAATGACGGACAGCTCCCATAAAAACAGAAGTCATATATCTATAATGGATGACATGACATAATAACATGCAAAAACAATACTGCAAAAAACAAGTTGTGCGTTAAAAGGAGGAAAACTTATACTTAAAATATATTAATATATTTCAAACCATTCAAACAGGTTACTGGTAACCATTTATTAATAATACTAACAGTAACAGTTGCAAATTCAATAGAAAGAGACAAATACAGTATTATTAATTTGAGGTTACGCCGAATTTAATAAAAAAAAATATGTTACGTCTATAGTGACGAATTTTTAACAGACTCATTGTTTGCAATGAGTCTGTTAAAAATTGACAAAAAAATTAATAATAAATAATATTAAATTAATATTAAATTAATATTGTTGTTGTTAATTTTTTGACAGTTTGCTGTCAAAAAATTGCGACTTGAGACGTGATTAAATTTAAGTTGCGTTTGAGTATCAGTTGTCTCACATAAAAGTAAAAAGTAGTAGTAAAAAAAATATATAAAATATATTATATTTTTTTGTAACATACATACTCGTACATAACATCTATGTCTACAAAACTGCATATCCTAGGTGGAAATCAAATCAAAGAAGCAAGAAAAAAATGTCACTTCTAACTCAGTTGTGATGGTGAGGAAAGTCAATTTTCAATATAGTACCTAAAGATTCGCATTATAATATTGATAAAGTAGGAAGCACCTTCATAACTTGTCCCGAAATAACTTTCCTTAAAAACCTCATCAATAAGTTGAAATTATTTGTGACCCCAACATTTTCAAACGCAATCCTCATACATAATTTTGGGAATAACCATTTGCATAATTATTTCTGGGGACAGAGTTCCCAATATATGAGTGTTTCCTTCGAACTTAGATGGCAAGTTCTGATTAATTCTGAATCGAAAAAGTTTACCAAGAATGTACAGTCCGCGTAGAATGTTAATTGACTTTGGTACACTTTTAGGTATCTATGAATTTCCAAATGTGTTGTGCTTGACAGATAGTGTACTTATAGGCTGATAACAGGGTCCAGAATGTTATTTTCAAACAATTTTGTAATTCAACCTAAACAAACTATTTTGGCTGTATTACTATTGTTAATAATGTCACACGGAAAAACTATAAATTTTTCGGCAAACGTAAAAGTCACCTTATAAACTCAAAAGTTTCACCATTTTTGTGTTGACTGTACTTACATGACAAACAGTAAGATAAAATTAATTAATATAACAGACCAAGTTAGAATAGTCTTGTTTGTACCTTGAACAAGTACCTACTTCAAAACTGTCTCATTCAGGAAAATGGTGATTAGTTTTACTCAGAGAACAAGTTACTAACGGCCGAATACTCAAACGCAATTTAAATTTAATCACGTATCGAGTGACGAATTTTTGACAGACTTTCATTGCAAACTGGCAAAAAATTACGACTTGAGACGTTATTAAATTTAAGTTGCGTTTGAGGATTCGGCCGTAAGTTAGTTCGATTCTAAGCCAACTTCTAATCAGTGTTTATATCTTGAGAAAAAAACCCTTCACAATAATAACCTAAATGTATATAACTCAAAGGTGACTGACTGACTGACTAACATAGTGATCTATCAACGCACAGCCCAAACCACTGGACAGATCGGGCTGAAATTTGGCATGCAGGTAGATGTTATGACGTAGACATCCGCTAAGAAATCCAAGAGGATAAAATAGAGGATGAAAGTTTGTATGAAACTTTGTCAATTTTAAGCCAATCGGACTGAGACTTTATCCCGAAAGCTACTATGATTTTATCCCGAAAAAATAACGGGAACGGGAAAAAACTGCCACGCAGGTGAAGCTGCGAGCGGCCACTAGTATAGTATATCTTTACTTCAGACATTAAATAAAACTGGCCAAGTGTGAGACGAACTCGTGCTCGAAGGGTTCCGTACCAACTTAAAAACGGTAAAAAACCACGTTTGTTGTTTGAAAGACCCGTTAAATATTTATTTTAATCAATTTTTTAGTATTTCTTGTAATAGTGCCAACAGAAATACATCATCTATGAAAATTTCAACTCTCTAACTATCACAGTTTATGAGATACAGCCTGGTGACAGACGGGCAGACAGAAAGACAGACCGGCGGCAGCGGAGTCTTAGTAAAAGGGTCCCGTTTTACCCTTTGGGTACGGAACCTTAGAAAATGGTTATGAGAAATAGTCTTTTGGTGTGTTCCTCTAGTCGCTTCTTCTAACATCCATCTCTACTATTACCTCGAGCGTTAAAGGTTGAAACGAATAGATTTTATTAGCACTTGATGTTTTTTTGTTCTGTAATAAAATATAAGTAATATTTTTTTTGTTTTGCAATTAAAACTCAAATTGCTTTGATAGGTTGTAAATTGCAAAACTTAATTGGTAACTCTTTCAACTAACTATTTCACACATAGTGACAAGTTACTCGTACCTACAAATTTACGAGTACTTTAACAACTGCGCAGGCGCAGCGAATGGTTCACATCAATCAGAGTCATTCAATGGCAGAGTCTTTTAATACAGTGCCTTTCATGGTGTGTTTTCTAGTTGAGTCCTTCAGCACCATATTGGAATAAGATATTTTATAGTCACCTGATGTTAAGTAGTAACCATCGCCTATAACAAAGCATTACATTGCAGCTCACGAACTTCCCCTGCAATGCACTGCTCTGCGTTCATCAACCTGAGGCAAACAGGTGTTAAGCCTCATGTGGAAAAAAAGGATTTAGAAATTCCGAAGTTTTATCAGATCGGCTAAGAAATTTCACAAATCACCCGAAAAACCGGCCGTAGCAAACTTCACGCTAAGCAACTATCAACTTTAAATAAATAACATACGTGTTATTTTACCTTGCTTGCAACTCAACGTTTGTCATAAAAAGTGAAAGCCCTATTGCTAGAGAAATAAGGTTTAAAATAGCAAGTAAGGTTGAGAACCTTTCAAGTTCAGGCCCTTGAACCTAAAGGCAGTTGGTTGGCGATGATGTGCGTTGTTTATAGCATTTGACCCGCGGACCATACAGCCATATCCATGTTCCGGTTGTAAATGGTTTATGGACGAAAGCGAAGGTTCTTGGAGAGGTTGCTAAGCTATTTTTGTTTCAACTTAAAGTTGATAAGCGAATTCTTTGTTGCGTTTGTCCTGTAATTTTAAATAATAAAAAAATAATTTTATTTGAACAAATATAAACTTACATAGTAACTATAACTCTTTGTGAAGGGCTCGTCCGGGGAAGTACTACTATTTCTGCCATCAAACAACTTGCTGTGTTCCGGTTTGAAGGGTGTGGGTGCCGATGAAATTACAGACACATGAGGCTTAGCACCAGTATGCCTCAGGTTGATGGACGCAAGGCCGATTCTTGTAGGGCACGATCCTAACGAACATGACCTACGAGGCAATGCTTTGTGAATTATCCTACCCACTCAACACCAGGTGGGATATTTACTTGTTGGCATAAAAAAATATAGTACGGGACTTGCTTGAGTCCAGCAGTAGACAATGAATCGTAGGGCACGTTCCTAACGAGCGTGACTTATCTCAAAGGGTGAGTTATCTATACTTATATATAGTTATAGTATACATTAGGTATACTTCAGCCATCAAAGTAGTAGTAGAGTTGTACTTAAATAATAATAATGCTGGACAATCCAGACAGCATCATCTAGCCCCAAGCTAAGCAGAGCTTGTGTTATGGGTACTAGATGACTGATATACTTAATACAATACATAGACATTTTTTTTATTATGCATAGTAAACACCCAGAACACACGGAATAAATATTTGGAGATCGTACAAACATTTATCCCAAGGCGGGAATCGAACCCACAACCTCCTGCGTCGCTCGGACATTCACCCGCCGCGTCACGTCGGTCGTCACTGCGTCGGTACTAAGAAGGGAATTCTTGAAATTGAAATCCTAAACGAGTAGGTACAGCAGGGGTTGAAATTTGTATGAAACTTCACGCGGATGAATTTGCGCGCGTTACTCTTGTTTATATATCAGTCACTGGTATAAGAAACATCATCAAACTGATGATGATGATGATGATTTAATAAAATGTTGTACTTTCTATCTACACAACGTTTATCAAACATTAGTTAAGCACGCTCTAACACTAATCAGCTGGTTTCACTTAAACAAAACGCCAGAAAATGCAGGAAATCTGATTCATAGTGAGAAAGATTACGCGCTGGACTTGTAGACAAACGTCTATGTAAGTGTTAGCGTAACGCAATATCGCTACATTAATGACCATGATAAAAAAATGTTTGTTGATAGGAGACTCACTGGATTATAGACAAATGTCAATACTAAGCGTTACCGACACTGGAGTTTCATGTAATATTATTTAGTGAAAGGATTACACGAAAAGTCAGTTACCAAAGCTACAAAAAACTTGTTTTCATGGACCAAGTCATAGGTTTCTTGTCAGTTTTCTCAGACTTTGTGGCAAAGAACAGCCAGCTACATTCACCAAGCTGTTAGATGATTTTTAGTGTTTATTCACTATACTGTCTGTTGCATTGCCAATTGGCATTGTAAACAGAATATGTGTTATGTCAGTTTTAGAATATATTTAGCACCAAGACAAGATAATATCTTTAGGATTTCTAGTATATATAATTAACGGCTTATGCGGTCAATTTCTATATATTATGTCATTCAGTTAGTCAATACAAAAGGTTCTTATAATTTTGTATAAGCACTCATCGTTTTTCGTTAAACGCTAGCTGTAACGCTTGTTGCTGTAAGAAATGTCTAGTAAAGTTCTAGAATGACCTATCAAGGTTGTACGTGATTCGTCACAGAGCTAATGTTTTGTGTAATTAGTTAGGAGTGGACACTTTGTATCGAACTAGAAATTTGTGCCTACAACATATTTTACTTTTTTAAAATTTTAAAAAACATAGAAATAGGAAAAAACAGAAGTAACTTCACGAATTTTATCAGAAACTCAGTCATCCTTTCAAATCTTAGAGCTAACCCGAGATCCTTTGTGGATATCTAAAGGAGTCTAAATGTTACATTTAGTAGGTACATACTCACAATTTGCAGTAGTTGGTACGTGTAGAACTTTCCACACCCATCGTCACAATTAGTACATTAAATTATTTCCTCACGATGTTTTTCTTCACCGTTTTAGATCATAGCACACATAAATTTGCTCGATAAGATATTCAATTAGAATTTTGATTCGAACCTATAACCTTAGGACCAGAAGACGGCGTCGCTTACAGTAGCAGCCGGTACGACGCTGGGTAGTAACTACACAAACTTGTTCAACTTGTGTCTTGGTAACTAGTTTAGGTTAGACATAGGTTCTATAATGTGCGTGCGAAAAAACTCGTCCGCGTTGTTTTTATGGAAACTTTAAACCCTGTGTTTACCTGTATTGGGCAAAAAGACAGGTATACCTTGAAAATTTAACGCCCCTACGTTCAATGGTTTAGACTCTACGTTGTCTATATGTCAGCCAGTCAGTCAGTCAGGACAAAGATTCTTATAATTGTTATAGATATTAACAAAGATTTTAAGTTTCATCAACTTACACTATAATTCGTTTAGTGGCCTAAGAAAAGTTTTTAATTTTTTTTATTTAGTTGACTCGACTATTAAGTGTTCCCTGGATCATATAGAAGTCAACTACAAACATAGGATTCCCTTATATGTTTCCAGGAACAACAATTTTAAGCCATTTCTATCATATTCCCGCGATATCATCGATCCATCTACGCATTCTACGCTTCGTATTTCGGCTTGTGGTCGCCATTTAAAAACCTTTATGTTCCCCAGCGGTTGTCGGTTCTACGAGCTATAGGATATTACTTAGTAAATGATTTTTGATGTTGACATAAATGGTTGTCCTCTCATTTCTTTAATACTCAAAAAATATTCTTGAAATTTTAACGTAAAAGATTTCTTCAATTTACTTTTTAAAGAAAACTCGTAGATATAACACATTAAATACTTTTAAACTCCGAACTGTATTCAATCTTTGTTCTCAAATCTAATATTTAATACTTAGATACTTATCTACTTACTGTAGGTAATCTTTCAGTTGTTGGATAAGTTTGTTCGTTCACTTTTCATTAAGGGCTGAAAAAACTGAAATGAGATTTAATGAATGCCGCTGTTTGTTAGGCTGTGCGCATAATGAACTTACTAAAATGAGCTTAAAACTCAAAAGGCTCAATAACACCGTAATCACAACCTTGGTTTTCTTAAACTTGGTTTATATTCTAATTTACTTTAAATTTTTAACATAAAATATATCTATACTAATACTAATAATATTATAAGAGGATAGATTTGATTGTTTGTTTGTTTGTTTGCATTGAATAGACTCTGAAACTACTGGACTGTTTTGAAAAATTCTTTCACCGTTAGGAAGTTACACTATCCCCGGGTGACTTATGCTATATTATATTTTCAAAAAAAATTACAGAACCTTAAACCCGTGAGAAGCCGGGACGAACCGGTAGTAATACAGAAATCAGTAAATATTTATGGAAATTTTTACACAACATCACTTACAATAGGTATTATGGGAAACAGATGTCTGATAGCATACTTAAATACTTTTTAAACATACTATTTGAGGATATAATATGACATGCAAATATAGAACAAACTTCCATATTAAACACAGAAATCGTTGTATTTGGTAGGAATTAAGCCTATAACCCATAGCACAGTGAGGGCAGAGATCCTACTAAGTTGTGAGGCTAGTCAAACTAATAGATAATGTATCCTTAGTATACCTTTAAGATTAGATTCTTTGGCAGAAACGTGCTCTATAGTGTAGCTATGCATTCACCAGCTTAAAGCATAAAGGCGCTTAGCCTCATGTGTTTGTAATTGCACCAACAGCCACACCGTTCAAACTGGAACACGCTGCGCTGCTTGGCAGTAGAAATAGGCATGGTGGACGTTCTTCTCCAAAAAAGCCCTTTACTAAGAGCACTAATACTATATCTACTATTCTATATATACTTGGGATATCCAGTCCATATTGATAAATGAAATAGGCTTACGCTATGGTTTTATAATAAAAAAACTCAGGCCATTCATTTCTTTTGACTTGATATACGAGGTACATCTTTACTTACATGGTACTTTGTGAACGAACTGGTTTTTGCACGTAGATGGGCCATTTTTGTGAGACTGGTAGATGTTGCTGGTAGAAATACCAGATGCCCTCCATAAGTAAAGTTTTTTGCTGTTGTAGGCCTTCCTAGATGTTCTTGGTGCTCCAAGATTCCCGTTGTCCCTGGTAAGGCACCACACTCCTGCACGCGAAGTACATGTGTTTGACACATCCAAAAACCTTAGATTAACCTGTTGGTGTAAATCGGGTTTAGTGTCATTGTATTCTACAGTGACTTTGGCAAAATTTTCTTATTTGATTTTATGAGAGTCTACTGTTTGTAATGAACTAAATTTCCAAAATTGTCTTCATTTATAATATTTCAAATGTTCTTGCTGTGTATTTAAACAATCACGTTGTAATTTAATTTAACTATTATTGAGTCGCAAGCTCTGTATATGAATTTAACAAGCCAAATGCTTATTTTATTTTCATCACTCGCGCCCCTTCGCAGTAATCAAGTGAGTGTACGGCCGTGGTTACGACTCCATAAGCACTCACAAAATATTTTCACATTTGGCTCTAGTGTGATGGTTTCTTAAATGTTTTCATTGCCGATTTCAAAACAAGCCTTTATTACTAATACTTGGAAGGTTTGTCATATCTGTACCTGACTAGTCTACTTATGCCGTCACCGCGTCCAGCGATGCGCTTACGCACCCCTGCCCCCGCCGCCGGTATATAGCCTCCGCCGCCCGCGCCCGCTTCAGTTCTTATTGCATCACAGCACAGTGCACACGTAAATATGTTCTCAACGCGCTGCTTGGCGATCTTCGCCCTTATTGCCACAGCCGTAGCGCTGCCGGCTTCCGAGAAACCAATCCCGAAGCCCATCACAACAATCACGAACGATGAGTTTATGCCCGCCATGCCCGCTCCGTGGTTCAGCGTGCCATACTTCGGAGACATTACGAAGATCTTCGCGCCTCTCTGGAAACTGTTCCCGAGCTTCGAGGACCTAGGTCCGAGGATACTTACTGAAAAAGATAGGTTCCAAGTGATCGTTCAGGTCAAGGACTACGCGAAGGAAGACCTGAAGGTCAAGGTTAAGGGAGACTACATCTTCGTCCAAGGTACGCACGAGGCTAAGGAGGTTAGCCACGATCTGTTCGCGAGCCAGTTCTTCCACACGTACACGCTGCCGGCCAACTCGAGCGCAGCGGACGTGACCGCCGAGCTGACCAGCGATGGGTATCTAATCGTCAACGCTCCAATAAACGGCAACAGCAGATCGAAAGAAACCGACCGAGAAGTGCCTATAGTGAACACTGGAGTGCCTATGAACAAGGAGGTATTGGCGGCTCCCGAGGTCCCTGAGGCTCCTGAGATTCCTGAGACACCTGAGATCTTTGAAGCACCTGAAAGTCCTGAGATACCAGAAAAAAAACCAGCGGAACCAGAACCACAGCCGGAAACCCTGGAACAACAACCAGAAATCTCAGAACAACAGCCGGTCATCCCAGAAAAAAAACCCGAGACACCAGAACAACAACCTGAGACACCAAAAACACAACCTGAAGCACCAGCCATTGTTTCTGTCACATCAGAACCCGAAACCGTGTCCGAAGAGGCTCGAAAAGAACCGACCACGCCACAAACCGAACGAGAAGAGGTAACCGAAAATGACAATGTGATCCCCCACGGCAGCGAATTAAACGAAGTAACGCCTTAAAGTGATATAATTCTAAGTATTTAACTAACAGTATTGTAATAAATATTTTTTTATTGAACGTCAGTGTTTTGTATGCGCTTAGCGTTACTGGTATTGGCATGTGACATGAATACAGATGTGTTCAAAGCGAGCCATGAACAATGGGCTCTGGCAGTTTGGTCGCTATTATTTAGTGTTGAAATAGGTACTTATAATCACAGATGAAATAATGCGACTCAGTCCTTTATGCAGGAAGTTAAGCGATAACCTAAAACCAATTTTCAGTCAGTGAATTGATTGTAGAAATAAAAAATGCGTAGAAATTTTAATCAAAACGAAATTAAGTGCTTTTTATTTGCGAAAAATATGGTTAAAATTTTTCATCTATGTTTATCCACTGAATGTAGGTCTATCCCAAGATTTTTTTTAGCTCTGCCAGGTTCACATAGTTCATCAGAACATTGCCATACAAATACAGGTTCTCATCAGCTCAAATAAAGGCCACGTTGGACATAATTCTCCCTCATTTTGGGTGGGGTTTGCCGTAGCTGGCAGGCAGCAGGCAGACTGATAAACCTGCAGTCGTCAGTACTGCTACTGGTAATAACCTGCTGCTCATATCTTGCTACATTTCGTTCACGGAAGCAGTTGGAAAAGTTCTGTTCTGTGCCTGGAAAACCACGAATAGCTGGTAGGAAATGTATAACTAGTATGGCCATGTGTACGAGTTTCTAGGTAATCTAGTTGAAGTATCTAATAAGGATGTTGTTATGTCATTTAGTCATAAATTAGTATTTTAATCTTGTCCACAGTTTATACAGTGCACATAAATAAGTCACATACAAAATATATAAGATTTAAGTTTCTGCCTGTCTGACAACTAAACCGAAAAATTAACAATATGAATTTCCATTTTAAATAAAATACATTACAAACTCTTTACTATTTAGATACAAACACGAAATGTTTTAGTGCACCAAATATTATGGTTTCAAATGTAGAGAGGTAGCTAAAGTTTTTTTTTTTTGAAAATTAAAATTTTAAATTTGAACAAAGCTTAGAAGAATAAGTAAGAAACTTACGACTTGGTTCCTACTGCTTTTTAAAAAACAGATATTACTAGACAAGACCGTTTAACCCTTAACTAAGCAGCTTGTACTATGGGAACCAGATAACTAATAGAATACTTATATAATAGGTATATTTTTTTGTAATATACTTAAAATGCAATTTAACACCGAGACAGAGATTAACACTATCGGTTTTTTTTGTTTGGATTTAATTTTAGAGAAAAAATTTTCATTCATAGGGCATCATGCAATTGTATATCCTTGGCGTGGATTGAACCCACAACCTACAGGGCAGAAGGTAGAGCTAGTGAGCTGTGAAGCCAGACAAATGAATCACATTACTAGTTATTATAAACTAGCGGCCGCTCGCAGCTTCGCCCGCGTGGCAGTTTTTTTCCCGTTCCCGTTATTTTTTCGGGATAAAAAGTAGCCTATATGTTAATCCAAGTTATAATCTATGTTTACTACAAATTTCATCTAAATCGGTCTGCTGGTTAGAGCATGAAAGAGTAACAAACATCCATCCATCCATCCATACTTACAAACTTTCGCGTTTATAATATTAGTATTAGTAGGATAGGATTAATCACGTAACCGAAGCCGCGGGGTTTATCTACCTAACGGATTGTCATTAACTTTTCAAGGATATCTCTACAAAAACTCGGCGGATCTTTATATAATAGACGTTCATGCATTTTAATTAAGTTTTTGATAAATTGGAAAACTTAGATGCCAAATGGAGATCCTTTGTTCGCACAGATAAAAGTTATCTTAAGTATTTTTTGGGTAATTTCTACCAAATACGTTTTTTTATACTATTTGCTAATGAAACAAGTAAGTGAGCCATCAGAAGATTAATTATTATAATTTTTTTGAGCAGAACCGAGAAGAAAAATGTATTTGTTTGCCAAAATTGGGCCTGTCTGAGATGTCAATGTCAAAGAAAGTCATTTGGAGATTGACACGAGCAAAACTTGAATTCGACGATATTTTTCTACAAGATTGCCCCTGAATTTAAATGATTACAAGTATGGCAAGTTTTGTAATAGGTACATGTAAGTATTTTGTCTTGTTATTCCATCCTTACCAATTATCTTTGTATATTATTATTATTATGTAGACTACACATCAAATTATCTAGTATTTATTTTAATATTATTATTTTTCCATAAACGAACACACCCCTTGTAAACTTCTTGAGTCCATTCCATCTAAAGGTTGTCAGGTAGAGATCGCTGTTTAGCGATAAGACCGCCCATTGTATGTAGCATTAATTTAAGTTTTTATTTTTGTTTATCCTTAAGTTGTGGTGTACAATAAAGTATTTTCTATCTTCTATCTATCTATGGCTTGTACTATGGAAACCAGATGTTTTTATACAATTTGCTGATGAAACAAGCATATGGCCCACCTGATGTTAAGTGGTTACCATCGCCTATAACAAAGCATTGCCTTGAAGGTTACGTTTTTTAGGAACGTAACCCATAGTACATAGCTCTGCGTCCATCAACCTGAGGCACACAAGTGGTATGCCTCATGTGCCTGTAATTACACCGGCACCCACACCCTTCAAACCGGAACACAGCAAGCTGCTTGGCGGCAGAAATATGAATAGAATAGAATAGAATAGAATATACGTTTATTTAGCATAGGCAAATTCACAATATTTAACAATGGCAAACACACACAAGCCCGACTTGATAAACAGGCATAGGTAGGCAGATTCTATTACCTAACATCAGTAAAATAGAAAAAAAAAAAAGAAATGTATCCCATCGGCTCATGTGTCAGCAGTAGGTCCCTATGCTAAAATGGTGTTCAGCTCAGCATTAATGTTGGGTGTACTACCACTCAACGCTGATTTTCAGCTGAAACCAGGGAGAGAGTAAAAAAAAAAAACAACAACAACACGTTTATATAAAGATAATTAAAAATAAAGTAAAGTAGGTATCAGAGAAAACTGTTAAGATGTAGGTTAGCGTACTCTGTTAGGGTAGGTATTCACAAATAAAATTAAACACAAAGAAATATAATAAAAAACATTGCGATCAAAAAACCATACTTACTATTTCATATACTATCATAAAAAAGTAATAATAATAATAAAAGAAATATATGAAAAAAAAAAATAATATAAAACGTAAGTGCTTAGATAAGAAATATGCATGGTGGTAGTACCTCCCTGGACGAGCCCTTCACTAAGAGCTCTACTACTACTAGTAAAGTAGTATAAAACTTGCCGTTTTTGAAGTTTGATACATTCATTGACCTTCCAAGATCAGTAGTAACATTTATATTAGCAGTTAACCTGAATGTGTAACAAGTACTAATGTTTCTACTATTGCTACAGTTTAATCATATTCACTTCATCATTGCTTCATTTAGTGACTGGCATCATAGCTTAGTAGTAACTTTCTGTGCTGTAGGTTGTGGGTTCGATCCCCACCGAGGACAAACATTTGTGAGATGGACATAAATCAGAAATCAGAAATCAGAAATTTATTCGCTTGAACATAGGTACAGATACAATATTCTTGGTGTTGGGGTTTACATAAGATTCCATTATGTCCTACTATAAAATAGTGTGCAAATGTCAAATAATCCCTAATTGAGTCTAACATTTAACAAAATTACTTACAATGTCAATTTATGCTGAGTCAAATTATATGAAATTATTAAATACCTACCCTTACATAGATTTATAACTGAATTACCTATATGCTGGAATCTAAACCATCAGCTTATCTTCCTACCCACAGATTAATTAATATTATTATAAGAGCCTACCTAACTATCCAGCTAATTAAATTAATGCCAATTACAATATTTCAATAAAATGTCAGTCAAGATTTATTAGAATAATTCATAAATTCATTGATGTCATAAAAACAGCTATCTGCTAACCATCTTGTCAGTTTACTTTTGAACATATTATAAGGTAGGTCTTTAAATGAGTTTGGTAGTTTATTATACACCCTTATAGCATTCACATAGGCATAGTTTGTTAGCTTGTTATGTATTTACAAAAAATGTATAAATTATTCTATTAGTCATCTGGTTCCTATAGTACAAGCATTGCTTAGTTTGGGGGTAGATGATATTGTGTAAAAAATGTCCACAATTTTTTTTTCCCAATGTCTTGATACCCAGAAGTAGATAAAGATGATAGAGGTAATTGTATGTCACTACAACGGCAAAGCCAATACATAAACATAGGGCCTTGTGCAAGCGAAAATCGTCGGTAGTGTTGATAATTGACTCAAACGATCAATGTTGTGACAAAACGAAGGAAATTATGAAAGCAATTGCTAAAAAAAAAACAAACTTTACCGGGTAATTTCGCCTTTAGTCAGGTTTTTACAAACTGACCATAATGAGTTTTCAAGATTATTTGATTTTCATCTGCACTCGCGAGCGAAAATTTTGGGTCATTTCAAAACCCTTAATATCTACCTTTATCTCTTTGTACTATGGGAACCAGATGACTGATACTTATGTACTTTTTTGATCTTGGTGGGGGTCGAACCCACCACCTACAGCATACGGTCACCATTTTGCCTGACTAACGTGGTACCTACGGCAAACCCCCTCAAATATGTATGATTATGACAACGAATATTATTAAACTCAGTTCCGAGATAGCTAAGTAATACATCAATCCGGAGCCAATTTTGTAGTAAGCCAAAAAGATGATAAACATACCTTTATGATTGAGTGGGCACCGGTTACAAACATAACTATGATAGTATAAAAATAAGAATGAATAAAGTCAGAAAATAAACATGATGTAATCTTGCATTAAGATTCACAAAGAAATGTCTAGGTCATTTTTTAGGGTACCTCACGCGATGTGTGAAAACGGGGCTCTTTTTACATTTACGCCGCTATCGCCGTCTGTCTGTCCAGTTGTGAAAATTAACAACTTGACTGAATGTTTTTTAATTTCTGACTTCAAAAGTGAAGTTGTAATTGGTATGTAAAAACACTTTTTTTAAACATGTCTCGTGTTATTTTCAATTGTTTTAGTTTTTTTCCGCTGACATAAATGCAAACAGAAAGTGAATCTTGTCTAGAACTCTGCTATCCGTAATACGCAATGCTTAGCTCGTTGGTTTACAGAGTCCTCGCCTTAGGCTTTATCAAGGTAAATACTAAAAAAATCAACACCTAACCTAATTAAACTTGTTATTTTGTGAAAAGGAACTTTTATGTTAGTGTTTAAATTTTATAGCCACTTTTCTATCATTATCCTAATACGGAACCCATTGTGTGTTAGTCTGACTCGCCGGTTATTTATGTAAACAAAAATATGCATTCACGTCTGGAGTCATCAAATCTTTTATTATTTGCATCTGAGTAGTTACAACGTACATGCTACCCAAACACATACACATACACAGTAGGCAGAAAAATTTTCGGCCCCAAGTCCACATTATGAATAAGTACCTACCTACGTCAAAAATCTAGACGTATGTATATTCGTAAACAGGAAAAGTTTACTGAATCATCTTAAAAACGTACTAATACATTTTTGTCTTGTTGTTTCGATTGAAAAGAGAAGGACAGCAACATGTTCATGCTGCAAACGTCAAATCAGGTTAGTTTTTTATTTTATAGTTTTAATATAATTTTAATATAAGTAATAAATTTAATTTCTTTTTTTCAATATTAACTATGAGAGAAAGAGAGAATGAACAGTGCTTGTATACCCCTTCTATGGTAGTGTTAAACGTTTAACGTAACCTTGTTGGAAGTCACATAAGAGGTATTACTTCAGTTATATAAATTAAATCAGGGGCCGAAGCACGAACTGGCTATCGTGACGTTAGCGTCACGCTAACGTTACCAAAATGTATGAGATTTTGCACAGCGCCTCTATCGTGCGTAAAGAGAACTAAAATTGGATGCACGAACAATTTTGGCATTACGTACGTAAAGTAAACGATAGTTAGGTCCGTAAAGTAACGTAATTCGATAGGAAGTTAGTAAATCGGTTGTCGTTCGTGCTACCATGTATCGTCTCGGTCCGTAAGCCTAACGTGTGAATACGTTAGGTTTACGGACCGTTACGATACGAAAGTGGAATTCGTTCGTGCTTACCCCCCAGGTTGTTGTTGCAAGCGGTTCCTAGTGTTAGTAACTGATGCTTGAAAAATAATCCTCTCTCTCTCTCGTACATTTATAAAACATCACTCCGTTTCATGTTGGCTCAAGTTATTAGCCGTCAGACAAGAAACGAATGTAAATATTTGGAATTTGACAAGTCTACTTGTTAGGCTCAACACTACTCTACATGTACAGAATACTAAGAAAATCGATGAATTCATTAGTCTTCAAACGACGTGATATTCTCTGTTTAAGACGTGCGTTTCAAATTAATTGCGTACTACGTTTTATATTGCTAGGTATTGCGTTTAGACGGTTAAATCGCAGAACGTTAAAAATGTCTGCATTCTTCGATTCTGTTGACTATGTGTAACTCCTTAATATTTGCTCTGACGCCCAATTTTTGTAACATAATATCGTCAAATTCAAGTTTCATTCAAATCTCGTCTCAGTTCAAAAAAGTTTTGGGCCTCTGGGCTTATTATAGTCTCATAAACGAAATAAGTACTACGGCATGGTATATGAAATAATAACTAAGTAAGTACACAAAATGTGAGTGTGTTTATTAAAATACGGGGAATTGAAAAAAACCTAGCATAATGATTATAAATATTTGCAGATCGTACAAACATTTATCCCATAGTGGGAATCGAACCCACAACCCCCTACGTCGCAGGCGGATATACTCCCGCCGCGCCACATCGGTTATCATTTTATATCACATTACCTAACAAAATATCATCCGATTGGCCCGTGTAACCTATCACTCTTATATTACCCAATCTTTATATAAATATATATAACTCAAGTGTGACTGACTGACTGACTGACATAGTGATCTTTCAACGCAAGCCCAAACCACTGGACGGATCGGGCTGAAATTTGGCATGTAGGTAGATGTTATGACGTAGGCATCCGCTAAGAAAAGATTTTGATTAATTCTACCCCCAAGGGGATAAAATAGGGGATGAGAGTTTGTATGAAACTTTGTCAATTTTAAAGCGATCGGGCTGAGACTTTGCATGCATAAAGCTACTATGATTTTATCCCGAAAAAATAACGGAAACGGGAAAAAACTGCCACGCAGGCGAAGCTGCGAGCGGCCGCTAGTAAGATATAAGCTAACCCATCCGTTAGTACTACTAACGTTCGTATGGTATTGAAACTAGATGTTAACCTATTACTTGCGGTACTTTGAAGCTATGTCATTGTGGGTGGAGTTGATCTCGATTTAAATGTCAAAAATTTGAATTGACCTTGCATTAAAAGTTATAGTTCACATTTAGGTGTTAATATAATTTAAAACGATGAGTGTATTAATTAAAATCTTCGTCATAGTATGCAAAATAACATGATAGCGTATCGTTTAAAAGCAGCTGTAGATCAACTATATGCTAATAAGAATAGCTACCAATAAATTAGATTCAGTTTTGACTCCATTTATGTTGTCTTTGCTACTTGCAAAGTGGTTACATCACAGGTTGATGCAGCGGTTATGTGCTTGCAACCTGTCACGTATGGAATATTACTGCGTAATGTAGATAATGTGCTAAATATAACATTTGAACGTTCCTTTGATTACCGCCATTAGACATTTTCAAAGCATCTTCAGTCGGTATTACTTGGTACTAAGAGATTTAAAATATCTACCATGCCTTGGGAATTCTGAGCTGTTTGGCGGCAGAAATAGGTATTTCCGGACGAGCCTTTCACTAAAAGCCTTTCTAATATCATATACCTATTAGATATAAAACTATTTTTCAGATGATTTTATTTCGTTCACCAAAAATTTAATTTATCAAAATTCAGTAGTACTTCGTCAATTCAATTCTAGTTACCTATTTATTGTCTTTCCGTGCAAAGGTTACCTGGAAGAGATAGTTTTCAGCGATAATGATGTCTATTGTTTTGCTAATTGTGTGTGTCTGTGTATTATGTTTCGGTGTGGTAAACAATAAAGTCATCTATCTATCTAGAAACGTCTAATGTTTTTGAGCAAAACCCATTACTCGTTCTAGAACCGTTTCGGTCGTCATTCTTTCTGTCCAACTTATCCTCTCCAAATTATCTTATACAAGCGGCCGCTCGCAGCTTCACCCGCGTGGCAGTTTTTTCCCGTTCCCGTTATTTTTTCGGGATAAAAAGTAGCCTATATATTAATCCAGGTATATATATAATTATTCCAAATTTTATCCAAATCGGTCCACAGGTTAGTGTGTGAAAGAGTAACAAACATCCATCCATCCATCCATCCATACTTACAAACTTTCGCGTTTATAATGAAGTAGGATGTGCACGTAAGCACTATAAAAAGTAACAAACTATACTTGTTTATTTGAACTTGTCTTTCCTCAAACAAACCACTTCTTTATCTACAACTTATGAGTCATTCCAATTTAATATTTCCCTGGAACAAGTGACTCAGATTAAACTACGCAGGTGTATTTAGAGATCTATAATACCACTTGAAGAATCTTTGTCCTGACTGACTGACATATAGACAACGGACAGTCTTAACGGCTGATTGTTGGGGCTTGAAGTTTTTAGGGTAGGTTTGTCTTGGTGCGTACGGGTTGTACTAAGAATGGTAAAAATTCAATCCGTATGTACAGCGGGGATTGAGAAACAGAAAACAGAAACAGCATCATGACTACCCAGGCATGGTAGATATCCTCTCAGATCTCTTAGAGTCTAATCTAAGTAGCACCAACTCAAGATTCTTTGAGTATGAAATGTTTGTACGATCTGCAAATATTTTTTCCGGGTGTTCTGGGTGTTTTCTATGTATAATAAAAAATATCTATATTATGTAATGTATTGTATTAAGTAGGTATATCAGTCATCTAGTGCCCATAACACAAGCTCTGCTTAGCTTGGGGCTAGATGATGCTGTGTGGACTGTCCAGCATTATTATTATTATTATTATTATGCCTAGGGAAGTAGTCAGAGGTACATCCAAATATTATGTTTGGCGCATACCCACATTTTGCAGAAGGTAACGTTACCATTTTCCATACGTGACATTTTCCATTACCATTTTTCGCCGCGGGGTATGAATGCATGAATATAGCGTGTGCGTTTCTCTAGTAAACTCATATAGGTAGGTATTATGTTTAAAAATCATCCTTATAGTCGAAAAAACAAACCACTGACATCAAGCAAGTGATTTACATTCAAAAAACGATGTTTGTAAACGCTTAGACTGGTTTTATTATATACGCGTTTTAGCAGAGTAGTCAAAATTTTATCACGCTGCAGGTCTTGCAGAATGCTCTAGAATGGCAGCAAGTCGGACAAAAAAACAAACAACAAATGCGGCGGGTGAAATTCCGCCTGCGACGCAGGAGGTTAAGATTCGATTCCCGCCTTGGGATAAATCTTTGTACGATCTGAAAATATTTATTCCCGGTGTTCTGGAAAATGCATAGTAAAAAAAATATCTGTGTATGTAATGTATCGTTTTAGGTATATCAGTCATCTAGTACCCATAACACAAGCTCTGCTTAGATTGGGGCTAAGATACTGTGTGGATTGCCCAGTATTATTACTAATATAAAGAGCGTAACAAGTAAGATGAAGAATGTACCTATTTTTACTTGTTCTTATTTAATTTATTTAATTCATATCTAAAGTTTGCTTCGCAGTATGTTCCTAAGCTTAACTTCGTCCGTGCATTTGCGGTACAGGCCTAATGGAGGTTTCATTAGGCCCCCGTTGCTAATGGAATAGGGGAAAAAATGTATTTGTAGCCAAAAGTGCAGATCTATATGTGTTGCTTAGTTTTATGCTAGACATAGCTGATGAAGTGCCCTTATATATTTATTTAAATTTTGAAACTGGCTTAAGTACACCTTTAATTAAAACTTTGATAAAGCTACAGGATGTTACTGGCACATTGTTATGTAAAGGAGCACGTGGCTGTTGAGTTTAGCTAAATGGGTTGGCCCATTATGGACCAGATGGGACTATCTTTGAAACCCAAGCTCCTTACAAGTGGGCGCCGTCGTACGACGGTCGTTATATACACTGTCATACCAAACAAGGGCTCAATTGCGCTATTCAAACGCCTAACGTAGAAATGAAAGAAACTCTTCAATAGATCACGTACAAAATGTATTTTTATCCATACGGGATAAACTTTCTGAGGGTAAAATCTAAACGATTGTAGTTATAAAAATTAAAATTAAAAAATTAAAAAACTTCTCATAAAATCTCATCAAACATCATAATAGTGTTTTTTTTTCAGTAAATGTTCATTCACTTAAAATGTATTTTGGACATTTTGATCCTCTACCTGTAATTTTTTTAAGCTGAGATGAGATTGAATCAAGAATATGACTGTCAAAATTAGGCCTGTCTGAAATATTGCTCCTCGATAAAACAGGGTTTTATCGAATTTAAATTAAATGTTATCTATCGATACATCCATGCTAGGGCACCTGAGATGGTTATAATGATAAATACATACGTAAGCGTTTCTGTAACCTACTTACTTTACCCATACCTCCAGTTTACAAGGAAATCCTTACAGACAGACTGTCTGTTTACGTTATTGTATAGTCATACGCCAGGTTTTCCAAACAATAGAACATCGGACAATGCACCTTGTATGTAAACCATTCCAGATTGTTCCTTCGTACTGTTGGTTCTTTCTTTGTCGCCGTGAATTCATCATCATTATTGACGATCAATGTGGCGCGTTGGGTGAATGTCCGCTTGCGACGCAGGTTTCGGGTTCGATTCCCGCCTTGGGATAAATGTATGATCTGCAAATATTCATTCCGGGTGTTCTGGGTATTTTCTATGTATAACAAAAATATGTATGTATTATCATTCATTTATCCAATTAAGCTGTCCTCCCAAGGTGGGGGAAGGAGCACTGTTATGGTTACCATTCTTGGTAGGATTGGTGACCGCAGTCCTGGTGTAGTGTAAGGAAATGCTACTGCCTAACCTCCAATCAGTTTTCTCAGTCATTTCTCACTACAGGTAATGTTTGTGAAAAGTTATGGTAACCACTTAACATCAGGTAGTTCATCGGTTTGTTCCATTAGCAAGTTGTAAAAATAAAAACAGATTATAAGTAGAAGTTACCGTTTAACATCGTTTTCAAATGCATGGTATGTACCACGGAATGTTCATAGCTAGACGTACCTTTGACTACCTCCCTTAGGCACCCTAGAAAAATCTCGAGTAGGTAGGTACTTGATACTGAGATCTGAGGAAATATCTAACGTGTTTGGGGATTGCATCTTGTAAATTAAGATACATCAAGGAATCAAATATGCCTTGTTTTTTAAATTAGTTTCTTGATTATCCGTGTTTCAAAATCAAGTATTTTTACCTTTTGATATCAAAACAAAGCCACTACCCTTAATACTACGGGGAATAATCTTATGAAACAAAATAGTATCTAGCTGCCAAGAAAACGCATGTATATTGAATTTAAACGGTATTGGACGCTTATATCCTTATATTTACCTTCACATGCCAGAAAATATTTGGCTCTACAATTTTCACTTCTATGTTCGAGTTGCTTGAGTTGAAAGTCGCGTTGGAGGTTTGTGAATGTGTCCCTGTTTGCGATGTTATGGCAAATTTGCAAACTACTTTTCTTGTTTGGGGGTCGAAAGTTGATCCTAACCATATTTTGTTTTGGAATATAAAACTTGAGTGGGTTAGAAATATTGGATAAGTGAGAGTAGGTCACGCTTTGAGCCTTTTTTACAGGTTGGATATATGCTACAATATCGAAAAAAGGTATTTTGGGCACAGACTTTTTTGTAAAATGCTTACATCCTTTTTGGGGGTAATTCTTTTCTTTACTTTGATAAAAAATGTGTTTTAAAGGGTTAAAAACATTGAAATGTTGTTGGGTTATCGGAAAATTTAAAGGTTTTGATTCGTTGTCATCTGCCTAAGCTGCACTTAGACCTGCCCCGTATTTAAGAGAGGTAGGAATAAGATGTTTTAAATAATATAAATTAAAAAAAAATGTAGTTACTTAGTAAATTTTTGAAAATAAATGGCTTATTATTATTTTAAGTTCTGTATAATTATATATGGTATTTTTACCATTATTACTTGAAGTATTAGCACAAGTATGAACAGTTGAAATGAAAGTTTGTGGTGTCCTGATTTGAACGAAAATGTTTCCCGTTGGTTTTGAAGAAACACGCCATTTTTCTTCCTTTTCTTTCTTTCTCTTTTTTTTCTTTGATATGTTCTACGTATAAGAACACGGCAACAGAGTGTCTTCGCCTTAAATAGAGACAGTAAGAAACGTGTTATTGGACACATTCTTAGAATATTATAATAATATATGATAACAACTTAAGTCAACGTAAAATTACTCATTAACCTACATTGTGGCTAAATTGTACTGATATTAGACTACATTGTTTACAAATGTTGTACGCTAATTCATAAAATAAATCTTTTTCTTCAAAACCAATGACAACAGACTTTACTTTTTTTACCGACTCGACTTGATTAAGAAGTATTTTATTCAACCCACTTGACATTGGCAAAAATGACCGAATGAATGTCACAAAAGAAAAAAAAATTGCGTCGTTTTTGACAGCTTGCAACCGTGCTATAAGAGTATAGCTAGGCTAGTCAAAGTCAAAAGCATTTATTTAGTAAAATCAGCAGGGATCATCTTGAAACGTCTTAAATCTAGGTGTATCTAAGCGCCAGTTTCTCGCAACCAAGCCCAAGTTAGTAGAGTTTTGATAGGGTTACAGTGTTACTTTTGAGTTACGATACCCAACAATGTCTTTTCTTTCGGTAGCAGGCTGGGTTCTTGTTGGCTTTAAGAATTGCCTTCGTCGTTGTTTGTGTGTTTTCATAAGCCTGTGTTAGATTGTTTGCTTTGGACCTATGCCACCCATTTGGTTTGGGCAAACGCTAAAATGTTACAAGTTTATGAAAAAAGACTATTCAATAATGTAAGGTCTTGGAGTAAAGTAATATGCAGAACTTTGATAAACTAGAAAAGAAAGAAAAGCAAGAAATAGCATCACGACTTGACAAGCACGGTACATATCCCCTCCGATCTTTGTATTACCAAATAGGTTTTTCGAGTAATTACTTACTCGAGGTTTTTCAAGGATGTCTTAGGGGGGTAGTCAGAGGTACGTCCAGATAGTACGCTGTATAAACCATCCACAATAGAAGCTAATACAAGTATTTATAATTGGTATGTACAAAATACATATGAAACAGTTGAGCTATCTACAGACCGTTGCAAACGATCTAAAGATAGCTCAACTGCTCCAGATCAGTGCCAATTGGAAGCGTTCCCAAAACACTGGCTGCATTGCCACAATAAATGGCAATGCTAGTTCACTGAGCCAGATACACATCACCCATATTAAGTGATTTCTACAGGAGACTGCTTCAAGTTGATAATTACAAGTTAGTTTTAGAGATAAACTCTACTAAAAAAATCCCTAAAATGTACCTTTTACTATCATTTTGGCACACGATTTATTTATTCTAAAAATAATTCTAAAAGATCAAAAAATGTCTTAGTGTCGTATTGGGTTACCTGAAATTGTAACGACAATAAAATATCTAGGCCAAATGAATTTTCTAGCGGAAAAAAATATTCCAATATACGAATCTGGGAAATTTCTTTCATTGGTTACAGAAAAACCTTTGCTAGAAACATATGGGATACCTTGATATTTTCAATAGCTTGGGATTCTTTTGGCAAAGGAAAAGGTGTTATCACTTATCCGGTTTTAGCTTTGAGAATGGAGCTAGGTTTCTAAATTTACTGTGATTTACTGTTTTGGATTTTATTTTACTGGAGAAAAAGAGGTCACGATTAATAAAATCGTGGCCTACAATACACTGCTCTGCGTCCTAAGGCATGCAGGTGTTGACACCTGAGGCATGCAGGTGTTAAGCCTCATGTGCCTGTAACTTCAGACAAACTTGTTTCCGAGCGTGGTCCGTTGCTCGGCCGTCACTCACATATATCCTAACGGGTTCGGTTGCCGCTCGGTATAGCGTATGTGTCTATACAAAATATATGATCAAACGAACTTCCAAGTGAAGTTCGATCATTATTATATGAATTGCTTCATTAGAGTATATGATTACAACAAGTAGTATCCTTCTACATGCTAGGTAATATCGCACCTTTTTTAAAGATTAAAAAACTAAATTCAAACGCATTCTCTGTCATCTCAACCCTAGACCACTGTCATGGTATTTTCTCATTCTTTCAGAGTACTAGTAGCCTTAACAAAACTTTCCATGATTGAATGGGACACGCTATGTGCCAGGGTGGGTGGGTGATCATATACTCTAATGAAGCAATTCATATAATAATGATCGAACTTCACTTGGAAGTTCGTTTGATCATATATTATATTTCACTGCTTCATTATTCGTATATGATTACAACAAGTAGATGTTAAGAGCAGAAAGTTTTGAAATTAAACTCCTAGTAAATGAAGTTATAGCTTTATTTATGTAACAACAATCAGTAATTATTCACCTTACTATGACAAACACACAGACCGGGCGAATGCCCCTTCATCTAGAACAGTTCTATTATAGAAACGAGCAAACGAGTTGGATGAATTAGACCAGCCTGCAGTTTTGCGAATAGTTTCTATACTGACACCAGCAGAGCTCGCGGCCGAAGTAGACGCGTGCCGTGTACTGTGAGCACCAAATACACTGATGTCAATACCGCTTTCTGACAGAACTTGTTTAATCCATCTGCTGATGGTCTGCGATGTAGCAGCCTTGTAAGGCCGCTTGTGCGTTATCAGTAGATTATCTATTCTTTCGGGTCTTATATTCTTAGTTACGGAAATATAATCAGAGAGAACTGTAGCCGGACAAATACTTATATTCTCTCTAAAAAAAGGCAGGAATAACACTGGCTGACTTCTACCCGGAGCCGATGTCTTGATAATATCTGTTATAATAATGGTAATACCATTGTCTGAGGATAATATACTGCCTAGTTTGACAAGGGAAAACGTCTGGACCCTGTGAGCAGTACAAAGTGCTAGCAAGATCACTAGTTTTTTTGTGATCCTTTCGAGTGATAGTTCAGTATTAGGAAACCATGTTGAAACGAGATTTAATACCACTTGAGGATCCCAAGTGCTAGAATACCTGGGCCTCGTAGGCCTTAATTTATATGCACCTTTAAGGACGCGTTTCACGCAATCATCAGAACCGATATTATTGCCTATAAACACTGACAATGCTGAACGATGAGAATTGAGACTGCCGTACGCACAACCATTGTTAAATTGTGCTGTTAGAAATGAAAGTATACATGTCTTGGCAGGCTCAAACATATCAATGTTGTTGATGTGGCAGTATTGCCACCAAAGCTTAAGTGTAGTGCTATATTGTTTAATTGTACCGTCAGAGAGCGATGATAACATCAATGTCGACGCGTCTGCACAGGCCCCCCTGCGGACGAACGACTGCCACAGAGCCTCGCGACACCCAGGGAAAGGTTCCTGTGCAAGGGATGATGATCCCTGAAATGAGATTGCAAAAGGTTTTTATTGGGGCTTAAACAGTATACGTCTGAAACTATCAAGTTTTGTAATAGTGGAAACCATGGTTGTGATGGCCAGTGAGGATACACTAGTATACCGTCTGCCTTATCATCAATAATTTTCCTAAGGCATTTGAGAATTAAGGAAAATGGTGGAAACGCGTAAAAATAAGCTAAGTTCCAGTTCATCGTAAATGCATCAACAGCCACTGCGTCAGGATCTTGTTTCCAAGAAACAAATTTGGTACATTTCGCGTTGTCCCGAGATGCAAACAAGTCAATTTCCGGTTGGCCGAAGTATTGTATAACACCACGGAAGGCCTTATCAGAAAGTGACCATTCCGTATCCGGATTGACTATTCTGGAGGCGGCGTCCGCGTAGTTGTCTTTGGTATTTACGTACGAGGCAAATATCCATATATCGCGTTGCTCACACCAACTCCAAAGTGACCTAGACAATTCGTTAAGGTAAGGATATTGTATACCTCCCATACGATTTACATAACTGATTGCAGTCGTGTTATCTACGCGTAATAATATTGCACAGTTGGTTACATTCTTAGCAAACGACTTCAAGCCCAGAAACACCGCCATCAATTCTAGGTAATTAATATGACTGGTTTTTTCTGTGACCTTCCATTTACCATTGACTTCAATATTCTTACAGACCGCGCCCCAGCCCGTTCTGGAAGCGTCAGAATATATTTCGAGTGCAAAATTTGGTTGCCTCATAAAGTTGGACGTAATATTAATATTTGTAGACCACCAATGCAAATCATCTAATACAATGCTAGACAGTTTAATCTTGTCCTCATAGCTGTCGTGCCTAAGTAAAGCTAGGAATTTTTGTCGCTCTAAAATCTTGGTGTACATCCATGCGTACTTAGCTGCCGGACAAGCAGCAACCAATACGCCTATAAGTTGAGCGAACTCGCGAATAGAACATAATGGTAATCTAGTAAACTTTGTAACCAACCAAGCAATTTTTAAACGTTTTTCAGGCGGAAGGCATATATATGCTTAGGCTTTTAGTATTGTATATAAATCCTAGGAATTTACAGGATTGTCTCGGTGTCAAATCGCTCTTATTGTTGTTGACGACAAATCCCAAACAATGGAGCAACTTTATAGTTTCTGTAACGTTTTCCATGCACTTGTCATATGTATTACCGATACATAAAATATCATCTAAGTAACACACCGACTGAAAACCACGATACCTTAAATAAGTTATAACCTCTCTCATGACCTTAGTGAACACCCTAGGAGCTATAGATAGGCCGAACGGTAATCCATTAAATATATAGGTATGTGTTTTAGCAGAGTGAAATGGCTGAAACTGAAAGCTTAAGTAACTACGGTCAGAAGGTCGAATAGGAACAAGAAAGTATGCATCCTTCAAGTCGATGGTGGCTAGGTATCCATCACGTGGTATGAGTTTACATGCTGTACGATAATCCTCCATCTTAAAATGCTCGGTTTTGATGTATTTATTCAAGGGCTTTAAGTTTAGTATGAAACGTTTGTCACCGTTAGGTTTCGGAGTGAGAAAAATCCTAGATATAAATTTACTTTTTGTATCGTTACATCGAGAAATAGCGCCTATTTCAGTTAACTTATTAATGGCATCAATCATGTCCAAGTTTTCCTTATAAGAAAACTTATTTTGAGGTATTGACGACTGATTTGGAATAGATTGAAACGGAATAGTGTAACCATTCTTAATCCAATCCAGTACAACACTATTGTTTGTTATGTTTAACCAACAATCATAAAAGTGAGTAAGCCGTCCTGTATGTACCTGTGCTAGCGGTGACTTTGAGCCGGAGCACGGGGCTTGTCCTGAGTCGCACTGCGCTGCGGCTGGACCGGCACTGTGTAAGGGCGGCGGGCTCCGGATGTCATCGGTGGCCTCTTGTTGTAACCTCCTCGCCCCCCCCTGTTCGCCGGATAACGAGGAGGCGCATTCCAGTTTCCCTGGTAGGAAGTTAATTTAGTGCTGGAATATGGAACCGTGGGCTTCTGTGACTTAGCAGGTCTCTTGATGGAAAGGCCCTGTTTCTCGATGGCCTTAGCCGCCTTTATACTTTCTGGTAGCTTCGAGCCAAACAGCGACTCGTCTCGTTCAGACTCACTGATCATGTGTAAGAATGATTTGTCTAAATTGGGTGTCACTAGCTTTATACGGCTTTGCGTAGATAAATAATGCGAATCGCACAGTAATCGGCATCCATTGCTGAAATGTTTTATTGCTTGTACCTTGCTATCGTTTCGGAGCAGTAAATCCATGCCCCTATTGACGGCAGTGATACCCAAACCGAGTTGCTGTTGAGAAGCTGTTAGTTTCCTATCGCGACTGCGAACCATGTCCGGCACTGCGGCCGAGATCTCCGCATTTAGTTTTGGTGCCTGTAGATCTTTACAATTCTCTGGCACTAGGTAGTCCTTGAGCAATCTATCTTTCTCTTCCTTAGGCATTCCTTTCTTCAGCAAAGGAACCCACAGTTTTGACAAATTGTCATGTATATTTTCACCATAACCAGGTGAGTCGGACGTGGCCTCTCCAAGAGCAGAGAGTAGCTCAGGGTCGAAATCAGGTTCTATGGAGGCAGTGGCTTCCGCAAAAGGACCAGATCCCCCTTCATTCAGGTTAATGGGAGATTCCGGCCTTGCATCATCTAACGCAGCTCGCGTTGACTCCGCGATCTTGTGACAGCTCCCTTCCACTTGATCTTCATTTTCGGTACCTAAAAATACAATTTGCAATATAGGTTGTGAAAATAACAAATTCGAGGTTACTTTGGGGAACCAATTTAGAAGAAAAATTCGTCATCAATTTTGCAGGGCAGTGAACATCTTTTTAGACTGAACGCATTTTCTGCTTAGGTCATCGTTGGAGACTCGCAGTCAACCCCGATGCCATTCATAGTCATGAGTTTGATTTTCGTTACCTAAAAATACTTTTTATAATTTAGGTTGTGAAAATAACAAATTTGATGTTACTTTGGGGAACCAATTTAGAAGAGAAATTCTTCAGTAATTTTGCAGGGCAGTGAACATCTTTTTAGACTGAACACATTTTCTGCTTAGGTCATCGTTGGAGACTCGCAGTCAACCCCGATGCCATAGTCGTGAGTAATAGCTTATACAGCTTTGGAAAATGTCAAAGTTAGAGACTCGCAGTCAATGTCATTGCATTACCATTTCGCTTCTTGCGAAAAAATACTCTTACGACCATCCAATACTATAAAGTATGGCTTTACTAACCTTCATCACTCGACGAAGAATCGATAGGAGAAATAATTCTCCGTCTCGTCTCCTTTTCTTCAAGCTTTCTAATTTTTCTTGCGTATCTCTCAATTTTCCGATGCGCATTTCTTTTTGGCATGCTGGAAGATTCGTGCGATTTTCACCGCGCACAAAAAAGGAATGAGAAAATACCATGACAGTGGTCTAGGGTTGAGATGACAGAGAATGCGTTTGAATTTAGTTTTTTAATCTTTAAAAAAGGTGCGATATTACCTAGCATGTAGAAGGATACTACTTGTTGTAATCATATACGAATAATGAAGCAGTGAAATATAATACAAATACTAGCGGCAAAATTCGTCCCGGCTTTGCACGGGTTTTAGTAAGGTTACCTAATTTTTTTTAAATATAATATAGTCTATGTCACTCGGGGATAGTGTAGTTTCCCAACGGTGAAATAATTTTTCAAATCGGTCCAGTAGTTTTGGAGCGTATTCAATGCAAACAAACAAACAATAAATTCTTTCGTTATATTTTTTTTTGAATTATTTTAAATAGTATTTAGTAGGCTATAGTATTCTATTTAGGTATTTATTTATTATATTGTTATTATGTTGGTACGCCCCGTCCTTACCTATGCAATACGTTTCTGTCCATCCAAAGGTTGCCTGAAAGAGATCGCTTTCAGCGATAAGACCGCCCATTGTACCTCTGGTTTTTAGTTGTAATCTAGTTACTATATTGTGATTTAATGGTGTACAATAAAGTTATAATCTATCTATCTATCTTTCCTATCTATCTATCTATCTTTCCTCGTTATAATATGTATTAGTTTAGATTAATTTACCCTGCTACGGTCGACACTCGGCTCAAACCTGCCACAGTCAAGCGTGAGTCATCTTTAAACAACAGGTGGGTAAACTACTTATGTTATCAGCGAATGATATAACTTTTGCACGGACCTTTGCAAAAACAAACGGAAAGTTAGGTACAATCACTCACAACGTGCAAACTGTGACGTTATTCACAGGTAACTTGTGAGCACACGTGTATAGTAATATCAGCTTACGTAAACTTCGTGGTAAATTTTCTCCTTTCCTCGAATACTACATATTTCAGCATAACATTCCTTGAAGCATTTGTGGCACCTCTGTGTTTTTTATAAAAATATAAAATAAATAAATAACATCACGACAGGCATGGTAGATATCCGCTTCTATCTCTTCGTACCAAGAACCTACTGGAGATTCCTATGGAATACTAACTACTGCAAAATGTGTACCAAATGTACTATCTGGACGTCGCTTTTATTATTATTGTGATTTTGTTTTTTTTTTCTTTCTTGTTTAAGCATTACCATGGAACCTTTTTATTTATTTTTCTGTGTGGTTCTCTATTTGTATAATATACCCTTTTAACTCTTGTAGTAGGTAGTCTGTTTGTTTATTATTTGTTTGTTCGTGCGTCTCCAAAGCCTTGTGCTGAAAACCAGCGCTGAGAACTTGTTCTCAGCCCATGCTGAGCTCAGGGCTTTTTATGTAAACTGTACATGGCAGCCGTTCCACATAAATATTGCAATTCTTGTAGTACTGTTTTAATTTTTTTTACTTTTTTTGTATTTCTCTGTTTTACGTATTAGGCTTAGAAACTTATATTTTCGCGTTTCGCTAGTAAAGCAATAAACATACTGAATACTGAAATTGAAATAACATTTTGCGATTACAGGAACACACTCTGACTAGCGAACCATGTTGCGACTGGGACACGTAGTTATAAAGTCAAAACCCGCATACGATAAAACCCATAGCTCACGAACACTGCAAAAACATTTCAACACCGATACACCGTATGAATATTCGGAACAGAATATATACAATGATTTGTTATGTCCTCGGCTGCCGCACTTTATTGATAAAAATAGTTTAACTGCCATGCAAACGATAAATCGTTTACAAAACGCGTTTTTGGCATAACTCTAGTAAAAATACGTGGGGATACTTTTTCTGTATCCTGTATACCTTAAAAAACGATAAAACTAGAGATAATAATAATAATGCTGGACTATCCACAAGGCAGGAATCGAACCCGCAACCTCCTGCGTCGCAGGCGGACATTCGCCCGCTGCAAATACGATCTGCAAATATTTAATTCGGGTGTTCTGGGTGTTTTCTATGTGTAATAAAAAAAATTATGTATGTAATGTATTGTATTAAGTATATCAGACATCTAGTACCCACACCCACACAAGCTCTGCTTAGCTTGAGGCTAGGTGATGCTGTGTGGATTGTCCAGCATTATTATTATTACAACAGTAAGAAAATAATAACACAAACGGCATCACGGTCATTCCACTATAAAAATAACAGGCCAAATAGGTAATTATGTAACATCAATACAGGTTTAATACATTGTGTCCTTGCCTGAGAATTAGACCAACATTCAATAACCGGTTCGGGCTTCACAATCAAATGTCAAACTAAACGATTGGTCATGCTGGCTCAACCGGAAACTTGTCCATGTTAGTCGATATTTTATTGAACACTAGCAAATAGCACCTGACTTCGTCCGCTTTAAATTATTTTCATACTAGCGGCCGCTCGCAGCTTCGCCCGCGTGGCAGTTTTTTACCGTTCCCGTTATTTTTTCGGGATAAAAAGCCACCTATATGTTAATCTAGGTTACAATCTATATTTATTCCAAATTTCATCTAAATTGGTCCACTGGTTAGAGCGTGAAAGAGTAACAAACATCCATCCATCCATCCATACATACAAACTAACGAACTTTCGCGTTTATAATATTAGTAGGACTAAGCGCTGGGTTGAATTTCGGAGTTCTTCGTTATAGGTGATGATTACCATTTAACATTAGATAGGCCATATGCTTGGTCCATCAGCAGTAGTATAGCATATAAAAACCAGCCAAGTGCAAGTTGGACTCACGCGTGAAGGGTTCCGTACCAATATCTATAATAAAAAAAGCAAATAAATCACGTTTGCTGTATAAGAGCTTAAGACAGACAGACAGAAAATAAGACAGCGACAGAGGCTTAGTAATAAGGTTGCGTTTTACCCTTTGGGTACGGATCTCTAAAAAATAGAACACCTCTACGCACCAAGACACAGTATGCGCTGAAAATTACAAGCTTCTACGAACAGTGGTTTAGGCGGTGCGATGTCAATATGTCAGTCAGTCAGTCAGGACTAACATTCTTATTATTGATATAGATATAGATTGAAAACACAACTATATAGAATACAAGATGTAGGTCATGTTGTGTTTACACTTTTACATTAAAGAGTGGTCTAGTGAGATTGACCCTGTCTTCTGATACTAAGGTCGCGGGTTCGAATCCTCAAAGCAGTGATGCTCGCATTGCTGTGTTCCGGTTTGAAGGATGTGGATGCCGGAGAAATTACAGGCACATGAGGCTTACCAGTGGACGCAGGGTAGTGCATTGTAGGGCACGTATCTAACACGCGTGAACTAAAGGCAATGCTTTTTATGGTGATGGTTACCACTTAACATTAGGTGGGTCATATGCTTGTTCCACCAAGCAGTTTAAAAAAAAATAAAGTTTCATTCCTTATTGAATCCTGCAATTACCTACACATTATTTTGAATTAGGCAATTTTAATTAAACTTTGCACGCTATTTTGCAACAATACAACCGCTAAAATCTTCGACCTAGAATAACACCTGGATATTGGGTCAGCGCAAAAAATCCGTCTCAGTAATTAAGTGACATTAGTTACTAGATGACATGGTTGTAATTAGGTTGAACTTAAAACTGTTTATAATTTTTTTCTCATTTCGTCATTGGGCTCGTACGGGGCATTACTACCACCATGCCTATTTCTGCCGCCAAGCAGCTTGCTGTGTTCCGGTTTGAAGGGGTGCCGGTGTAATTACAGGCACGTGAGGCTTAACATCTGTATACCTCAGGTTGATGGACGCTGAGTAGTGCATCGTCGGAAATATTCCTAACGAGCGTGACCTACGAGGCAATGCTTTTTTATAGGTGATGGTAACCACTTAACATCAGGTGGGCCATCAGCTTGTTCTATCAACAAGTTGTATAAAAAAAAAACAAACCCGTCATCTAGAGGTATCATTGATATAAGAAATTAAACGGTTTAAATTTAGACGTGTCATTCTTCCATCATTATTTTAAAAATAGAATGTAGATTGTCTATGTCCAGTATAAAATGAAGCAAACTGGATTTGAAAAAAGAACAATGCATCGTGTTGCAGTTTTTATTGCAAACTCGCATTCTCTGAGCTGCGTGCATCCATAGTTTGTTTACCAAACGATTGTTTCAATTAAAATCCGTGAGTCGTAACCAGTGTGGTTTGTTGATTTTATTCATTTGGTTCCGCAAGTTTTATATAAAACGTTGAATAAATCTTTCCATGACAACTTTAAATGTGGGTTTGCACTAAAAAAAATATATTTCTCAACATGTACGAAACTAATTCCATAACTTGATGACAGATAACGAATCTATTTGATTAGTTATTTGGTTCAAATATCTCATAGTGCCAAGCTCTGTGTAGTTTGGCTTTGTTGGTTTCTGTTTATCTTTATCCTAATATTACCCTACTTTTTTAAAAAGTATGTCTCAACTATCGATGTAGAAAAACAGAACTATCTCAATAAATAGTGTAGTATATAGTGCGGAACCCTACTTAAAACAATCGTGCACGGCGATGTTTGTCCTCGATACAATAGCGGGAAAACACAGGCGGCCGGATATTGGATTAAATTGACCAGCGCCGCTTCTACGGATAATGTTCACAGCCAGGGACAAATGGTTAATTTAGTTTTTATACCGTGTCTTGTTTTTGTACGGCTTGCTGTCGGCTGACGCAACAACCAGATGGCCCAACTGATGTTAAGTGGTAATCAACACATTATGTATTATATTAAATAGATATAAATAATGCTGGACAATCCACACAGCACCATCTAGCCCCAAGGTAAGTAGAGCTTGTGTTATGGGTACTAGATGACTGATATACTTAATAAATACATTACATACATATATATTTTTTATTATAGATAGATAGATAGAAAATACTTTATTGCACACCATAACATAAAATAACAATTTACAGAAAAAAAACTTAAGACTAGTATAGGTACAATGGGCAGTCTTATCGCTAAACAGCGGTCTCTACATAGAAAACACCCAGAACACCCGGAATAAATGTTTGCAGATCGTACAAACATTTATCCCAAGGCGGAAATCGAACCCGCAACCTCCTGCGTCGCATGTGGACATTTGCCCGCCACTCCTCACGATGTTTTCTTTCACCATTTAAGAGCACTGGCATTGCACATGAGTTTTTAGAACAGAAAAATTAATTGATGCACGACTGTATTCGAACCCACGACCTTAGGATCAGAAGTCACTTCCACTAGACCATCGGTTCTTATGTAGAGATTTTCCATTACTACGGACAAAGACACACACACATAACATTACATAACTTTGCGCTAAGTAAGATGTGAGATTGAAAATCGAATTTCATTTTACGTGACTTCGTAAAAAATCTTAAAATAAAAACCAATTCCGAAGATTCCAAAATGTTATAAGGGTGGTTTTAGCTTAAACCCTATACGCATGCATCCACTTTATGTTATCATCCCAATATACTCAAAACATCATCACCATCAGCAGCCTAACGAAGTGCATCGCTTGACTTATAATAATAATAATGCTGGACAATTCACACAGTATCATCTAGCCCCAAGCTAAGCAGAGTTTTTGTTATAGGTACTGACTGACTAGATGACTGATATACTTAATAGACTTCATTACATAAATAAATATTTTTTATTATACATAGAAAATACCCAGATCACCCGGAATAAATATTTGCAGATCATAGAAACATTTGGACGTACCTCTGACTACCCTCAATAAACATCGTCAAAGAATCTCAATTAAGTACTAAGAGATCTGAGGGGATATCTACCGTGCCTGAGGATTAAACCGATGACGACCGATGTGGCGCGGCGGGCGAATGTCCGCCTGCGACGCAGAGGTTGCGGATTCGATTCCCGCCTTGGGATAAATGTTTGTACGATATGCAAATATTTATTCCGGGTGTTCTGGATGTTTTCTATGAATAATAAAAAATATCTATGTATGTAATGTATTGTATTAAGTATATCAGTCATCTAGTACCCATAACACAAGCTCTGCTTAGCTTGGGGCTAGATGACGCTGTGTGGATTGTCCGGCATTATTATTATTATTATTATTTATCCCAAGGCGGGAATCGAACCCGCAACCTCTTGCGTCGCAGGCGGACATTCGCCCGCCGCGCCACATCGGTCGTCAAACTTGTCACACATCCATCTAAACATATATAAAGATAGAATCACATTACATCCGTGCTACGTGTTGCGACACGTCGGAAGGTTATCGATCCCATACATGTTGTGTAGAAGTGATTACACTAGAAGTGACGGCGCTAATCCTATTTCCTCTGGCTGTCTCTATCTGACGCATCTGATTAAAGCACGGCAAGCAAAATAAAAAATAAAATAAAATGAATGCAATTTCGGTTATCGAGCAGGCTTTGATAGTATAGTTTCAAGCTTGTAGATGGAACCACGGTCGCTAAAACATTCCAAATCTTATTTTAATCGAGTCATTTGAATCCTCGGTAGCGAAGTTGTTTATCGCATCCCCGTATCAAGAGGAAGGTTGTGGGGTCAAATCCCACTCAAGAAAGTAATTTTTGGGATGATATAAAAATCTTTGTCTCTATCTGTCTCATATAAAATGTCTGTCAGTCGACGCTGGTCCATGAAAACACGGTGGCAGTGACGATATAAGTACGTTTCATACACATGTATATTGCTGAAGCTTCATCCCACATCGCAACTAATTTACATAAAGCTATTTCGCGCAGTCATTTCACGTTATCACGCGCCGATACGCATTATTACAAACTCAATGAAAACACGGAGTTTTTTCGTCATTACCTTAAAAAACCTGACGAAAATTGCCATCTTTTAGCCCAAGTTAGAGTCTAAAAGCATTTTGTTAGTTATTTCCGCGGGGATCATCTTGAAATCACCGACGATGACGACCGACGTGGCGCAGGGAGCGAATGTCCGCCTGTGACGCAGAAGGTTGTGGGTTCGATTCCCGCCTTGGGATAAATGTTTGTACGATCTGCAAATATTTATTCCGAGTGTTCTGGGTATTTTCTATGTATAATAAAAAATATCGATGCATGTAAATGTATTGTATTAAGTATATCAGTCATCTAGCACCTATAACACAAGCTCTGCTTTAGCTTGAGGCTAGATGATGCTGTGTGGATTGTTATAAAAAAAATGTCTTAAAGCTTAGTGAATCTATGCGCGAGTTTCTTACAATTAAGCCTAGAAGAACAAAGTCACGAAGTAGTAACCTACCAACTACTAGGTTACAAGCAGTAACTAACCTCACCTTCAAGTAGTAATAGTCTACTATAACTTGGTAAAACAGACAGGGGTTAAGGCACTGTATGTCCTATTGCAGTTTTTTTATGGTAATCATGAAGTGAAGTAATATACAATAAAATACCAGAAAACATTAAGTCCCAAGAAAATAATAAATTTTTTGGAAAAATATTAAAGAACCTACTGTTACGAAAAGCTTACTATACACTTGACGAGTATTTCAATGATCAAATAATAAATAATAATTACTAATGAATGAATGATACCTACCTATAATTATGTAATTTGCATGTTCTTTTTATACCTATATCGGTCCGCTCTACTCTATTGCAACACCCTTACTGGGTATATTATGTGTATTGGCACCAAAAATTGTATATAGTCCTAAGATCTGACAATGTTAAACCTACTTACATAATAAGGCAATAAACATACTGAATACTGAATACTGAAGTCTACTACTACTACTACTACTTGTGGCTCTTTGTTAAAGGCTTATCCGGAGAAATACTACCAACAAACCTTGGTGTCAGTATATATTTTTCTTTATTGTAATAGGAAAGATACCTACCATATAATTTATGCTTGCTAAAAAAAATATAATGAAAAAACTTCTGATTTCTTGTATAAATTCATGAAAAAATAGTAGATTGTTACACAAGGAGCGAAAATGACCCATTATATACGAGGAAGTTTTACTCCCGAGCTTTAGCGAGGGAGTAAATAGAAACCGAGTTTTAATGGGTTTTAGCTCCGTGTGTTACATTATACTTTTCACTACGATAGCGAGATAATAAAACAATCCAATACAATATGAAATATGCAGTTTATTTTATTAAAAATTAAATGTAAGTACAATTTGTACAATTATGGATATTTAACGAGATCATGCATTCTACCACAGATCGCCGATTTTAGTTCCATTTTCAAAATCAAAATGAAGTTCTTTTTTTATGAAACAGTAATAAGTCGAGTCTTTATTCATGATTATTCTACTTATGACTAAAAACTTTTTCGTTTTTGTAGGCTCATTGTCATTTGACACACAAAAATTAAAAAAAAAAAAAACCCTTAGAGGTTGAAATGCTATTTTATCCCCGCTCTGGTATGCTACAATGACGGCCTTTTTGAGCAAGAGAAGTGAAAAATACTGTGCGTTACTGTCTATTTTAGTGAAGGTACAAAAATTTTCTTGTCTGTGGCTTGTACCTAGCTTTGTGGTTAAACCAATAACAATATTTGGAGGACCTTGGTTCCACCACAACCACAGCATTATCTCGTTCGGTTGGCTCTGCAAACACTTAAACACTTATTTGGCTACAATCAGATGATCAGGTTTTGTGCAAACTGCATGATGACTGGTTTGATGATTTAGATTTGCTTTAGAGTCGAAGAAACAAAAGGTTTTTCTTAGTTATATAGGCATATTCTTGACTGCAATCGAACAAGATGCTCAAGCATCAAGCATGGATGTATCGATAGTTAAAATTTGATATAAACTCGACGGGGCTTCATCGAAATTTATCGAGATTGGGAGGATGGAACTTAGTTAAATGGTAGGTCGATAAATTGGAGAGGCTTTATCGGATTTATCGACAAGCTGTTTACAAGGGAGTCACTCGATTAACGTGTATAAATAAGTATACAATCAGTCATCTGGTTCCCAAGCTATGATTAGCTTGGGACTAGATGCTGTTGCATACAAATGTCCACAAATATATATGTATTAGTTAATTTATGTATAGGCAATCATGCCAAGAGCACATTATTAAAAAAAAACTCAAAACACAGTACACGCTACGCTTCAACTAATACCAAAATCTCTTATTGTTGTTTCTCAAGACAATTTCAAGACGCGTAATATTGCACGTCTTCTGCAACAATACGCGCAATTGTGCAACGTTGCCAAATATCTAAGTACCACATGATGATACATTTCTTGCTTTTATTTAGGCTGGGTCGCGAGGAACCGGCGCTTAGATTCACTTAGATTTAAGCGTTTCAAGATGATCCCTGCGGATATCACTGAATAAAGCTACAAGCGAAGTATGTACCGTAAATATGAAATATAATTATGGTCATGTTTTATGCATTGCATATCATAACCCGGTTGTAGCATGCCTTACTAACTGATCTCAGTGCCTTTGTACACAAAATACAAAGGCCCAAATAACTTGAAAAATTAGGCTCAAAACGCGCAGAACAAGAAATTATGTTTTGCGGTATCTGTCAGCCCACCATAGTAGTAAAAAGTTAAATAATACCTGTACTATCTCTGGTTCTAATCCTTGTACGGCAAGGATCCAAATTTACTAAGTGGTTATTGTCTGTGTATCTGGTTTCCTTCCACGAAACCTAACACTAATTAACAAGGAGCCATGTCAATGAACTATAAGGCTCTGTTATTTTAGGTTTAAGGTTCTTAAGCGGCAGAGGACGTAATTTCACGCCCGCCGTTTTTAGTTAATAAAAACTTCGTTTACTTATTATAAGGCTAGATAATGTTGTGTGTAATAGAAAAATGTAACATAAAAAATATACGTGGGCAACAACTAGAGTAGACTATCCACTTGGGTGTAAAAAAACATTGTGATTGTTGACAAAATCGTGAGCGTTTTACCAACGGATTGGCAACAGGGTGAATTTTGAAGGGTAACGACTGAATATTCAAACTTAATTTGAATTTGATCACGTCTCAAGTCGCTATTTTTTGACAGTTTGCAATTAAAATCTGTCAAAAATCCGTCACTTACAGTTTGAGTTATAGTTTTTTTTACACGAGTTGCTTGTAAACAAGCAGATGAGTCAACTGATGTTAAGTGGTTACCATTTCTTATAACAAAGCATTACCACGCAGATCACATTAGAAACGTGCCTTCCGATGCTCTGCATCCATCAACGTAACATAACAGGTGTTAAGCTTCATGTGTCTGTAACCGTATGTGTTCACCGGCACCCACATCCTTCAAACCGGAACCCAGCAGCTTGGCGGCAGAAACAGGCATGGAATATGTAGTGTCTGAGGGTGGGGCACTCGCCAGCCGGCGCTTGGAGCGAACGGATCGCTCACTGGTTGCGTGCACTCAGCTACGCCTCGTAACGATATTATGGGTGTTTTATTGGATACCAGGCATCCTGTAGACCCTACAGAATAGTCTGGGAAAGTTTTCCTAGATGAGACAATTTTCATATTGAACCAGACTTGAACGGTCTTTGCAAGACAGGAAAGTCTTGCTTAGGTAAGTTTGGCCCTGATTGTCGTATACTACAATACATGCGGTAGGTATTGTTTGGGTATAGGTACATCTGAATCATCACGGGTGGCCATTGTATAGTAGTGCGATTTGGAATACATTCAGTTTGCACGTACCAAGAATATCTATAGATATATAAGCTTGAATTATTATATTCATAACCATCATCATCACCATATAGAAGGTCACAGCTGGACATAGGCCTACCCCATACAACCGATGTGGCGCGGCGGGCGAATGTCCGCCTGCGACGCAGGAGGTTGCGGGTTCGATTCCCGCCTTGGGATAAATGTTTGTACGATCTGCAATTATTTATTCTGGGTGTTCTGGGTATTTACTATGTATAATAAAAAATATCTATGTATGTAATATAGTATTGTATTAAGTATATCAGTCATCTAGTACCCATAACACAACCTCTGCTTAGCTTGGGGCTAGATGCTGTGTGGATTGTCCAGCATTATTTATTTATTTATCTGAGCTTGAATTATTATATTCATAACCATCATCATCATATAGAAGGTCACGGCTGGACATAGGCCTACCCCACACGTTTCCAGGAAGAACGATTCTGAGCCCTTTCCATCCATCGACTTCCCGCGGTCCTAACAATGTCGTCAATCCATCGGGTAGGAGGACGTCCTACGCTTCGTCTTCCGGTTCGTTGTCGCCATTCGAGCACCTTTATTCCCCAACGGTTGTCGGTTCTACGAGATATATGTCCTGCCCACTGCCACTTCAACTTGCTAATTCTGAGAGCTATGTCGGTGACCTTGGTTCTTCTACGGATCATAACCATTAATAATGTTTATTATCAACATCATCATCAGTATGAAGAATTTCACTACTGGACAGGGCTCTTCTATGTTTCCAGGAAAAACGATTCTGAGCCCTTTCCATCCACCGACTTTCCGCGATCCTAAGAATGTCATCGGGAGTTTTCTTTTGTTTTTTTAATTAATTATAACTAAGCATTTGGCGGCCATCACACCTAATGGAAAGTGAAGATGAATGAATGAAAAGATATGGCATCATTTTTATGATTACATGCCTTTGACTTTGATTTTGAGGTATCTTTTCGACTAAAAAAAATTATGAAAGTATGATTGAGTGTACGTTGACGTGTTGTAGCCTTCTTATCTTAAGTTTATCTTATCTTTATCTCAGTAGTTATTCTTGTTACAATTTACAAAAGATTATCTCTAAATGTAATGGTCACGAGAACGTAATAACGTCTGTAATTACGTCATTAGGCATTTTCTTTGTAAATAAAGCAGTTATTTACAAAGAAAATTACAACTGCTAAAAGTATTTGCAAAATGTGCAAAATATACATAAAACATAAATATAATAATAATGCTGGACAATCCATACAGCATCATCTAGCCCCAAGCCAAGCAGAGTTTGTGTTATGGGTGCGAACCCATACGGCGGGAATCGAACCCGCACCCTCTTGCGTTGCAGGCGGACATTCGCCCGCCGGGCCACATCGGTCTTCAAAGTCATTAATTTTATTATTCTTACACAATATACAAAAGGTTTGCATGATAGTAGGTGGGTAGGTTTGTTTCACTAATCACCAAAACAACAGAACAGATTTAGATGAATAGTATATACTACTTTTTGTCTGGGTTACCTACGCCTTAGTTACACGAATGCAGCCACAGGCAGATGCAAGTTTATTTTAATAAAGGATTGATTTTCTGAATCACTTCATTACCACCAATTAGTTGTGTTTAATCACAAAATACGTTCACAGCAAAAATTGCCTGAGTAATAATGGATTGTGTTTGTATCCAATTAAAAATATTGCCACTAGTATATTGACACTGCACTGGTATTCGTAACTTCACTTGTTGTTCACGTGTGTAGATAAATAAACTATCAACGATAGGCCTTGTTTTAAATAGTTAGTACCACTGCCTTCTCCACGGTAGGTTATGTATTTAGCGTTCCGCAAAACATCTATGAAGAACAAAGACGTCATGTGTTCTTCACATGTGACTTTAATTCCCAGTCAAGAAAGATATCCCTTCAGATTTCTTAGTACCAAGTATTACCGCCTCAAGATTCTTTGAGGGTATCTAAGGCGGTTAGTCAAATGGAAGTCCCAATATATGTTTAAATTTTATTATTTAAATAGACATTAGACTAATACTTATGCAATACAGGTTGCAAGTCTAAACTAAATAAATGTAACGGTACAGGAGAACATCGTGAGGAAACCAAAACCAATCAGTATTCTAGCAGCGGCAATAGGCTTGCAACCTGTCACGTATGGAATACCAACTACCGCAAAATGTGGGCTTGTAAATAAATCTGGTTCCAAAAATACATGTCTTGATTTATGTATAAGTAGTTGATTATAGCAGCTAGAGGGGTATTGGCCATAACTATTATTAGGTTTTAGTAACGTTTGTTCTAGAAAAACAGTCTTAAAAATTTTACCGTGTATAAAAAAGAACTTTTAAGTGTTGACTGGCTTCAAGTGAATATCAATAAATAGGTTTTGCAACACGCGGGAAGGGTAAAGGAGCATGCTAAGGGAACAACATAATGTTAATACTGATAATTATTGGCCGCAATTTTAAAGCCCAGTGAATTCTCTGTGGACATAAACAATTACATAATGTTGAAAATATGATTGTGATTAAAAATTCTACGAGAGCAACAGTGGTCTAGTGGAAGTGAGCACGACTTCTGATGCTAAGGTGGGTTTGAATCCGGTCGTATCAACAGATTTTTGTACACAGTGCTAGTGTTCTCAAACGATGAAAGAAAACATCGTGAGGAAGACCAGTTAGTATTCTAGCAGCGTCGATGGGCTTGCAACCTGTTACGCATGGAATACTAACTACCAAAGTTAATATTTTTACGTCTCTGACTACCCCTGTTACAAATCCACAAAACAACTCACGTAGATACTTAGAATCTGAGAGAATGTATACCATGCATTAGGATTAAGCCGTGAGCGTTATTTTTAACCGTTTATCTACTCACGCATGACATGTCCCAAAACAAGAATAGTGAAAATTGTTCAAAATGTTAGCTATCAATTCGAATTGGTTCAGTTTTGCAATGAATGACAGTTATTTTATAGCCACTGACTCATGAACAATGGAATTCTACGGCTGTGCGCTATGACAAATGAAACGCAATTCGATTGTTATATAAATTGCGTATGTGAATAAGCTTGTTAAGGTTAAACAAGTCGGTACGTTGTCCATACAAACGCTGTATAAGTAATGTATAGTTACAAGCATCGAAAGATTTAGTACTAAATCTTGTAACGCTTGTAACTTTCAAGGTAATCTGATTTTACTGTAGCATATAGGGTAACGTACCTAGATAACAGCAAGATAATTCAGTATCAAACTTAACTTCGGACGCACGTTAATAAATAGTAGACATTAAACACTTACAACGTTTGTATGGACAACGTACCGACTTGTTTAACCTTAACTTTATCACATTCAGAGAACCGAGCACGAACATTGACAGATTGGTTTTCTGTCATCTTGGGAAGTAACATTGTTTTTTTCTAGAGTTATTTGTGTTTTTTTTGTACAATTTGCTGAATGTACAAGCTAATAGCCAACCTGATGTTAAGTGGTTACCATCGCCTATAACAAAGCATTGCCTTGTAGGCATTGGCTTGCAGGTTCTGATGTGTAATTTGGCCTCTGTCTTTCAAAATCATCAACAATAGGTGCAAAGGTATACATATTTACTTACAAGGCTTAACCGGTATGCCTCCGATTGATGTCCGCAGACCAGTACATTGTAGGGCACGTTCATAATGAACGTGACCTGCAAGCATTGCTTTGTTATAGTTGATAACATTAGGTGGGCCATCTAATTATTTTATCATCAAAAATACCCCGCAGTTGAGTTATGAATATTACGCTATATTCATATGTCAACACGATACGCTTACGCCACAAATGACAAATTTTGTCCGTGCTAGGCCCTCAGGTAATTATAATTTTGTGTGCTTACTTTCTATATTTAGATATTGTTCGACAATGTGTCAGTTTGTAAGTTTATGTAGTTAGTCAAAAAATTCGTTATTCAAAGGCTGGGAACATGTTTTATTCGAATTTATATTGAAACAAATATATCACTAAAATATAAAACTATTGTAACCACGGTTACTCTATTACAGTGTAACATATCCATTTGACCATTTGACGACCAATGTGGCGAATGTCCGCCAGCGACGCAGAGGTTGTGGGTTCGATTCCCGCCTTGGGATAAATGTTTGTACGATCTGCAAATATTTATTCCGGGTGTTCTGGGTATTTTCTATGTATAATAAAAAATATCTATGTATAATAGTATTGTATTAAGTATATCAGTCATCTAGTACCCATAACACAAGCTCTGCTTAGCTTGGGGCTAGATGATGCTGTGTGGATTGTCCAGCATTATTTATTTATTTATTTATTTATTACAGTGTAACATATCCATTTATTTTAGTGAATCCTCTGACTACCCTCGTTAGTCATCCTCAAAGAATCTCGAGTACTTGGTATGTTTATGTGATTACATTTACAGGCATCGTAGATAACATCAAAAATATTTTCGTAAAATGGTATGTACATACTGCATAATGCATATTTAAAATGATAAAGGTTTTTACTGTTTTCTTTAGACGTACTATTATGAATCAGTATACCTACAGACAAACGGTTGACAGTAACTTCATGTAGTTTCTTTTATAAACTACACAGAGAATATAAACAGATAAAATAAGATTTACTTATTGAAGTTAGGTGTACCATTGACACGCAAAAAGAAAAAGCCGATGGAATAAGCAGACGGCCCACCCGATGTTAAGTAGCTCCTATCGCCTATAACAAATTATTACCTCATAGGTCATGCTTGTTAGGAACGTGCCCTACGATACACCACTCTGAATCCACCAGCCTTAATATCACCAGTACCCACGCCCATCAAACCGGAACACAGCAATGCGAGCATCACTGCTTGGCGTCAAAAATATGTACGGTGGCAGCACTGTCCCGGACGAGCCCTTTCACAAAGAGCTCTACTACTACTAAATAATAATAATAATAATAATGCTGGACAATCCACACATCATCATCTAGCCCCAAGCTAAGCAGAGCTTGTGTTATGGGTACTAGATGACTAAAGATATACTTAATACAATACTATATTTTTCATACATAGATATTTTTTATTAGACATATTAGAAAATACCCAGAACACCCGGAATAAATATTTGCAGATCGTACAAACATTTATCCCAAGGCGGGAATCGAACCCGCAACCTCCTGCGTTGCAGGCAGACATTTGCCCGCCGCATTGAATATAGCAACAAAATATAGCTCATTAATTGATCGCTGACGGTAACTATATTTGTGTGATAGCCCTAAACGCAATTTTGGTACTATTGGAACCAGATAGCCTGATAAAAATTGTTACTGAACAAAACAAAGTCAAAGCATTTATCCAGTAATATCCACATGATCTCTAACACCCACAGTAACACGCCATCTTTTTCTTCAAAACCAATGACAGCCGATTTTTTTTTTACCTACTTGACTTGACTAAGAAGTATTTTATTCAACCCACTTGACATTAGCAAAATTTTCCGAATGACACAGAAAAAAATCATGTAGTTAAGGCCTAGTTGCTATATTCAAGAGGTATTAAATAAGAACGACATTGATTTTTTTAAATTTATTAAAAATAGGCTATTATTTGAAAGTTATTATAAAATTGACGAAGCTCTGGCTGATAAATTTATATTTTGTGATGACATTGACTGTTTTAATTAAGTGATCTATTAATTTGCTATTCGAATTGAATAGTGTAATTTTATTTATTTTTATTTTATGTTCTCTTATTTCCATAATTATTATTAAATACAATTATATGTAAATTATTTTACCTGACGTATCTAAGTAGAAAGAAAGAAAGAAAGTTAAACATATTTATTTGCTAACTCTGACACAACACAAAACAATGTATAAAAGAACAACAAAAGGGGCCAAGCAAGAGTCGCAAAACGGTCCCTAACTCAGCATGAAGTTAGTTGACGTTTACAGTCAACTAACGCTGGTCTTCCGTTAGAGCCGTGTAGGTAATGCCACGGACAACCTTCACATAATCAGTAAAATTTAATACAAATAATAAAATAAAAAATAAAATAAAACAAAGTAAAAGATAAATACAAAATGCCAAAGTAGTCCACATAAAAAAAAAAAAACCAAAAACTAATAATAATAATAATAAAAGATGTTTACATTTTGATAGAGCTAGTACATTATAATCTATATAGAGTCAACCATTATATCCTCATATTATGCTCGTCTCGTGTTTATGATCTTCTTGCTTCTTTTGATTTTCAAACAGGTGTTTTTTAAGTTTAGTACTGAAACCGTGTAGATTTGGCAGGTTCCGTATCGGTGGTGGAATATTATTCCAGCACTTCGATGCAGCGTAGCGGAAACTACCTCTAAAAGAGGCAGAGCTATGCCGCTGTATAGCGAGCTGCATCGAGCATCGGCGGGAACCACACGATCTAGAGCTCGACACCCATGTTAGCTTCCCGTATAGGTATGAAGGTGCTTTGTGCTTCAACACACCGAACAGAAGGCAAGCAAGATGAAGTTTCTGCCGGTGCTTCATTTTCAAAATAAAATACTCATTTAGAAACGGCGTAACATGACCTCTGAATGGTATGTCAAAACAGAAACGGGCACAAGCGTTCTGGACTCTCTGAATAAGCTTCTGCGTTCTAGCAAGTAGGCGAGGGCCAATAACTACATCAGTGTAGTTTAGTTTAGATAGCACAAGTGACTCTACGAGACGAATACGCAAGTCTACCTTTATGTGCGGTCTCATTCTGTACAGTACTTTTAGTCTGTAAAAGCAGTTCCTGACGCATTCAGCAACATGTTTTTCAAACCTAAGTTCACAGTCCATGTGCAGACCGAGATTGCGGGCTTCACATACACGCTCAATAGGTTTACCCAAGAGCGAAATACTTAGAGTAGGTCTAAGACCAGCTAATTGTTGTTTAGTGCCAAAAATTAGATATTTAGTTTTGTTGGGGTTTAATAATAGGCTATTTTTATTGGACCACATGGCTATATTAGAAAGATCTTCATTGAGCTTTTCTATGGTGTTGTTAATTTCAGAAGGTTTGCAAGAAATGTATACCTGAATGTCATCTGCGTAAATATGAAATTGACAAAATTTTATGTAAGTCTGTATATCCGCCGAGTATAAGATGAAAAGCAGAGGTCCTAAAATTGATCCCTGAGGCACACCTCTATGAACGGGAACTACGTCTGATAATAGAGCTGAACCATCATTGCATGTGAGCTTGGTATACTGATGACGACCGCTGAGATAACTGTTGAACCATTCAAGGGTATTATGATCAAAGCCGTAATAACTTAATTTAGACAGCAGTAGGTTGATATCTATAGAGTCAAAAGCCCTAGAGAAATCTAGCAGCACAAGCAAAGTGCACATGCCTTTGTCCTGCGCATATAGGATGTTATCAGTTACATCTAACAAAGCAGTTGCAGTACTCCGACCTTTTCGGAAGCCTGACTGCACCTCGGGAAGAATCTGATTTTTATCGATAAAATCTGTTAACTGGTAACTCACAGCTTTTTCAAGGACCTTAGAAAGACAGGGCAATATACTTATAGGCCTTAGGTCTTTTAGTTCAACCGGGTTCGGGATTTTAGGCAGAGGGAGCACGATCGCTAACTTCCACACATTAGGAAATATAGAGGAGCTAATTGATTTATTTACTAACGATGTTATGGTTTCTAGAGTGTCCGGCAATGTCATCATAAGCATGTCTAAGCTGATGAGATCACACCCCACTGCTTTGGATTTCAGACAACGTATTATTTTAGTTATTAAATCTAAGCTTACTGGTTCCAATTGAAAAATTGCATCACTATACTTATGGTATTCGAAGTAGGTTAGGTGTGAAATACAGATATCTGACGTCCCTGGGATATTTAGAAAATGATTGTTGATAATATTTGCATCTTGAAAATGCGCGGGTAACTCAGTATTTTTTTTAGGTAGAATAGTATTTTTTAAATTTTTCCAAAGCAGCTTGGGGTCATTTATTTTATCGTTAATATTTTTGTTGAAGTAGGCTGTTTTTTCGTAAAATAGAGCTATGTTTACAGTTGATTTAAGACTCTTATAGTAAGCTTTTTTACCTTCAAGTTTGGTTTTATGATACTCCGCCGCTGCTGCATCGCGTAATTTCATCATAAGTTTGATGGTATCAGTTATCCATGGATATGAGCGGGTTTTAATGACTACCGTAGTCAAAGGTGCGTGCAGGTCGAGTAGAGTCAAGACACTCTGGTTAAAGTCGTTAACCATATCGTTAACGTTACCAAGTGTCGATATGAGGTCCCACCTTATTAATTTTAGGTCAGAATTAATATGATCCATGTAAATATTTTTAATAGGTCTATATTTTACTGAGTATGGTTTATGTTTAATGCGTCTAACGAAGAACTCACAGCTAACAAAACAGTGACCATAAAGAGATCCTACTGGTTCAACAGTTATCTTTTTGGTAAGTACATGTGACATGTCAAAAGATAAATAAATATTATGATTATGATTATTCGAATCTCGAGCACAAATGAAACTCTCGGTTGACGCCACCGGGAGATTGAAGGATTCAGGAAAACAATCGTAGATTTCAATGATAATAAATGATTTTATCAGGGAGCGCAACAAGAGAAAGTTTTTTTTTTTTATGCCATAGCAGGCAGACGAGCAGACGGGCCACCTGATGGAAAATGGTCACCGTCACCCATGGACACCTGCAACACCAGAGGCGATGCCGATGCGCTGCCGACCTACAGCATAGAGAACAATACAAAAAAAAACACAAAACACAAGTAAAAAGTTTGAAAGTACAGAGAAGCACGGTTCGCCATAGAATAAAAGAATAAAGAATTTTATTGTTGTTAGAGAGAGATGCAAGATGTTTTTTGACACAACAAGTTACTACTGTCATGGATGACATTGACATTTAAATAGTCCTGATAGATTCTATTGCGATTATATAATCCAACAGAGATTGTCTAGTTTACAGAAGCCCATTTACAAAGCAAGACACAATCTGCATTGGTTAAGCTCCTTGGTAGAGTGAGCTAGATATAACTAGCCTTCTCTAGACTAAGTTGGATATTATACACATAGCTAGCTTAGGTAGCTAGTAATGGATATTAGCTTGTTGTATTAAAAAAAACGGCCAAGTACAAGTCGAACTCGCACACGAAGGGTTCTGTACCATTATCTATAATAAAAACGGCAAAAACAGTCACGTTCGTCGTATGAGAGCCCCTTTAAATAGTTATTTGATTGTGTTATTTAGTATTTGTTGTTATAGCGGCAACAGAAATACATCATCTGTGGAAATTTCAACTCTCTAACTATCACGGTCCATGGGATAATTATAGCCTGGTGACAGACAGACAGACAGCAGAGTCTTAGTAATAGGGTCCCGTTTTACCCTTTGGGTACGGAACCCTAAAAAAACAAGCTTGACGCGCATGCAAGTATAAGTTTAACAAAATATTGCCTCGCAGGTCACGCTCGTTAACGTGCCCTACGATGCACTACTCTGGGTCCATCAACCTGAGGCATATAGGTGTTAAGCCGGCACCCAAACCGAAACACAGCAAGCTACTTGGCGACAGAAGTAGGCATGGCCTTCCCCAGACGAGCGCTTCATTAAGAAATCTACTACTACTAGAAATAACTTCAAGCGGACGAAGTTTCGGGTGCTTTTGCTAGACTATTATAATTTCAATGCATCTACAACTAATTTAACTCATACACATAATTATATCTAATAAGTTATTTAAAATCAATGAAGTTAAGTTTTTATATCTTGAGTTTTTAGCGCCTGCAAAATTACGACCGTTATAAAGCGGTATACGTGAATTTTAATCTCATACTGATTATATTACAAAAAACCGGTCAAGTTCGAGTCGGACTCGCGCACGAAGGGTTCCGTACCAAGGAAGGGTACCGTACCAAGGAAGGGTACCGTACCAAGGAAGGGTACCGTACCAAGGAAGAGTACCGGAAGAGTTCCATCACCTATGATAAAAACGCCAAAAAAATCACGTTTGTTTTATGAGAGCCCCCTTAAATATTTATTTTATTCTGTTTTTTTAGTATTTGTTATAGCGGAAGTAAAAATACATCATCTGCGAAAATTTTAAGTCTCTAACTGGCGCGGTTCATAAAATACAGCCTGGTGACAGACGGACAGACAGAAAGACAAAAAGTGGAGTCTTAGTAATAGGATTCCGTTTTTTCCTTTGGATACGGAACCCTAACGCACATAATTATTTTATCAGTCATCAGTTAGATGATGTTGTGTAAAAATGTCCACAAATATTTATTTATTTATAATCAATGGGTGGACAAAATAGTGACAGGAGACATTTTAAGCAATTTTTAAATTTAATGGTCACCCATCCATTATGATAATGGCACTGAACGTTCCTTATTTTATTTGAATAAATAAATAAGGATAGAAAATTTACTTCTAGAGTGCTTTTAATTCTAATGCCTTCATATAACGGCCGTTATTGTCAAAAACTAAAGCATAATTTTATTACCATTTGTTCGTAATAATAATAACTCTTGTATAGTATTATTATGTACATCGTCATGCTTAGTTTATTGGCTATAAAGTTGGGGTGAACAGATTATTACTGTTGTGTTTAAGTACCTACATGTATGTTTAAGTACCTATGTATATGTTTGGGAAAATTCCATAGTACAAACATGACTTTATTAATTTAAACTACTATGCTATGTAGACGCAGCATCACGATACGGTATATCTACCGTGCTTGAGGAATAGCCAAGCACGGTAGATATACCCTCCAATCTCTTAGTGTCAAGTACCTACTCGAGATTCTTCGAGGATGTCTAAAGGGGTAGTCAAAGGTATGTCCAGATAGTACATTTGGTATTTGGTAATACCAACTACTGCAAAATGTGGGTATCATTTTGCAGTAGTTGGTATTCCATACATGACAGGTTGCAAGCCCATCACCGCTGCTAGAATACTAACTGGTTTCCTCACGATGTTTTCCTTCACCGTTTCATAGCACTGGCATTGCGCACATACATTTACCGAACGGAAAAATCCATTGGCGCATGTCGGGTTATGTTCGTCACACAAATGTTGGTTCTCGGTGGGGATCAAACCCACTACCTACAGCGCAGAAGGTAGGGCTACTACAAACTGAGCTGTGACAGCTGTCAGAATAAGTTTAGGTTTAAGAAACAGCACACGCTATACTTCAAACGAATAATCAATTCTATCAATTATAAAAAAAATGTCCTGACTGACTGATTGACTGAATGACTGACATATAGACAACGCATAGCCTAAACGACTGGTTGTAGAGATTTGAAATTTTCAAGATATATTCGTTTTGGTGCGTATAGAAGGTGTACTAAAAGACGAATACGAAATTCAACCCCTAAACGGGTACAGTGGGGGTTGAAGTTTGTATAAAAATAACTTCACGCGGACGACGTCGTGGACGTTTTCACTAGTAACTAAATACAAATATGAACCTGAACTGAACTGAACTATACGTGACCTACATACATGGCAAGCTTGTTATAGGTGATGGTTACCACTTAACATCAGGTGGGCTATATGTTTGCTTCACCAGAATGGGTATAAAAATAATAGTACAGATATTGCAAATTGACATGTTAGCTGTCAAAGAGTAAAGATTGGGACATTGAACAACTCGAACAACAGAAATACTCAAGTATCAAAACTTTTATGCATTTCTTTCATTCATTACTTTCTTAGTTCTCAATCTGGTCCCGCATTCTAGAAGTCTGGAGTTTCCTTCACAAATTGCTATCCCGATATAGATATCATGCAATTTGTTTATTGCTAGCGAAACTATAAAATGCAATCCACACAGAATAATAAAGTAAAATGCAGTATGTTGTCATCTAGTCCCAAACTAATCATAGCTTGTATTATGGGAACCAGATGCTTGATAGAATACTTATATACTTTTTCTTTGTAAATACATATTATACATAATATAACACCCAGACAGAGAACAAACATGTATTCATCATAAAACTGTTTGTTCTGGATGGGGATCGAACCCATAACCTACAGCACAGAAGGCACGGCTACTACGAACTGAGCTGTGACGGCTGTCAATCTATGTCAGCAATTTCATTTATACTTGAACAAAACCGACAACATACCGATATCGGACGACCAATGTGACGCGGCGGGCGATTGTCCGCCTGTGACGCAGGAGGTTGCGGGTTCGATTCTCGCCTTGGGATAAATGTTTGTACGATCTGCAAATATTTATTCCGGGTGTTCTGGGTATTTTCTATGTATAATAAAAAATATCTATGTATGTAATATATCAGTATAAATCAAGTAGTGTAGTAGTAGTGTAGTAGTAGTGTATGTATCAGTGTAGTCTATGTATGTATTGTATTAAATATATCAGTCATCTAGTACCCATAACACAAGCTCTGCTTAGCTTGGGGCTAGATGATGCTGTGTGGATTGTCCAGCATTATTTATTTATTATTTATTTTAAAACGAGGTTTTGTTACAAAAAGCTATGTTATACTACTGTGAATACTGTAACTGTCTTACCTTATACTGTGCGGTATGTTTTCTTTTTAGGTCAGACTTCAGACTATCCGTATTGTAGCGGATTACTGAAATAAACTATACTTAGCAAGTAAGCAAGCTTTGTTTACTTAGCAAGTGTATAACAGACACACGGACGCCTGAATAATTTTTTTTTACTTTTGTAAGAAACGGGTTATTTACAATAATTTTTGACTTAGCTTCCGGATATTTTGGTAACTGGTCGAAGTCAAAATATACCTAATTTTTTATTACAAACTATTAAGAAAAGTATTTAAGAAAACCATAATAGTTATGAAAGTTATCTTTTGAATATTTCTGGAAACTCTTTTTAGTGGTAGTGTTTTTTATCGGTTTTAAAAAAAATTATAACCATAGTCGTACAATCGTAATTTAATTAGTTTATCGTTATTAGGGTTCCGTACTTAAAGAGTACCTTATTACTAAGACAGTAGTAAAACATTTATTCAGTAATATCCGCAGAGATCATCTTGAAACGTCTTAAATCTAGGTGAATCTAAGCGCCAGTTCCACGCGACCAAGCCTAGAAGAACTGGCAAGAAACGTAGGTACGGCTTTGTTCCTACCGTTTTTTTTTTATGATCCTGTTACAAAATAATAATAATGTAAGCTTCAGTGTCGTGCCAATCTAACTGAATGCAAGACATGAAACATACTGAGGCAATCATACCAAGAACTATACAACAGAAGTTCAAAAGACACACGCTACGCTTCAACTAATAGTAATGCTTACAATCTAATGAATTCAAATAAGAGAATAGTACAGACATTGCAAAACCATATCCTAGCTGTCCTGCAGCAGCCCTGTTATTCTCTTCTCTATTAAAAGTTAGCTAGCTTATAGCGCGTAGTTAGACATAAATTGTGCCGATTAACACTGAGTCTTAGTAAAATAGTTAAGTTGAATATAAGTTGCGTCTAAGCTAAGTTAGGATTAGTGTTTCCAACTCTCTCGCTCGATAGTAAGTTTCCCACTGAGGTTAATAAATTATTGTAATATCAAAACCGCGTAGAAGCCGAATCACCTACAAAAAAATCAGGTAAAGGTATGTCTTCTATACTGTAGGTTGTGGATTCGATCCCTAGCGAGGATAAATATGTTTGTGTGATGAACATAGATATTTGTTCTCTGTCTGGATGTTATATTGTAGGTACACAAAGTATGTTTTTACATAAAAAGCGTTTATAAGTATTCTCAGTCATCTGGTTCCCACAGTACAAGCTCTGCTTTGCTTGGGGCTAGATGATGCTGTGTGGGTTGTCCAGCATTATTATTAGTATTTTTATTTTTATAGCGTTCTTTGATCAAATCTCAATTTCAATTTCAATTTCAATGTTCAGTCTTCAGCAGCCAGCGTATATTCATGCATAAAATAGGATATTTGCGTATCAAATTCTCATACGCAAATGATGATGAATGTTCACGGGGAAACCCTTTCGCTCAAGAGCTCGTTAATCAAACCAGGTCTCAAAGTCGCTTGGAATGTATGCAAATTGCATTTTTACTTATTCCAGAATTGTTATTTGAACTATACTTACAGTTATACTATGTATTTCAATGTGTCTACTCTTCTTTCTATTCTTTTCTCTATGGAAAATTCAAAAAAACTACTTAAAAAAAGGTTTTAAAAAAAGTTTAAATAGTTTTTAGTCAAAACTGACTGATTTAACTACAAACTAGTCTATCTAAAAAAATAGCTTTTTGTGAAAGGGCTCGTCCAGGGAAGTACTACCTCCATATCTATTTCTGCCGCCAAGTAGTGATACTCGCATTCCTGTGTTCCTGTTTGAAGGGTAAGGGAACTGTTGAAATTACAGGTAAATGAGGTTTAACACCAGTATACCTCAGGTTCGTGGAGGCAGGGTAGTGCGTGCGCGACCTACAAAGCAATGCTTTGTTACAGGTGATGGTTACCACTTAACGTCAGGTAGACCATGTGCTTCTTCCACCAGCATTAACATAAAAAAAACTATCAAGGTTTTTTTTTTACATGTTTAACGATTGACCGCAATCTCATCTGATGTTAAGTTATAAGTTGGTCATTGGAATTGTGATCGCAACTCTACACCTACAAGATAAACGAATTAACCCCTCCGGTAGCTGGTGCATAATCTCTAGCCTTGGGCCCGGTCGCCTAAAGCGATTACCTAGGCGAAATAACAGGCCACGAACGCTGGGACCAATAATCGTGTGAGGCCAGGCAAAGTTGCCTCTAAGCGGAGATAGCTTGAAATCTTGCACTAACAATTACAACCAGATATAAATGTCTCATCCAAGACAGCCATTGATGTTTTATAGTTTCTGTTTTATTTTATGCTATTGTTGGTGAGATAAGCATATGGCCCATTTGACTAAATACTAAAAAACAGACTCTCATACAACAAACGTGGTTATTTTTCCATTTTAACTATAGATAATGGTACGGAAGTCTTTGTGAGCAAGTCCGACTGGCACTTGACCGGTTTTTAATTCAACGAGCTAGCGAAACATAGACTATAATATTAGTGGCCCAAATTGAATGCTCTTGATTGTATTTTGAGAATGCTTTGTAAGTTACGGTATCACGTGACAACTGCGTTGGCATTGTTCCAGCAGCCAGGTCCTGTGGGGAGAAGAAGCTTTTCATTAAGCGAATGACCGATGGCCCTGGGTTACGAAGCAACACTATCTAATCTGTGTCCTGGATTTTAAACCGCTCTGCACACAACATTGTCACTGGAAATTTACTTTACCCGCAGCACTATCAGTAGTGTCACGGGAAAGTAAAATTTACCTTCACACTACTGGTAGTGCCTAAGAAAATAAAGGTTATCTAGTCCAAACTAAGCATAGTTTATACTAAGAGAACTAGATAACTGATAGAATACCTGTTATACTTAGAATACGATATAACACTCGGACACAGAACAAACATTTATGTTCATTACACAAATGTCTGTCCTAGGTGAGGATTGAACCCACAACCTACAGCACAGAAGGCAGAGCAACTACTAACTGAGCTGTGAGGTCAGTCGAATGTCTCAATAAAAGTAATTTATACCTGCGCTATTTCTATTTTAAAGTTATTTGTCAGCATTGTGTTTCCTATAGTGTTCCCAAACGGTGAAGAAAAACATCGCGAGAAAACGAGATAGTATTTTAGCAGCAAAGATGGGTTGTTACGGATAAAATACTAACTACGGTCAAATATAGGTATGCACCAAATATTTTTGCACGTTCCTCTGACTACTCCCGTTAGACATCCACAATTACTCTTTAGTAGTTACTACTTGGCAACAACGGAAGCTCTAAGGGATTTGAGAGGATATCTACAGTGCCTCAGGATTAACGTCATGTGGGCTATTTGCTATCAGCAGAGAATATAAAAAAACAAGTAAATAGAAACCAAATGTCAACCAATTACTTCTGGTGAATATAAAAAGGTCACTATGCAATACAGACCAGTTTTTATTTAACAAAAAACCTTTTAAAATCAAATTCAATCACTGAAAAACACCATTCAGTTCGCTAATAATCAACATCACATTCACCCAGCCAAAACTGACTGCTAAATTTAAATACAACCACACCGAATATTCCATCACAACAATATTTAATTTCCGTATGCTCCATATTCGACACACAACCAAAAAATATATGTATTAAACTGTTGCAAGTCTGACTGATTGGCCAATTTATATTTCATTTTGTTTACATGTGGAGTATTACATTAAATCTAGGCTGATTAAAAAAAATCTTAAACAGAAAGCATACCTTAGATAGCTACATGATAAATCTGCGGTTCCGGTCGCTCCACCCATTGGCAGTTACGATATATTATTGCAATGTCTATACTATTATTTTACTCATATTTGAATTTTTTGACGACCGATGTGGCGCGGCAGGCGAATGTCCGCTTGCGACGCAAGAGGTTGCGGGTTCGATTCCCGCCTTGGGATAAATGTTTGTACGATCTGCAAATATTTATTCCGGGTGTTCTGGGTGTTTTCTATGCATAATAAAAAATATCTATATATGTAGTCATCTAGTACCCATAACACAAGCTCTGCTTAGCTTGGGGCTAGATGATGCTGTGTGGGTTGTCGAGTATTATTATTATTATTAATTTAGATGTTGTATGACGCAAGGGATCAAAAACCACGCAAAACAATATTTAGACTGCTTGGTTACTGCAAGCGACTTCCAAAAGAAAAGTGCCATCTAAATTTTTAAAATTATTAATTTTTTTGTTCTTAAAACGGGTTCTGGGCTTGTATGAAGATACATTCGTATTCATTTTTTTTTTTTTTTTGGTTGGTGGGTAGAAGTGTAAACATACCTAGAACTTGCTCAGTAATATAATAAGTAAAATAAAATATAAAAGGGCTATTTTTTTAAATAGCTTTATGTGTAAAAACTTATAACAAGTCAACTACTTCACCTGCCATAATCAACATCTCCATATCAAGTATTTTCGCAAAAATCTGTGGCACAACACTGCACTGGACACAACATGGCAGATTCAAGCATATCCGAGGTAATCGCATCACTGCATGATCGGATGACTCAATTCGAGAGTGAGCTGCAGAAGTCATCCTCTCCCACTACTGTAGAGGCCATAGCAGCAGACTATGCTGCCTTCAAAACATTTACACTTGCGGCACTCAAGGCTCTTCAGCAGCAAGTGGAGTTTCTTGTGCGCGAGGTAGACCAGCAGGAAATGCGCAGCCGACGCAAAATTCTTTTGCTTCATGGTGTCCCCGAAGACAGTAAAGAAAACCCAGCTGAAGTGGTAACAAAGGCTGTGAACACCAACTTGAAAATCTCAGGTTTCACTTCTTCGCATATTAGCCGGTGCCACAGGATGGGACGAGCCTCAGGCGCCGACAGGCCTAGGCCACTGCTGGTTAAGGTTCGTGATACCGCAATGAGAGACCAGGTTTGGTTTGCGAAAACCAATCTTAAAGGTACTAACATAACACTTTCCGAATTTCTGACCAAGCCTAGGCATGTCGCTTTCATGGCTGCGAGAGAGCGCTTCGGCATAAAAAACTGCTGGACGCGAGATGGCCTTGTCCATGTGATCGGACCGGACGGCGCGCGTCATCGCATCTGTAGTATCGGTGAGCTAAACAAATTGATGCCTCCGGCTACTCGAAGACCGCCGACAGCGGCCCCGTCCTTAGCCCGGGGTGTGACGATCCCCGCTAAAGAACCTAGAGCTCCATCGGCAAGGCGGGCAGGCACATCCGCTAGCAAGAAATGAATCTGCTCTTTTGCACTCGCTCCTTATGCGTATGCGCCCTGTAGGCATAGTATGGGTAGCTTTAGGTACTTGTTTTTCATTTTGATTGGTAATTGGCCACTCTAAATCTTATTCACACCCGCAAATTGTATTTCTAAATCCACAAATAATTCTTTCAACAACAATTTTTGCTATGTATTGTCAATTGTCATGTCATGTCCTAACAAACTGTCACCAAAAAAACGTAACAGACATTACGATGTCACTGTCATGTCACTTTAGTTCATTCTTACCCGCTCATGTTTTTTTTTTTTTTTTTTCTTTTTTCTCTTTGATTCCTTTTTTAGAATGTCCAGTGCAATTTTCTCGTTTTTTTTTTTTTTTTTTCTTTTCGCTCCTTGTATTTGTTTATTTTTTGTGAAACTTAATACCCAGTCTGAAAGTTGTGCCCAGATATATCCAGCTGGCAGATGGAGTAGTATTACATTGATTTTGATAAATATTTCTTTAGTTTTAGATGCATAATTAGATTTATTTGTTTAAAATATTAGCTTTATCATATTTATTTTATATACTTAGTATTTACTATGATGCAACCTGTGTACGATTCCAGTGACGATGACTTCCATTCAATCTCATCAGATAACGCGAGCAGTGATGATAGCTTTAAGAGTATGCCTTCCCTGTCGGATACACTGACGGCAAATTTTCTCCATATATCCAACAGCTTCAATGTAATCCATATAAACGCCCAGAGTATTCCGGCTCATTATCCAGATATGCTGGCTTCTTTCGATATTAAAAACCTTCACGCTATATTAGTCTCCGAATCTTTCCTTAAACCCTGTCTTCCCTCTACCTCGTATTCTCTTCCTGGATTCATTCTGATCCGTAATGATCGTACTGGTAGTGGCGGTGGCGGTGTAGCTATTTATTTGCGTGCTAATATTCCCTTCTCCGTTGTAAGTGTATCTGCACAGCCACCACCACTCAATGCAGGCGAACACCTATTTATTGAAATCTTGCTGTCTCACTCTAAAGTCCTTCTAGGAGTTTATTACAGTCATTCCTTGCGCGTCAATTTTTTCTCATCTTTTGAAAAGCTCCTAGAGGATCTTTTGCCAGCGTATAAACATACCATTATTATGGGAGATTTCAATACGTGCCTTGTCAAGCGTGATCACCGGTCTTTACAGCTCGAAACCATTATAAAATCCAGCAGCATGCATATTCTCCCTCTAAATACAACACACCACTTTCCTAATTGTACCCCTTCTCTTCTTGATTTAATGTTTGTTTCTTCTCTTCAACATGTGTCCAAGTATGGTCAATGTTCTGCTGATGCTTTTTCCTATCATGATCTTGTTTTTCTATCATATAAAATTCGTCCTCCCAAGCCCAAGCCTAAAGTCCTTATGCAGCGTAATTTTGGTGCCATTGATGTGGAAAGATTAAAACTAGATGCCCAGGAGGCAGATTGGTCATTGGTTATAGAGGCTACCACTACTGACGACAAAGTTAGCCACTTTAATGCTATTATCACGCAGCTTTTCAACGTTCACGCTCCAATTCGAGCAGTCAAGATGAAGCACCTACCAGCTCCGTGGCTCACCGATGAAATTCGCGAGCTGATGAAACGTAAAGTTGCGTCCAAAATAAGATTTAAACTTAATGCTAGTGATGACAACAGAGATAAATATTACCGTGCTCGGAATCACTGCAATATGGTGTGTAGGGATGCGCAGCGCCGCCATATTCATGCCTCTGTATCCAATAAAGATCCAGCAAAGGTCTGGAAATTTCTGAGATCACTTGGTGTTGGCAATACTCGTAATGACTCAATCTCAAAAGACCTAGATCTTGACTCTCTGAATAAACACTTTTCATCTTCTACCAACATTGATTTAATTGATAAAACTAGTACACTTCTTTTTCTTTCTTCTTTGCCAACTCCTGATTATCCTTGTTTTAATTTTAGTCAGTTCACCGCATGTGATGTTAGGAGGAGCATGTTGTCAATTACGTCTAACGCTATGGGAGGTGACAACATAGGTCGCAACATGCTAGTTCCAATCATCGACGAAGTACTTCCTATCATCTGTCACATCTTGAATTTTTCCACTTCATCCAGCTCTGTTCCCTGCATGTGGAAAGAAGCGCTAATAATTCCTCTTCCTAAGAAATCTAAGCCTGTTACCCTTTCCGATTATCGTCCGATTTCCATACTTCCATTCCTTTCCAAAGTCCTTGAGCGTCTTGTCCATAACCAGCTCAGTTCCTTCCTTATCACAAATAACCTTCTTAATCCCCTTCAATCCGGTTTCCGACCTGGTCATAGTACTGTAACCGCACTCGTAAAAATTACTGACGATGTACGATCAGGTATGGAAAACGGACATCTAACTATACTAACTTTACTTGATTTTAGTAATGCCTTTAACACTGTTGATTTCGACATTTTACTAAGTTTACTTCGCTCCATTAATATATCTTCATCGGTGACTGACTGGTTCCACAGCTATTTGCACGGGCGCCGGCAGCGAGTACGCGTTGACGATTCCTTTTCGTCTTGGTGCTGTACATCTGCTGGTGTTCCGCAAGGTGGTGTTTTGTCTCCACTTTTATTTGCACTTTTCATAAATTCTATTTCTCATCAACTCACTTCTTCCTACCACCTTTATGCGGATGATCTACAAATTTATACACAGGCTCCTCTTGGTGAATTATCTCATGCAGTTTCCAGCATCAACGACAACCTGGTTAAAATTAACAGCTGGAGTAAGGCATATGGCTTAGATGTTAATCCTACCAAGACGCAAGTCATCATATTAGGCAGCTCCCGCACAATTTCAAAGATAGACTACCAAGTACTACCATTAGTGCAATTTAACGGCGTTACTGTTCCTTACAGTAAAACCGTTAAAAACTTAGGAATATACATGGATAGCTGTATGTCATGGAATTCGCAACTTGAATCCGTGAGTCGGAAATTGTTTGCTTCAGCCGGCTCGCTTAGAAGGTTACGAAATTTTCTACCAACTGCTACCAAAATTGCGCTTGCACAGGCTCTTCTTCTCCCAGTCTTAGATTATGCCGACTCCTGCTACCTCGATCTTACGGAGGAAAAGCTCGATAAGCTTGAGCGGCTTCAAAATGTCTGCATAAGATTTATTTTTGGTCTTCGTAAGTATGACCATGTATCTGAGTTTCGTGCAAAGCTCAAGTGGCTTCCTATTCGGCATCGCCGGAATACTCACATCCTTTCCCTCCTACACAACATCCTCTACAACCCTTCCACTCCCAGTTATCTGAAGGAACGTTTCGATTTCTTACACTGTGATAATTCTAGAACACTTCGTTCATCAGAAAACCTCCTCCTTAAAACTCCTGTGCATAGAACTAGTTTCTATGCAGACTCCTTCTCCGTCCAGGCTGTTCGCTTATGGAACACATTGCCTGTGTCTATAAGGCAGTCATCGTCTTTAGCCGTATTTAAAGCTAAAGTTAAAAACGCATATCTTACGGAATCTTCATAAATCGTGTCACTGACATTTCGTATACTTATACGTATGTAGGTATATTTATGTATTTTATAGGTATTTATAATAATGTAGGTATGCTTTTTAATATGTATTTATTTAATAATTTGTATGTAAGTAAATATTTTTATGTATGTGTGTTTAAGTTTTATTTATTTCTTTTTACTACTTATTGCTATTTTAAGTGCACCCCAGCCAACCCTCTTATTTTTAAATTCTCTCCATCCAAAGGTTGTCTGGAAGAGATCGCTCTTTAGCGATAAGACCGCCCATTGTACATTATCTATTATTAAATACTATTGTTTCTTTGTTTTATTCTCTAGCTTGTAAGGTGTACAATAAAGAATTTTCATTCATTCATTCATTCATTCATTCATTGTTCGGGTCTGTTCGGGCCTGTTTGGACTGAGCTTATGGCCTTCTAGTAAGTCGCTTAGTTGCCTTCTACGACATCCATATGGGCTGTAATGGAGAAGTTTTTCTAGTGCATTGTAGGGCAAATACCTAACGTACGTGACCTACAAGGCAATGCTTTGTTATAGGTGATGGTTACCTCTTAACATCAGGTGGGCCGTACACTTGTTCCTCCAGCATTACCATAAAAAATTGCCAGTTTCTCGTGACCAATACCAGAAGATCAGGTAAAGACCTATATGGTAAAAACTTAAATTATGGTTTGGTTCCTATCGTTTATTATATTATGTGAACAAAGCCGCGGACGTAGCACAAGTCGTGGAGTTAAATAATAAAGCGATTGGAACACACCGTTATATCCTGTCAGGTGATTGGCAGACGCGGGATTAAAGCCTTTCCGTGATTGAAGAGATTTCGTGTTTACACACTCACTGCCGGGAATGGATAGACGTCGCATTATGAGGAAATAATTACTTCAGAAATTATTTATTTAATACGAGAGAAACACGCAACTTCACTGGAGTAAAGTTCTATTCATAAAAACTTCAGACCCTAATGCACAATTTGAATTTCTTTTTAGGGTTCCGTACCCAAAGGGTAAAACGGAACCTATTACTAAGTCATGTTGATGACCTTGGTTCTTCTACGGATTCTATCTCGCAGTAAAACTCGCATAGCTTTTTAAGCGACTTTGAGCTTGTGTCACACTGATGATAAAATATAATTTAACTAGCGGCCGCTCGCAGCTTTGCCTGCGTGGCAGTTTTTTCCCGTTCCTGTTATTTTTTCGGGATAAAATCATAGTAGCTTTATACATGCAAAGTCTCAGCCCGATCGGTTTAAAATTGACAAAGATTCATACAAACTTTCATCCCCTATTTTATCCCCTTGGGGGTAGAATTAATCAAAATCCTTTCTTAGCGGATGCCTACGTCATAACATCTACCTGCATGCCAAATTTCAGCCCGATCCGTCCAGTGGTTTGGGCTGTGCGTTGATATATCACTATGTCAGTCAGTTAGACCTTTGAGTTATATATATGTATATATATAAAGATAAAGATATAATTAAAAATTAGCCTTGGTTCATTATAATTTTCACAGTTTTCTATCACCAATATTAAATTCAATTTACATTAGTAACTAAGCAACGGTTCTGTCCGTAAACGAGAGTCAGTAAGCCAGCGACAAAAAACTGCTACATTTACAATGGAAAAGGCTAAACAAGTCGGTACGTTGTCCATACAAACGCTGTAAGTGTTTAATGTCTACTATTTATTAACGTGCGTCCGAAGTTAAGTTTGATACTGAATTATCTTGCCGTTATCTAGGTACGTTACCCTATATGCTACAGTAAAATCAGATTACCTTGAAAGTTACAAGCGTTACAAGAATTAGTACTAAATCTTTCGACGCTTGTAACTTTCAAGGTAATCTGATTTTACCGTAGCATATAGGGTAACGTACCTAGATAACGGCAAGATAATTCAGTATCAAACTTAACTTCGGGCGCACGTTAATAATAGAAGACATTAAACACTTACAGCGTTTGTATGGACAACGTACCGACTTGTTTAGCCTTAAGGAACAAAAGCTCATCTATCTACCTACTCATCTAACTGTAGCTTATCCCAAACGCTTCAGTACAAAGGACACTAGTGGATTGGCACCACACTGGAGCTTTATATTATAATCTATACTAATATCACTTGTGGTTCTGTGAGAACAATAGACCTCGCTATGTAAATTTTTGAGCAAAGTAGGTACAAGTTCGATTTCTCGCGTTCCCTTGGTCCTAGAAAGTCGAATCTGGTGTCTACGGGTTCGTCTTGGGAAAGCAAAGAGAGCTGCGTAGTCTGATTGGTATAGGTATGTATAAATATTCAGAAAAAAATAAAAAAACTAGCGCTACAAAAACGCCTTTTCCCCCCTCCACTCCCCCATTTCGGTTTTTTTTCCACAACGGCTTGTTTAAAATGAAGTCATTAGTGTGTTTTTTCCAAATTTGTTTGAAATCCGTCGATAAATAATGTGTTTTTATTAATATATAACTTGTTGATGGAACAAGCAGAAGGCCCACCTGATGTTAAGTGGTTACCATCACCTATAACAAAGCATTGCCTCATAGGTTACGCTCGTTAGAACCGTCACCGACGATGCCCTACTCAGCGTCCATCAACCTGAGGCATACAGCTGTTGAGCCTCATGTGCCTGTAATTACACCGGCACCCACACCCTTTAAACCGGAACACAGCAAGTACAGTAAACTTCCTGCTCCTTTTTATTTAAACTACTAGCCTTTTTATTTAAGCTGACCGGTGCCCACTTCGTTGGGCGGTAAACATGTTTGCTTACAAATCTTAACTGAAGTAGTACTCGATGTCGCCAACAGATGGCGTTAATACGGCATAAAATAGCGGCCGTTCGCAGTTTCGCCTGCGTGGCAGTTTTTTCCCGTTCCCGTTATTTTTTCGGGATAAAAAGTAGCCTAAGTTACTTCTTGTTACATCAGGTATCCGCCAGTGAAAATCCTGTCGAAATCGGTCCAGCCGTTCCAGAGATTACCCGGAACAAACAGACAGACAGACAGAAATTTAAAAAAATGCTATTTTGGTATATGTATCGTATATACATTCCTATGCATGTAGTAAAAAACGGTTATTTTAATATTACAAACAGACACTTCAATATTATTTATTTGTATAGATTTTATATAAGAAGAAAATAAAAAGTATTGGAACAGGTACGAAGCATATTTACATGAGGTTCGTACAATACTCCGGCAACATTGTAGTACCGCTCCGTTTATTTATAAAACCAGTAACTTCCCAATATCCACCGACTTATAGGGATTATCTGTTTTAGGATTATTTCTTTTACAAAAAAATATCGTCGTAACGGGAGTATTGATCCGAGTAATGGCCGTCGGGTTAATCCTAAAACCAAACAAAAAATCACACCCGTATTACTATACTCATTTTACACTCATACCTACTCATTTAAAGAGGAACTGGCGCTTAGATTCACCCAGATTTAAAACGTTTCAAAATGATTCCTACGGATAACACTGAATAAATGCTTTTTGACTTTAACTTCTGGTGGTTTAGTGGGGTGACCCCGATTTCTGATCGTCGGTGGTCTGAAGGTCGTGTGTTCCAATCCGATCGTGCACCAATGGATTATTCTATCGAAAAACATATGTGCGCAATGCAGTGCTCCTAAACTGTGAAGGAAAATACCGTGAAGAAATCAGTTAGGATTTTAGCAGCAGCGATGGGTTTGCGACCTGTGACGTATGGTATACCAACTACTGCAAAATGTAGGTATGTACTTAATATAATATATAATATATAATATATAATAATAACTTTATTAGGCACATAAAATGAGACACATTAAATACAAGTGTAAAGGTAGGCAGTAATGTACCTAGTATTTAGACGTACCTACCTCTGACTACCCCATCTTTGAAGAATCTTAAGTAAGTACTTGGTAGTAAGATATCTGATGGGTTACAATAATAATAATGCTGAACAATCCACACAGCATCATCTAGCCCCAAGCTAAGCAGAGCTTGTGTTATGGGTACTAGATGACTGTTATACCTCATACAATACATTACAAACATAGATATTTTTTATTATACATAGAAAATACCCAAAACACACGGAATAAATATTTGCAGATCGTACAAACATTTATCCCAAGGCGGGAATCGAACCCGCAACTTCCTGCGTCCTGCAGAATTAATGAGATGAGATGGAAAGTTTTGTGTAAAGGTGAGTTTTTTTGCTTAAAATATCAGTGATAGCAGACATAATGCTTGCATATTTTATGAGGCCTAAATATCCCACGCTGAGGTAGACCCCATTAATCGTGTTAACGTTATTTAAGCACCCGATGGCCTGGTATAATTGTGCAGGCAATCCAATTACTTAAGGAAGAGTGTGCTGGAGCCAAACATATCTGGATTTTCCTGGAATAAAATACATAAAGCAACAACTCTTTGACAACCGATGTGGCGCGGCGGACGAGAGTCCGCCTGCGACGCAGGAGGTTGCGGGTTCGATTCCCGCCTTGGGATAAATGTTTGTACGATCTGCAAATATTTATTCCAGGTGTTCTGGGTATTTTCTATGTATGGAATATCAAAGGCTGCAATATGTGGGTGTGTTCCAAATGGAATGTTTAGACGTACCTACATCTGAATGGGGGTTATTAGAATATCGAGCAGGCACTAAGAGAATTGAAGGAATATCTACCGTGCCTGAGAATTAAGTCGTGAAACTATTTCTTTTTTTCACGACCTTTTGCAGACATTAATTTCTAATATCAGACCAGCTTCATTTTGATTTTAGGCTTTAGTGTTTACCATCACCTAAGCAAAGCATTACTTCGCAGACAATGCACTTATCTGCGTCCATTCTAGCTATCTCTAGATCACTTGCAATGGTCTGTGGATAGCTCAACTGTTTCCATTATGTATTTTGTACATACCAATTATAAATACATGTATCATCTGTAATTTTATTTGCAAATAAATATTGCTCACAATAAAAACATTTATGTTCATAATTTTAATGTTTGCCCTTGGTGGGGAATGAACTTACAACCTACAGCACAGAAGCAGAGCTGCTACTACTGAGGTGAGTCCAGGAATGTAATATCAATAACACCTTTTCTTTTCAAAATCACTCGTTTATTACTTAATTTATAAGCCATACGATTATTTACAATCTAAAAAGGTTTTTTATGGGTCGTGTTTTAGTCCAACTTTTATAAAGGAATGTTACAAAGGAGTTTTTTCGAAAGTATTTTCCTTAACCTTAAAATAACCCTTCTTAAGTTTGGTGCCGCTATTAGGGCTGCCAATCAAGAGATTGTCAGTTAATATGGATCACTTTTAAGAAAAAATAATTAAGTATTATTGGAGCGTACATTTTTACCTCATTTGACGTGTTTCACAGTTCAGTTGATTGTCGCTGTAGGTTGTGGGTTCGATCCCTGGTGAGAAAGAACATGTGTGTGATGATTATTGGTGTTTATTGTAAGTCATCATCATCCAGCTACCGCAAAATGTGGGTATATACCAAAGTAATAATTGGACGTACCTCTGACTACCCCTTAGATATCCTCACAGAATCTAGATTAGATACTAGGAGATCTGAGGGAATATCCTACCGACCTGGAGGTTAAAGTCATGAGGGTATTTGTTTTCCTTTTTTTCAGGTTCATTATGCATAAGAAATACCCAGAACACCCGGAATAAATATTTGCAGATCGTACAATCATTTTATGCCAAGGCGGGAATCGAATCCGCAACCTCCTGCGCTGCAGGCGCCCGCCGCGCTACATCGGTCGTCAAATATTTATTACACTTATGAAAATCTTTACGTAACCTGATCTTCGTACAGCCTTTTAATTTACGGGGTATAGTATGTTGGTACGTAGGGGTATAAAAATAAGAAAGGCATTCTTTCTCAAATTTCAACCTCAAGGCTCCACGCGAGCAAAATCGCGCGCGGTTCCAGTAGTTCGCAATATAAGTCAATCAGGAATGAAAATAAACTTTACAAAAAGACATTTAGGTTTCAATCAGAGTCACGCAAAAGTCAGCATTTCGTTCAAACGAACCATAAACCCGCTTTATGGGACCATCCCCTTTTTAATCTGTGGAATTGCAGCAAGTGAATCATTGGTGGGAATATTTTAAAAAGTTATTATGCGAAAAACAAAATAATTTGAATTTCGAACCTAGTGTTCGTTATATTTAAAAAGGTAAATGTAGTGTAGTAGTGTTGTAGTAAAGTTTTTTATTATTAAACTTACTTGACATTGACAAAATTGTCTGTCAAATAACGGACAAATACCTCGGAGAAAAAAGAAAAAGAATATGGTTAAGTATATTTTTCGCAATTTTTCGTCACTGATTGTTACTAATAAGCAATAGGCATTGTTGGCCAATGTTAAATCTGATTTGATTTCGCCTTTGAAAAGCGTCGCCGCAATCTCTTTCATTCATTGCTATATTACTTTCACCAAGTTCACCAATGTAACAAAATACCGTTATCGAGATTGGTTTTGTGTATTAGTGAACTAATCCTTTTTTATAGAGGCTTGTCCGAGCAAGTGCTAGGACCGTACCGGTTTCTGCCGCCAAGCACGACACTCGCATTGTTGTGTTCCGCTTTGAAGGGTGCTGGTTAAATTACAGGTTCATCAGGCTTAACACCAGTATCAGGTTGGTGGACGCAGGGTAATGCACCGTAGGGCACGTACTTAACGTGTGTGTCCTACAAGGCAATGCTTTGTTATAGGCCTCGTGTGCCTGTAATGTAATGTAACTCGATAGATCGCGCTAAACTTGACTATGTAGGTAATGATCTGCCTAGCCATTGGAATATGTAATTTTAAAGCTGGGACTCAATGGTACTGTCATTATCGGATTCAGTGGCGGCCTTATTGGATGGCGAACAGGGCAATTGCCCGGGGCCTCGCTCTTGCGGGGGCCTCGCGCAACAACCCAAGCAAATTAAAAAAAATATAGATTTTAATAACTATAATTTTTTTACTCAAATCTTTTAATTTTGATCACATATTTTTGACGAAGAACAAAGGGCCTCGCAAAGATCTGCCGCCGCCCGGAGCCTCGCAATGGGTAAGGCCGCCGCTGATCGGATTTATCGGTCAAAAAAACATGACCGAAGAACCGCACCGCAAGCGAAATTTAATGGTGAACCCATTCTACATAAGGACATGTGCACAATTTGCAGTTAAAATACGCGCCTTTTCACATGTTCTTACCTATACGTCACAACATAATACGTCTTGTCTACACTTTACACCTTACTTAGGTATAGCTTCATTTATATTTTGTAAGAAGGCTCATACAAAAGCTCCGGTTTGAAGGGTGTGAGTGCCGGTGTAATTAGACGCACACGAGGCTTAACACCTGTATGCCTCAGGTTGATGGACGCAGAGTAGTGCATCGTAGGGCACGTTAACGAGCGTGACCTGCGAAGAAATGCTCTGTTATAGGTAATGGTGACTGTTTAATCAGGTGGCCCATCTGCTTGTTCAATCAGCAAGTCACATAAAAGAAAAAAACGAGTGTGCTTTAGACCATACGACTGAAGTAAAGCTTCTTTAATATACGAAACGTCACTGGCTATGAGAGAAAGAAAGAAAGAACAGTGCTTTTATACCCCCTCCATGGTAGTGTTAAACGTTTAACGCGATCTTGTTGGAAGTAACATAAGAAGTATTACTTAAAAAAAAACTACTTTTATGTTAGTGATTTGTATCAAATCTCTGCGCTTTCGACGGCTGCCGCCTGCATGTGTAACGGCACTGGCGACGTGCCTACATCGCTGATGGCTAATCAATAGTAACGACTAGAGAAACGAAAAATGTGACAATCCAATCTAAAGTACATCACGGTCGATATTCGATTAAACTGTAGCTAAGGCTGCCAAAGCTGTGTCCAAGGAAATGGTGGTATACCTAAAACGGACTCAAGTCATTAAGGTTACAAACCAACTGCTCGCCAAAAAGCCCACCTGATGCTGAGCAGTTAAAGTAAATAAATTAAAAATAAAAACGGCAAAAAAAAACACGTTCGTTGTATGAAAGCCGCCTTAAATATTTATTTTATTTAGTTTTTTAGTGTTGGTATAGCGGCCACAGAAATACATCATATGTGAAAATTATAACTATCACGATTTATGAGATATAGCCTAGTGACAGACGGACAAACAGACAGACAGTGGAGTCTTAGTAATAGGGTCCCGTTTTACCCTTTGGGTACGGAATCCTAAAGGAGTACAAATGGAGTCAGTTTACATAGGCAGTTGACGAGCTTTGAAATAAGCATGGTTATTTTCATATGGGTTGCGTACCTAATGTACGGGAATTGCTTACGGATGTGGCACAAATGCGTAGGTACGCTGTTAGACGCGAGTCAAGATTTCAATTACGATGCTAATCTTTTGAAGGGCAATATGTACGCTTCTATAACAAAGTTCTAAGCGACGTTTTTTTATGTTAATGCTTGTGGAACAAGCATATGGTCCAACTGATGTTAAGGCGGTGGTACTCGCCAACGACCTTGAGGAGTCTGTCCATACTGAGTTGCACTGCCGCCCGTCGCCCGCACAGGGACCCGCGCGCATTCCATTTCATATCGCATTCAAGAAATAATTATTTGTAGCCTAATGAATTATTAGTTCAAACTGCCAATTGTTCACTTTGTGATAAATACTTTGACAAATATTTGTGTGAAAAAAAAATACTAAAAATCAATACCGTTTAGAAGAAATAACCAAATTTAAAATAAAAATTGCTTCACTTTGGATATTTTTTTCATATAGTAATAATATAGTTAGAATTATTTCAATTGTTCAAATTAAAATTTAGTCTTTAATAAGCAATATATATTTTTTTTGGACATTTATACTCACTCATCAAAGAGAAATAACACGGAGAAAACCTCTCGTTGGCGCATACCACCTCCTTAAGTGGTACCCATCACTTTTAACATGTATTGCTTTGTAGGTCACGCACGTCGTCAAGCATGCACGGTGAATTGATTACGCATGCCAAAATTTCCGAGGTCCTAAGTTTTACATTACAGTAAAAAAAAATCAGCAGATTTCAGAATCTTCTGCCTTCCACATAAGTGGATTTTTTTCTAATAATAGAAAAAAAATATTACTGTATAAGTAACTAAATAAATAATGCCGGACGATCCACACAGCATCATCTAGCCCCAAGCTAAGCAGAGCTTGTGTTATGGGTACTAGATGACTGATATACTTAATACAATATTATATTACATACATAGATATTTTTTATTATACATAGAAAATACCCAGAACACCCGGAATAAATATTTGCAGATCGTACAAACATTTATCCCAAGGTGGGAATCGAACCCGCAACCTCTGCGTCGCAGGCGGACATTCGCCCGCCGCGCCACATCGGTTGTCATCACTAGCGGCTCGTCCCGGCTTCGTACGGGTTTTAGTAAGGATCCCCAAGTTTTTTTTGAAAATATTACACCTATGTCACCCGGGAATAATAGTGTAGCTTCCCAACTGTAAAATAATTTTTCAAATCGGTCCAGTAGTTTCGGAGCCTATTCAATGCAAACAAACAATCATATCTTTTCTCTTTTTAATATAATAATATTAGTTTAGAAAAGTATAGTAAAACGCTGAGTTAAACTAGTTTCAACTTAAAAAACTAAAAACTATGTAGACACTATGTACTTCATCTGTAAAGCACACCAGCATTAACAAAAAAAATATACCAATATTGTGCTCAGAGAACACTGAGCTCACCTGAGCGCGGTCTCTCCTCAAATATTCGTTTGCTACGATTGTCGGTTCCACGGCAAACACCACCAGCCACTGCCATTTCAGCTGGCTTGGTATTCCTGCAACTTTAGGCATTTAGCGCTGTCTCGGGCCGCACGCGAAATACGTAGCGCGGACGCAGCGGCAGTGAACTCGTATGCCCCCGCCAGCGACATAGTATAGCAATTAGCAGTAGGATCATTTTGTTTGACTTTAGAAATTCATCTTTTGTGATCAAACTTTGTTTATAGTAAAGTAATAGTTTCGTAAATAAATGAAGGAACCTCCCTATTTTTGTTTTCTAAGCATAATAAGGTATTATTTTGCCGGTTTTTTAGCGCTGAATGTGGTTGTGGTTGTGGATTCGATTCCCGCCTTGGGACAAATGATTGTAGGATCTGTAAATATTTGCTCCGGCTGTTCTGGGTATTTTCTATGCATGATAAAATATATATATCTATGTATTGTATTATATTATGTGTAATAGTATACCCATAACACAAGCTCTGCTTAGCTTGGGGCTAGGTGATGCTGTGTGGGTTGTCCAGCACTATATTTTTAAATTATTAATTTTGTAAACAATATGAAGACGGAACAAGCAAGTTGCCCACCTGATGTTAAGTGCAGCTATTGCCTATAATAAAGTAAAGTCTAGCTACGTTTGTAATATTCTCTATTTGGTCTTCTTTATTTGGTTATTTCGTCGTATCTTAGAAACAGGGGCATAACTGTAAAAAGTCAACTTTACAGGAGAAGATTTTTTCTGATTATTTTATAAATTGAAATATTTTTAGTATTAAGGTGGTTCGATTTCCATACAAATGTATTTTACCAATTGTAGGCTAAGGTAGTATAATTTCACATTGTTATAAATATTGTTGGTGTTTTTAGTGGTTTTCATTTGCGTGAAATTATATTTTATTAAAGAAAACAGAAGAGTAATAGCAAATCTAGCATCGAAATTTTAGTTCATGTCTGTCAGTGTTTATGTGGACACAGATAGTGTCGTCACTTACGACTACGATTCTATATGTGTGAGTTTCGCGACGTTGCCAGCTCGCTGCAATCGCGGGTCGTGGGTTATTGCCGCTCTTCTCCGTGTTTTCATAATAAGTTCGGCTTAAAAAACTAACTTTGGAGGATTGAACATGTATTGCCAACATAATAAGTTTCGGATAATTATGGGAAAACATTTCATTACGAACCATAGTAATAACTTTATTATTATGAGGTACATATCAAAAGGACTGTCGACTGTAATCCCCAGGCACAGTAGACATACATCCGTTAGGGCAGCCGTCATACCTCAGTTCGTAGTAGCTTTCTGCGCTGTAAGTGGTGGGTTGGACCCCCACCGTGTACAAACATTTGTGTGATAAACGTACCTAGATGTTTGTTCTGTGTCTGGATGTTATGTTGTATTTACAAAAAAATACATAGGTATACAAGTATTCTAGCAGTCATCTGGTTTCTATAGTACAACCTATGCTTAGTTTGGGGCTAAATACGAATATGTGGTCAGGTTTTCAATTCAAAATGGCGGGTACAGATCATAGTACTAAAACTGATATGGGTATCGTTTTCGACTAATTTGGGGGTGCTGATTACGAATATCTGGTTAGATTTGAAATTCAAAATGGCGGGTGCAAATGATGGTACAAAAAACTGACATGGGTGTCGTTTTCGACTAATTTGGGAGTGCTGATTACGAATATCTGGTCAAATTTGAAATTCAAAATGGCGGATACAAATCATGATTCAAAAATCTGACATGGGTGTCGTTTTCGACTAATTTGAGGGTGCTGATTCCGAATATTTGGTCAGATTTAAAATTCAAAATGGCGGGTACAAAAAACTGACATGGGGGTGTCGTTTTCGACTGATTTGGAGGTGCTGACTACGAATATCTGATCAGATTTGAAATTCAAAATGATGGGTTCAATGGCGGGCATCAGCAAATTCAAATCAGTTGAAAACGACACCCATGTCAGTTTTTTGTACCATTATTTACACCCGCCACTTTGAATGTCAAATCTGACCAGATTTTCGTAATCAGCACCCCCAAATTAGTCGAAAACGACACCCATGTCAGTTTTTTGTCCCATGATTTGTACCCGCCATTTTGAATTTCAAATCTGACCAAATATTCGTAATCAGCACCCCCAAATTAGTGGAAAACGACACCCATGTCAGTTTTTTGTATCATGATTTGTATCCGCCATTTTGAATTTCAAATCTGACCAAATATTCGTAATCAGCACCCCCAAATTAGTGGAAAACGACACCCATGTCAGTTTTTTGTATCATGATTTGTATCCGCCATTTTGAATTTCAAATCTGACCAGATATTCGTAATCAGCACCCCCAAATTAGTGGAAAACGACACCCATGTCAGTTTTTTGTATCATGATTTGTATCCGCCATTTTGAATTTCAAATTTGACCAGATATTCGTAATCAGCACCCCCAAATTAGTAGAAAACGACACCCATGTCAGTTTTTTGTATCATGATTTGTATCCGCCATTTTGAATTTCAAATCTGACCAGATATTCGTAATCAGCACCCCCAAATCAGTAGAAAACGACACCCATGTCAGTTTTTTGTATCATGATTTGTATCCGCCATTTTGAATTTCAAATTTGACCAGATATTCGTAATCAGCACCCCCAAATTAGTCGAAAACGACACCTATGTCAGTTTTTTGTACCATCATTTGCACCCGCCATTTTGAATTTCAAATCTGACCAGATATTCGTATTTAGCCCCAAACTAAGCATAGGTTGTACTATAGAAACCAGATGACTGATAGAATACTTGTATACCTATGTATTTTTTTGTAAATACAACATGACATCCAGACACAGAACAAACATCTAGGTACGTTTATCACACAAATGTTTGTATACGGTGGGGGTCCAACCCACCACCTACAGCGCAGAAAGCTACCACGAACTGAGGTATGACGGCCGAACTCATTATGAAAACACGGAGAAGAGCGGCAATAACCCACGACCCGCGATTGCCGCGAGCTGGCAACGTCGCGAAACTCACACACATATAGAATCGTAGGCGTACGTGACGACAATATCTGTGTCCACTTATACACTGACAGAAATGAACATTAGCAAACTTTGTACTGTTTTACCCCCTCCACTCCCGTTTTCTGGAATTATTTTTGTAACATCTTATGAAAAATAAAGTCCTTATTGTATCTCTCAAATTTAATTAAAATCTGTCGATAAATAACGCTACAGTAAACTTCCCTCCTTTTCCCCCTCTTTTTACATCCAATCAAAAATCGCAATCGACAAAAAAATTCCTTTAGCTCAAGGAATATGTGTGCCAATTTTTGTCAAAATCGATGGAAAACTGCGACCTCTAGGCGAAAACAGACAACCGGGCAAAAGCATTTTTGCCCTATCTGGAAACTGGACACTTCGCTCGCTTCGCTCGCTCGGTCAATAATAATAATAATAATAATAATGCTGGACAGTCCACACAGCATCATCTAGCCCCAAGCTAAGCAGAGCTTGTGTTATGGGTACTAGATGACTGATATACTTAACACAATACATTACATACATAGATATTTTTTATTATACATAGAAAATACCCAGAACACCCGGAATAAATATTTGCAGATCGTACAAACATTTATCCCAAGGCGGGAATCGAACCTGCAACCTCCTGCGTCGCAGGCGGACACTCGCCCGCCGCGCCACATCGGTCGTCAGTTGTTGTTTATATACGTTTTTGAACTCATGCATGATGTAAACACCAATTATATTTTTTATTTATAGTGCAAATGGTTAATGCAGCACATGGTACGCAGAGGTAGGATATAGACAAAATATAAAAATCGGACAGCGATATTCATTAGTTATACCTACTAGTATTCTTATACTATGGCACTATGACCGCAACAGATCATATCATATTTACTTACTTTCTTATATTTTTATAGTGCATTCTTTTAATTTATTATTTTTATGCCTGTAAACGACTTTTTTCGCTGGCGTTGTTTATTGCCCATTATGAAACTTGCAATAATTATATAAATTCGTCAAAAACTTATTGATTGGTGCACTAAATTCGCCGCGGAAAAAATTGACACAGGTCCGTCGTCTGTAAGCGCCAGCGCGCGACTGATCGCCGCCGGGCTTGTGCATTTTGTGGTTATTTAAACATAGTGATTATGAAAATAATTTTAACAAGTCAAAATCTACGAATTTGTTTAGATATATTTTGTGTCTTTAAATCAGTACAAAAAAAAAATTCAAAATATCAGTAGTTTAGTTTTCATGTTAAAAAAACATTTGAAAATGGGGTAACTTTGGGTTTTTTTTTTATCGAGTGAAGTTCATCAGATCTTGTAACCGAATACGAATTTGACTAGACCAGATCCTTAAGTATTAAATATATTTTTTTCAAAATTTTAAACACTATTTTCTATGTCTCAGATGCTTTTAAAAATCACAAAAGCGCGGCCTTCTGGGAATAGAGGCCGTTACTACCTCGGTTCGCTAACGGATATTCCCGTTTTAGATTTTATCCTTCAGAGAAACACCCTCGGTGTTTCTTTAGCTCACTGAGCAATATTCAGCTTGCGACCACTCATGTTTTTTGTATCAAGGACTATTTCGGTATTTCTTGCCTCTCAGCTCAGTTAGTAGTAGCTCTACCTTCTTTGCTGTAGGTGGTGGGTTCGATCCCCACCGAAAACAAACATTTGTGTGATGAACATTGATGTTTGTTCTCTGTCTGGGTGTTATATTGAATTCTAAGTATGTATTTACAAAAAAAAAGTATATGAGTATTCTATCAGACATCTGGTTCCCATAGTACAGTCAGCTGCACTAGAATATATACAATTCGTAACTTACAGAACGGTTTTACAGTTTTAAAATTAATATTTACAGGGAAAAACTTAAAAAATTAATAAACTTATCAGATAATTTCACGAGCCTTGAGTTTTTACAGTTTAAAAGTTTGCTATAAGGTTTTGATACCGTTTTGAAAGTTACGAATTGTATACATTCTAGTGCAGCTGACTGTACAAGCGATGCTTAGTTTGGGGTTAGATGATGATGTGTAAAATGACAAAAAAAAAAAAAAAAAATAATGTTAGCCAGTTAGGAGAAAGATTTTTATAATAAGTATAGATTATTATAAAAATATATATATATATAAGAGTATTTCGTAGCCATCGATGGTGCAAGTAATTAGTGCATCCCCGTATTAATTTATGCCCGTAGTTGAATATTCAACTCCGGGTAAACATAACATTCAACAACAAACAACAAACAAACAACAACAACAAACAAACAAACAAATAAACAAACAAACAAACACAACAACAACAACACAACAACATAACAACAATAACATAACATAACATAACAACATAACATAACATACAACAACAACACATATTTAACATATTTTAACATTCAAATATTATGTTTGGATGTCTATAACACACCTTTTGGTAGATTGATAAACACGATCATGTTTCCAAAACCCTCATGGGTTTTTTTCATAATCCTAACTGCCTACGTCGTAAAATGCTATAGTAAAGCACTAAGGTGGGACTTTAAAAAAAAACATAACTTCGTCTTTCGTAGTCCGGTAACGCTGTTGAAAATTGCCATGCAACTTTTAATTTTATTAGCAAGGTTCTCAAAATTACCAATGAATTTGCGTTGGATTTCACCTCATAATAAACTTTAAAAAAAAACATAACTTCGTCTTTTGTAGTCCGGTAACGCTGTTAAAAATTGCCATGCAACTTTTAATTTTATTAGCAAGGTTCTCAAAATTACCAATGAATTTGCGTTGGATTTCACCTCATAATAAACTATCCAAATAATCCTCTATCTGATAAATTAAATCCTGGCAATAGTTTGCGACCCAGATACTCCTTCTGTTCTGCTGCATCTGGCGCGAAAACCGCAACGCAATTGCTACCGTCTACGCCTACCACTTGGCTGAAAACATCGTATAACTTTACCAGTAGCGCAATTGGACCATGAAGAGGTCAAAATCAACGTCAAAAAAGGTTTTATTTTTATGCTACTGCTGGTAGAACAAACTTTTACCCACGTACATTTCATTTTCATTTTTTTCATTTCCTTGTCTCTGCGTCCACCAACCTGAAGGCATACTGATGTTGCGCCTTATTTGCCTATTTTACCGGCACCCATACCCTTGAAACTAGACACAACAATGTGAGAATCACTGCTTGCTTGGATTTTATGTGTGCACGGTTCAAGTAGATTTTGTATGGATACACGATAAGCCACCTTGTCGGATGTGAGGAGAATTCAATTGGTTGCAAGTCAAAATTACACAAGAACGGTGCACACGGTACTAACAATTTGCACTTTAAAGTTTCAGACTTAGGGCTCTGTTTCTCGCAACTAAGCCAAGAAAAATAGCAAAACTAGGCAACTAGAACATCCAAATACTATCAATAGAAAAAAAAAGGTAGCTAACAAAATAAGTCTACAAATTTTAGTATATCACAAGTCTCGAAATAAATCGAATAACTTGGAATATAAAACAATACAATTAATTAATTTTAAAAGTTCTAATTTTTTGTGGAAGGGGTTGAGTTGACGGAAACAAATTGTATTTTAAAAACGTATTTAAATATTCTCATCAATCATCTGGTTCCCATAGTACATAGTACAAGCTATGCTTAGTTTGGTGCTAGATGATGCTGTGTAAAAATGTCTATCATCGCAGCACATAGTTATCCATCCACAGAATTCACTATGTTATAGTTGAGGCTCTGTTATTCTGTTACAGTGCAATGACGTCGTAAATAGCGGAGTAACACTAAGGGTCAGTGTTTGAAAGTTTATGGATCAACGAACCGAGTAATTTGAAACTGACTTCCTGTTTCACAGCGGGTATCGGTTCACACTTGTGCCACAGCTATAGTTAGTTACATTCATCCACTTTGCTACGTAGTTGGGACTCTGTAACTCTCTTTACATTGTTATTGAGGTCAATAGAAATAGCGGAGTTGAGGGTCAGTGCCTAGAACTTTATAGATTAACAAAGTTAGCTGTTCAAAACTCAGCAGCTCTATAGTTTTTTTTATGCTGCTGGTGGTTATGGCCCACCTGATGTTAAGTGGTAACCATCACCTATAACAAAGTATTGCTTTGTAGGTCACGCACGGTAGGTAAGTCCCCTGCGTCCACCAACCTGAGGTATACTGGTGGTACTGGTAGATTTTGAGTAAATACTTTAAATTGCTCTGGTTATTTTTTTTGCTGGTAAAATAAGCAGATGGCTCACCTGATAACAATTTATTGCCATGTAGGGCACGTTCATTATAAATGTGACCTACGATACACTAAAGATATTTTGTAAATTGGCAAAAAATACAAAGTTAAGTTTTAAGTCAGTAGACGAAGTCGCGGGCAGTGAAAGCGTTGCAGTGAAATAGTCCTGAAAAGAACAATACATTTGTTCTTTTCAGGACTATTTCACTGCAACGCTTTCACTGCCCGCGACTTAGATACTTAGATAAAAGTATTTTCATAAAGTTATACTCTTAAAATAATTTACAGGTATTTGATAACCTAAAATCATACCGCGATAAACTCAAACGGATAATATTGTTAGAAATTGTTTCCTATTTTAGCCATAGTGCATAATAATGTATATAAATGGCTGTTAATTTATTATTATTATTTTAGTTAATTTTAAGATTTATTTGGAAATATTTCATTAAAATTATAAAATAAAGTACACGAGCAACTTCCGGTTAGATTGGCTTGTCAGGACTGAGAATGACTGGTTATGCTTGTCAGGTTGGGCATGACGTGGTCGGATGGTAAGATGGCGGGTGTTAAAAACTTGGAAGTTGCTCGTGCACGAGCTCAGTTGTCGGGTGATTTCGAAGAGTGAAGGACAGTTTACTAAAATAAATATTCTAGCGTATTTGATCTATTTTTCATTAAAAAAAAACACAAAGAAATCAAACCTAAAACAATTTACTTTAAAAATGATCAAATACAGAGGTAAAAATGAAATCAACAACAAGGCAATAAAAATGGGTAGGTAGGTATGCAGATATAGAGCTAGGTAGGTGCGTATAGCACGGGCGTGAACGGAGATGTTTTCCCAACGACGGCTCGCAGCAGAAAGAGAGCGGGCGTTGACTGGCGCCGTGTTTTATACCCTCCGTCGGTGGCTTCTTCTATACGGCCTCTCCTGACAGGAGTCCGTCCTCGGGCTCCCTTAACTCTGTAGGTCGGTCTCCATGAGAGAGAGCAGAGGCATGGAAATTGATCCAAATTCAGGATTCTGCTCCGGGCTGTGAGGACAGTCGTCCTCGCGTGTGAAGGCGGCTTCCGGCTGGTCTTCTCCTTCAGGCGCGACGCTGATGCACTGCTGAGCTGCAGTGATAGCGTCTGAGGCGCCCAACGGTAGCCTTACGCTTGCAGACGTACTAGGCTGTTGTACGTCAACCCCTGATGACAAAGCTTCGGGCAAAGGCTCGTCAACTCGCGGTTGAGTCGCGGCCTCAGTGGACTCTTGGTTTTGGTCTGCATCTAAACACAACATCAAGAAAGACATAGGCGCATACAAGCATACGCATTAGACATAAAGCACAAATAGAGAAGCAAAATCAATAAAAAACAACCACTGAGTCAGAGGCGCTACGTGAAGCAAGTAACTCAGGAAACGCTAAGTCAAGATAAGAATAGAAAAGCAAAATCAATGAAAAACAACCACTGAGTCAGAGGCGCTACGTGAAGCAAGTAACTCAGGAAACGCTAAGTCAAGATAAGAATAGAAAAGCAAAATCAATGAAAAACAACCACTGAGTCAGAGGCGCTACGTGAAGCAAGTAACTCAGGAAACGCTAAGTCAAGATAAGAATAGAGAAGCAAAATCAATGAAAAACAACCACTGAGTCAGAGGCGCTACGTGAAGCAAGTAACTCAGGAAACGCTAAGTCAAGATAAGAATAGAGAAGCAAAATCAATGAAAAACAACCACCGAGTCAGAGGCGCTACGTGAGGCAAGTAACTCAGGAAACGCTAAGTCAAGATAAGAGGCGCTACGTGAAGCAATATCCTGACCACAACCCAATGCAGTCAGAGGCGCGACGTGAGGCGTAACTACATACACAACCACGGATCAAGTTAGAAGCGCGACGTGAAGCGTGACTTGAACCGTGGCGGTTAAGAAAAGAAGCACGACGTGAAGCGATTTCTTAACCTCGACTAGGATAGCGACAGGCCATGTCACGTACCCCAGCAGCTACCACTCACGATCGAAGAAAGCAGCACGCAGCAGCGCGTGCAGAGGCACGCGTCACACCACGCAGGCGTTGGCTGCAGGCGAAGGCTGACTGAGCCCCTCGCGCAGCACCGCGCAGCTAGGCGTGCAGAGGCACGCATCGCACCACGCGAGCGTCGCTGCAGGCGAAGGCTGACTGAGCCCCTCGCGCAGCACCGCGCAGCTAGGCGTGCAGAGGCACGCATCGCACCACGCGAGCGTCGCTGCAGGCGAAGGCTGTCTGAGCCCCTCGAGCAGCACCGCGCAGCTAGGCGTGCAGAGGCACGCATCGCACCACGCGAGCGTCGCTGCAGGCGAAGGCTGACTGAGCCCCTCGCGCAGCACCGCGCAGCTAGGCGTGCAGAGGCACGCATCGCACCACGCGAGCGTCGCTGCAGGCGAAGGCTGACTGAGCCCCTCGCGCAGCACCGCGCAGCTAGGCGTGCAGAGGCACGCATCGCACCACGCGAGCGTCGCTGCAGGCGAAGGCTGACTGAGCCCCTCGCGCAGCACCGCGCAGCTAGGCGTGCAGAGGCACGCATCGCACCACGCGAGCGTCGCTGCAGGCGAAGGCTGACTGAGCCCCTCGCGCAGCACCGCGCAGCTAGGCGTGCAGAGGCACGCATCGCACCACGTGTGTGCCGCCTACCGCACCCTGGCAGACTGGACGCCGCGCTAGCACGACATCTCGCACCCGCACATGATGTCGTCGGGAGCTGCACTCACGTGTAGAGGTGAAGTGGTTTGCGTGATAGTTGGACTGAAAAGTAATAAAATACTTCAAAACACATCCGGTTTTCTTATTTATGCTCATGTGATTTCGTAGAACGTCTCACCTCAGTTTCGTTGCTAGGCGACTTGATACTTGCTCGGCTTACCTGACCATTACTGATCGTTTGACCTACGTAATGTTAATCGGTAAACAAGTAGGCAGAACACTAAGCAAAAGATCAAATATTTTCAACCTTTGATGATGCTGATTGCATCTATATTGACTACTGATTTAGTAGGTACGACACTTAGCATTAGCACAAGACTGTATTAAACAACAAAGCAGAAAGAAGACGCTGCCTGTACACAAAATTGCACTTGGTAGTAGCTATGACTAGTAACGTGCCATGCGGCTCGCTCGACAGAGCCAATGTCAGTAACGTAAGGAAAAGACACAATGGTTTAAACTCGCGTTTAAAGTTGCTCCATGAGCGATCACTGGTCAACCATTCGTTTAGCCAAACTCGAGAATCACCCTTAAAAGAATTACCTATTCGCGACAGACATTCGTAATCACTCCATTTGTTTAGGGACTTAGCTCGGTCTACTTCAGCACACCAATCCTCAATGTTATGTAAATTAGGATCAAAACTCGAAATGTAAAAATGTTGGTTGGGTCTTACTGACATGTTGATCGAGCGGATAGCATCCACGATGCGATCGGTTACCGTCTCCTGTGCTGGCTGGCCCGTGGACTCGCTCACCTCACCGGTGGTGCCTACCGGTCCGGACTCGCATAGCGACACCGATGGAGGAGGCAGGGGCGACAGCGGTGATGGCTCGCTGGGTAGCAGCGGTAGCGCCTGCCCTGACGCCACAGGTCGCACCGGCGACATGAGGCGCCTCAGCGGGGGCAGCGCATGGGCATCAACACGTGGCGGCGGCAGCGCATCAACACGTGGCGGCGGCAGCGCATCAACACGTGACGGCAGCGGCGGGGTGCGCGTCTTGGAACGCACCGGAAGCGGCGTCGGCGAAAGTGCACGCGCACTAGAGCGGTGCGGCGGCGAGACTTGGCGCCGGGATGGCGGCGACACAGAGGCTCGGCGCCCGGACGGCGGCGATGCATCGCGCGCACTTCCATGCGCTCGAGGCACGTGGCGCGAACGTGACCGAGAGGGTCGCGCTGCAGAGCGTTCCTCCAGCGCCGTGAGCCTGGCCATCATCGTCTCCATCATCCTCCCAAGCTGACCGTCCTGGGTACGGTCTCGATGCCTGCTAGGACGAAGAGATGACCTTTCTCGTTGGCGACGACGATGTTTGCGATCAGACATTTTACACAACTGGAAAAATAACTAGAAAAGCAGTTTAAAAAATGTGGGGAAGTTGGACTATTCTATCCCACTTCTGATCTAGCGTATTTGATCTATTTTTCATTAAAAAAAAACACAAAGAAATCAAACCTAAAACAATTTACTTTAAAAATGATCAAATACAGAGGTAAAAATGAAATCAACAACAAGGCAATAAAAATGGGTAGGTAGGTGCGTATAGCACGGGCGTGAACGGAGATGTTTTCCCAACGACGGCTCGCAGCAGAAAGAGAGCGGGCGTTGACTGGCGCCGTGTTTTATACCCTCCGTCGGTGGCTTCTTCTATAATATACATAAGTGTATTTTGTAATTACAAGTAACAATAAATACCAGTGAAGTGATAAAAGACTTATTATTTTACCGCCATCTGTAATAGATCAGAAAGGTGGGATAAAATTGAGAAGGTGATTGCTGTGAATCCCGCTCAGTGGAAGGACTTACGCCCTGATAAAAGTAAGTGATTACAAATTAATCCTAAAATATGCCCAAGGGCTTCATAGCCAACGGTTTATGGGTAACATAGGGGGATGAAATTTCGGTTATTTTTTTTGATACGACGCATCGTTTGCGAGATACCCTCAATTTTGGTTTTTTTTCTATAAGTTGGACGTTACTTTGTAAATGGATAATTTAACTAAGGTCGTGCAGTTATTTCTGAAGGTTTGGTGGTATGAAAGATTTTTCTGGCATGTATCGGTCGAGATTGCCTCGAGACTATCCGATTGTGCTAGGTTGTTTCTATTCAAAGTTTGGATATCCGGAATGTTTTATGATTGGATTTTTGTTTGCGTGGACCAGTCGGGATTGCCCCGAGACTATCTGGCTGTGCCGACACTATTCATTTCTTAAGACATTTCGTATCCTTTCTCCTACCCACTAAACATAATGAAATGAGCATGGCATTAGTTAAATAGCTAAGTTGAAAAGATTTTATAAGAATAAGCTGGGCATACAAATGTTAGCTTCTACATAATAAGGAGAAATTGAGTGGTACATAATTAATATTTATTCGGATAATGTTGACTCACTATCAAACAATTTTAAAGATCGTAATTTATAAGTAATTCTTTTAAGACTGATAGCAAATTACTAGTTAGTTATGTGCTCTTAACAGAGAAATAATATCAATAAATTTAATTGGTTTTAAAATTTTTTTTTTAGACTACCCTCTTACATTTTTTTTTATTTCTTTTAGTTATTTATTTTTCACACTAGAATAAAGTAGTTGTTCTCTCTGGTTTGATCCTTATGTCATTCTTAGTTCATAAGTTCGAAAGTTTTTAGGCCACCCTCTTTTTGTTTTCTTTTGCCAGTTTCAGTGCACAATGGGTCGACAATCCCGCAAACGCAGTAGGACTTCTGATGAATGTACACAGAGTGAATCCGAGTCGTCGGAGGATAGACACAAACGACAAAAGCGAAGAAAGAGAAGGAAGAAGGATAAAAACCGCCATAAATCACGCAGACGTAGCCACCGTTCGATCAGGTCGCAATCTTCGCGGCCAAGGCACCATATTGAGGAGTCGACACAAATACCAGTTGAATCTTCAGCGTCCACGCCTAGCCGGAATTATGTTCGTGAAGAAGTGGATCGAGACCTCGCTACACCAGCAGCGGCACCGTCAGTGAGTACCCCAGTAACTACACTGAATATAGACTCTAGTTCAAATGTTTTAGTGACGGCATTTAAAGATCTTATTCAGAGCATGAAAACGGCAGACGGGGGCAGTGAGCGCTACCCTATTTTAAATGTAATCCCAGAGTTTGATCCAGCCAAACGAAACCAAACTATTGAAATCTGGATTAGTAAGGTCAATGAGTGTGCTAAGATTTATAACTGGACTGACAGGCAAATAAATCATTATGCACTTCCAAAATTATCTGGATTAGCTCAAAAATGGTACCAAGGCTTACCCAGTTTGCTGTTTTCATGGACTGAATGGCAAACTAAATTAAAACTAGCGTTTCCAAGTGATGAAAACTTTGGTCAATTGTTAACGGATATGCTTGGTTGCAAAGCAAAGTTTGGGGAATCTTTAGAAGAGTATTTTTATCAAAAGATAGTATTGTTAAATCGTTGTAATATAACTGGTAAAAATGCGATAGATTGTATTTTGTTTGGAATAGAAGACAGATCAGTAAGAACAAGTGCAGAGGCAGCACAATTCACAGAACCAGATAAGCTGTTAGTTTTTCTCAGAAATGTGCGAGTTCCGAGAAAATCTGACACTTCTACGTTGTCAATGCAACCAAGCAAATCTGAAAATAAGCACGTTAGAACTTATAATAGGACAAACCAAAATCATACTGATGTAAGACCACCCAAGAGCAGCTATAGGTTTACAAAATGTTTTAACTGTGGGGAAGAAGGACATACATATTTCAAATGTAAACAACCAATCAAACGGTGTGATACCTGTCATCAAGTAGGACATACAACGGAAACTTGCCCCAATAAAACAAATTCTAACAGTAAGACAGTGCTTCGGATTTCGAAAGAACCAGACACTGATTCCAAGTATTTTAAAACTGCTACTGTAAACGGACAAAATCTTGACTGTTTCGTAGATTTTGGTAGTCAGTGTACTTTGTTACGCGAATCTTCAGCTAAGGACTTGGTAGGTTCTATATCAGTAGCGGATCTTCCAGTATTAAGAGGGTTTGGGGATAGTGCTGTCAATTGTTTAGGTAAATGTAATATAGAAATAGATGTAGATTCAGCTAAAGCAGCGGTAGAAGCGTATATTGTCCCTGATCACTTGCTACAAGTACCGTTGTTACTTGGACAAACATTCACTGAACAAGACCACGTAGTAGTATTAAAAACTAACGATCAACTAAAGATAACCGTGAATTCTGCCAAAAGTATTAAAATATACGCTAGTAATCCTGCCACTATTAAGGGCTGCACTGAGATAGATGTTTATACTAAACCAAATTATACTGGGGACGTGTTTATAGAATCTATATGTGCCAAAATTCTCCAAGACAATATGCAGTCCTACAAAGTGTGGTAAAAATAACAGAGGGGTTAGGAAAAGTGGTAGTTAAAGGTTTTAATCCCTCCGGTTTCGAGTTACCTAAAGACACCTTAGTGCTTCGTGCCCTTCCTTTGAACGAAATTCAAACTTTAGAAGTGAATAGGATTGAACACTGTCCCAACAACACCCAAGTATCCCAGATTGTAGACTCTATGATACATGTAGATAGTGATATAGGCTCTGAGCATGTAGTTAAGCTGACTGAGTTACTAAATGAGTTCAGAGATTGTTTTGCTTTTTCTGTCAAAGAACTAGGATGTGTAACTAATTCTGAAATGAGTATTAAACTTAGTGATACAACTCCTGTTGTATACAGGCCATATCGTCTGTCCCATTCGGAACGAAAAGTAGTTCGCGATATGGTACAGGAGTTAGAAGAATCGGGCGTTGTTAGTGAATCTTTGTCAGACTATGCTTCACCAGTTATATTAGTTCGAAAGAAAACTGGCGATTATCGCCTATGCGTTGATTTTAGAGCACTAAATAAAAAAACTGTCAAAGAACACTATCCGCTTCCTCGCATAGACGACCAATTAGACAACCTTTCGGGACACAAATATTACACTTCTTTGGATCTGGCATCTGGCTATTACCAGATTCCAATGGCGGAATCGTCAAGACATTTGACAGCCTTTGTAACGCCGGATGGGCATTACGAGTTCAATAGAATGCCGTTTGGACTAGTAAATGCTCCGTCCGCGTTCCAGAGAGCTGTTAATAGTATTCTGGGTAATGCTAGATTCAAAGAAGCGTATGCATATATGGACGACATCATTATACCGTCAAAAACGATAGACGAAGGTTTACAAAAACTCAGATATATCCTCGAACTGTTTCGAACCTCTGCACAGTGGTTCACCCATAGGTCATAATACAAAAATTTCACTGTTTAATTACCCTCATTTTACTACTTATAATGATTAACCAATAAACAAGCTACCCTAAAGTATCAATATGTTATTCATTTTACCAAATTATCATTTTTTTTTCAACCTTCAAAGTGAACACATAATCACGTTGCGCTCGCCTTATGAATAACTTATTAGCACACATTAATTTTGTAACGATTAATTCTCAGAATTGCATTGTTTTTGAGTAGTGTTTGTGATATGGATTTCCAAGATCAAGGTATGTTTTTACTATTTTGATAAAGTTTTAAGTTTTATTTGACTTGTTATAACGCGGTTTCACGTGCTACGCCACACCAAGGTTTTTATTAAATGTTGATCTTGACGTTAACTTTACGTAGACTTACAACTCACTTTCTACACAATCCTACTACTCTCTTATACTTTAAGTTACAGATTGATCGTTCTTTTTTTACAATATAAATTTTTTTTTTGCGCCTCTTGCAGCCTTAGATGCTATAAAGCCTCTACGACTGCGTAGGCTTAGGCGTAGTACCGTCTACGAGACATAAAGTATAACTTTAAATTTTTATTTTCAGGTTCTATGATTAAGTATACATTTTCAAAGATGTATTTGTGTGAGATTTGGTCTGCCGTAACGGGAACTGTTTCACAGAAACATAAATACATGTTGCAAACCATTCTTGATTCTCTGGATGACGTTGAAAATCTAGATATGAGGAACTTAGTAAAATATTCAGTCTATGTAAAAGTCTTGATAGATATTATATAAAATGTGGCAGGTTAGATCAGAGGAGACAAATAGCAGATAAAAAAGCCTTATATACAGAATGAGTTTAGACTTAGATTAGGTTTAATAGTAGACAAGCCGCAAAGTGGAGGAAGCGGGACATCGAATTTCAGTAATTCTGTAGTTTTAGCTGAAATTACTGGCTCAAAAAATGTTATTTGTAATTTTAGAAGCTTTGTCCTCTGGTTTGATTATTGATTCATATAACTTTAGTGAATATGCTTTGGAAAACGAACGACTTTTAGTACAAGAATATCCATGGTATAAGCTCTCAGCTTCCATTCGCAAGGTCGTCATCCATGGTGCTGAGGTGGCAAAGTATGCTTTATTATCTATCGAGGCGTTATCTGAAGAGGCAGCCGAATCTAATAATAAATATTATGAGCCGAGATCACACTAGAAAAATTTCGCAAATACTTACGATTATGGACTTGCTTACTAGACTTTTACGTAGCTCAGATCCATTTTAGTCTTCGAAAATTTCCCCGTAAAAAAGGGCATTATGTCGAGTCAGGTTTTAGATTTATTAAGAATTTGTTTAAACTTAAATAATCAGTTGTAAATAAATTGTAGTTTTAATTTTCCAGATTTTTGTTAGCTAAAACATGTATATAATACAATATATACATCATTATGTATGTAATGTTTGTATTTTATACATGTTATATATAATTAAAAGTATTGTTAGTAAATACAGACGTATTTCCGAACGCTGGATAATAAATCTTAAATTTTGCCTTAATAAATATATGTAGAAACAGTGCATATTTTAAATTTTATCGTATATTATGTATTGAATTTAGTAAATAAAGTATTAATGTGCGTAGTCGAAGTATTTAAAGTTATATTTCCCAAAGTAAAATCTCAATTATCAAAGTTAAGTAATTATGACCGCCCTTGTAGGGCGCTTGAACCACTGTGCTCTGGTATAACTTTAAACTTGTCAAAATGCAACTTTCTAAAGCAGTCCATTGATTATTTAGGGTTTGAAGTTAGCGAGGCAGGAATAAAGCCGGGAGGGAAAAAGATTGAAGCCGTAAACAGTTTCCCAAGACCTGTTGATCAACATAAGGTTAGGCAATTTATAGGTCTGGCTAGTTTTTTCCGACGGTTTATAAAAAACTTTTCAATTACTGCAAAACCACTAACAAAACTTTTGAAAAAGGATTGTAAATGGCAATGGGGTGATATAGAAGAAACGGCATTCTTGACACTAAAAGCAGAATTAGTTAAACGGCCTATCTTATCCTTTTATAATCCCGAGAACGAGACTCAGGTACACACAGATGCATCGAAAGTAGGGATTGCAGGGATATTGATGCAGAGACCGAATAAAGATTCTCCTTTTAGTGCGGTAGCATTTTACAGTAGACAAACGTCTCCGGAAGAAACAAAATTCACGTCTTATGACTTAGAAACATTAGCAGTTGTTTGTTCTCTACAGCGTTTTCGGGTATATTTAATAGGAATTCCTTTTACAATAGTCACAGATTGCAATTCTTTACGGGCTACATTTGAGAAGAGAGATACTTTAACTCGGGTAGCAAGGTGGTGGAACGTCATGCAGGAATTCGATTTTAATATTGTATATAAACCGGGAACTGCAATGTCCCACGTAGATGCACTTAGTCGCAATCCCATACCGTTACAAGTTACTGAGCTTAAAGTAAGACAAATTGATACTAACTGGGTGGCCACGGTACAACAGAACGATCCCGAACTTCAAAGAATAATTAGTATATTAGACGATAAGGAAAATGATAATGTTATTGAAGTCAAAAATAATTTCTTAGTAAAGCGAGGGCTATTGTATAGAAAAACTGAAGGTGGAGATCGTTTGGTGGTACCGAAGGGCGTCCGGTGGCATGTATTAAAAGCACATCATGATGACATAGGTCATTTTGGTTTTGATAAAACTTATGAGATTATTAAAAGTAACTACTGGTTTGCTAAGATAAGGCGGTTCATAAAAAAATACGTGATTTCATGTTTAGAATGTGCTCATGCCAAAGTACCAGCTGGTAAAAAGGCGGGTAAATTACATCCAATTGAAAAAGTTGATTGCCCTTTTCACACCTTACACATAGACCATTTGGGCCCTTTTGTTCGCAGTAAGCGGAATAATGTTTATCTCTTACTCATTATAGACGCGTACACAAAATTTGTAATAATAGTTCCAGTTAAAAGTACAAAAACTATTCACTCCATCAAAGCTATCAAAAATTATTTTCATACGTTCAGTGTGCCGAAACGTGTCGTTTCTGACAGAGGAACATCATTTACTGCCAAAAGTTTTCAAAACTACTTAAGCTCATTAGGTATCAAACACATTATGAACGCAGTGGCGACACCAAGAGCGAACGGTCAAGTAGAAAGATACAATAGGACTGTTTTAGCCGCACTAACTGCGACAAACCACGGTAAACCTGAAAATGTATGGGACGAATGCGTGTCTGAGATACAATGGGGACTTAATAACACTATTAATAAAGGTACGGGGAAAAGTCCCGCGCAGGCTTTATTCGGACTTAACCTAGTAGGTACTCCAAGTTCTTTACTCCAGCTTAGCGTTACAGATATTACCGAAAACGTTAATACCTCGTTAGAAGAAACAAGAAAACAGATAACAGAGCATATTAAAGAAAATCAAGATAAACAGAAGCAGCGTTTCGATAAAGATAGGAAAGAAGTTAAATATGAAGTAGGTCAATTAGTAAGGGTTGAGAGAGAGGTACCGTCAGTAGGTCAAAGTAGAAAGTTAGTTCCGAAAATTCGAGGTCCATATCGTATAGTAGAAGCGCTAGATAACGACCGGTATGTTATCGAAGATACGCCCTTGTCTCAGAAGGGAAATAAAAGGTTTAGCGGTATTTTTTCTGTCGATAAAATTCATCCATGGATGGTTTTTAATAGAGCAGATTCAGACACTGAGACATTTAATAGTGACGAGGACACTAGTTTGGTTGGGTTGTAAATAATCATTAAGTTAGAATTAATCACTAGAGATTTACCAATATTTTAATAATAAATCAGATTTGTAAATATATTAATAATAATTAAGATGAGAGCAAACGGGCCCGAGAATTGTAAAAGCGCAGAAAATGTATAATCATTTTATAAAGAAATTCATTCATATAATATTCATAATAATACGAAAATAAATCGTTAGTCAAGGTGGCTTAGCTGTATGATCTAAGCTAAGACAAATGTTGGGGACACAGCCCTAACATTTTAATATAAGGTGGCTTGGCTGTATGATTTATGCTAAGACAAATGTTGGGGATACAGCCCCAATATTTTAATATAAGGTGGCTTGGCTGTATGATTTATGCTAAGACAAATGTTGGGGATACAGCCCCAATATTTTAATATAAGGTGGCTTGGCTGTATGATTTATGCTAAGACAAATGTTGGGGATACAGCCCCAATATTTTAATATAAGATGGCTTGGCTGTATGATTTAAGCTAAGACATGTTGGGGATACAGCCCCAACATTTTAATAAGACTCCTTAGCTGTATGATTTATGCTAAGGTAAATGATGATACAGCCCGCAATTATTAAGAATAAACCTTAGTTGATTTGATCGTTTTAAATAATAATTCGTTGGGTTGATTCACATAATATAAGTTTTACTAGGTATATGATTTAAGCAAAAATAATGATTATAGATAAATAATGTAAAAATATGGGCTAAATGTAAAATAAAAAGTAAAATAGTAAAAATGAGGAATGTTACTCAATTAGGAAGTTGTTTATGTTGGAACACTTTTCCCGGGACGTGAAATAGATCAGGAAAGGCCGACTGTTAGAAATTGTTTCCTATTTTAGCCATAGTGCATAATAATGTATATAAATGGCTGTTAATTTATTATTATTATTTTAGTTAATTTTAAGATTTATTTGGAAATATTTCATTAAAATTATAAAATAAAGTACACGAGCAACTTCCGGTTAGATTGGCTTGTCAGGACTGAGAATGACTGGTTATGCTTGTCAGGTTGGGCATGACGTGGTCGGATGGTAAGATGGCGGGTGTTAAAAACTTGGAAGTTGCTCGTGCACGAGCTCAGTTGTCGGGTGATTTCGAAGAGTGAAGGACAGTTTACTAAAATAAATATACATAAGTGTATTTTGTAATTACAAGTAACAATAAATACCAGTGAAGTGATAAAAGACTTATTATTTTACCGCCATCTGTAATAATATTATGCTAAGACCTTTCCCAAAAACAACGTTGAAATTCAATTTCCGAGTGCGAATGATTCAAGAATGGAAATAAATCTATTTGTAAAGTACCTAAGGTATATACCCATCTACTTTCTGTTTCCCTAGTACTTATTGTATTAGTACTTAGTACAATAAAGTGTACCTCATATAACAAACAAGATTTTATTGCCGTTTTTACTATAGATAATGGTACGGAACCATTTTTGCACGAGTCCGACTCGCACTTGGCCGTTTTTTTTTGTTTCTTCACAGTGAGGATACTAATAACTAAGCTGTAAGGGTAGTGAATAGAAATTTCTATAGTTGCCAAAACAAAAATCTAGCTATCTCTTTTTTTTAACTGAAACATCAAGAACTGAAACAAATATAACAAAGGTTTTCGTCGAGTCGACAATACCATATACAATCGACATCCTTATTTTATCGAACAAACGAATTCCCGATACGGGAATGGAATAAAGTTAATCTTATTCACGTCAACTTGACATTCTAATTTAGACTTTACGCCTCGGAAATGAGGTCATAATTTCTTTAAAAGAAGGCAGTGATTTTATTTTGTATTTCGTTTTGCGCGTGTTGCGACTATCGAAATGCACGCGATTTCGTCTGCGTGAAGTTATTTTCATACAAATCAACCCTGTACCCGTTTTAGGGTTATATTTCGGTAAATACATCTTTAAGCACCAAGATGAATATGCTTTAAAAATTTCAAGTCTTTACTACCAATGGTTTGGGCTGTGTGTTCTCTAATGTCAGTCAGTCAGTCATGACAAAGACTCATAATTGGTAAGTATATATAATTTGATAGCATTTGACAAGTTTGAATTTTTAGGAGAGAATGATAAACGATGTTTCGTTTTATTGAGTTATTCACCTATAACAAAACATTGTCTACTCTTAAAAACGATAAACGAAGTGGTCGTTTCGTAATACACGTTTCTAAGAGTAGACCTCCTGGTTATTAGCCCCAATTGAACAGAATAGTAATACTAAAATTTATGAAGATCGTAAACCACACAACTTTTATCTAGTGTATAGAAACCATTGATAAGTTTTTTTTTTTCAAATAAATCATAAAACCCGTATAGTGCGTCGGCTTTTACACGAGTTTTTCCTGTTTCACTGAGGTTCCATTATTTACGAATGAGGAGACAACGCGGAAGATTATTTTGGAGCAACAAAGGGTAAGTGATTGATTTCGTTTTCAACATCGTCCGAAATGATATTGTCTATAGCCACTTTGTGTTGAAAAAAAATATATATGTCTGGTTATCCATAGACAATGGAAGCTTACAATCTTTATCAATATAATGCTAATAAATATCATTGATGTATAACTTATGTTACAACTTATGTTATAACTTTTATTATACCTAACTTATGAACAAACACATGTTCATGACACAATTTTTTTTTTTTGTGGCATGTGTCCGTCATTCGGACAATTCTGCCAATGTCAAGTGGGTTAAATAAAATACTTCTTAGTCAAGTCGAGTCGGTAAAAAAAGTAAAGTCGATTGTCATTTGGTTTTGACCACCAAAACAAACCAAAGGGAAACATGGGTACTCAGATCTCCGCCTTTTTGTTTTAAGATTAGTAAACACTTGACGTTGGCAAATTCATGGCAACCCTCAGCCGCTGAAAAGCCATATAATAAAAGAAGAAGAAGAAGAAAGGGAAACATTTTCGTTCAAACCAGGATGCCACATAACACACTTTTATTTCAACTATTCACACTTTTGTGCAGACCTCAAATAATGATGGTTAAAATACCACCAAAATTACCCATCAGAACTTAAAATAACACTAGAAATTAAAATACAATGTTGGTTCCAAAGATAACAGAAAACGAATGACACAAATGTTTGTTCTCGGTGCTGAGCTGTGACGGTTGTCAAAATTTTGTTGATAAAGTTGAATAAGTTTGTATACTTTCTCTTATCTTTTTCCCTATGATTAACCTAGTTATATGTAAATTTATTACCTCAAGTAGAATAAAATTGTAAATATGTATGTCATCGTTGCCTATGTACTTAACCTTTTTTTTACCAATATATATTTACTAACATTGTACTGATTCTATGTTGTGCTGTCTCTTTTGTTTTAGATAAATCATTATGTGAGTTATTATTAAATGAACCGGCCATATTCTTACACTATCTCCATCTTTACGGTTTATGAAAATATCATGAAACGGACACTGGCAGAATTGTGACAATAGCCAAAGTAGCCATAAATAAGAAGTGAAGTGAATAAGTTTGAAATAGATGGCGCTGCTGAACGGGACATCCCCGTGTGAATGAAGCTTGGTCTCTGATGACAACTATAACTCAAAGCTTTCCGCAGCCAACAGTCATGCAAGTTGGCGGCAGGCCAGGGCCTGTAATAATGCAAGACATTACTCTCAGTCAGGCTTAACTTTGTTCCTGGTTCTCTTAGTGAAATACAGTTTTTGCCGCCTAATGCTGCGTACAGACTGATGAAAATAATAATTATAAGCTGTACAATCCACACAGCATCATCTAGCCCCAAGCTAAGCAGAGCTTGTGTTATGGGTACTAGATGCCTGATACTTAATACAATACATGACATGCATAGATATTTTTTATTATGCATAGAAAATACCCAGAAACCCCGGAATAAATATTTGCAGATCGTACAAACATTTATCCCTAGGCGGGAATCGAACCTGCAACCTCCTGCGGCGGACATTCGCTCGCTACGCCACATCGGTCGTGATGAAAGCATGCAATGTAACGTGAAAGGAGCATTTTATCAGTGTTTAATCCACAGGAAAGACAACCAAAATGTGTGGAACTGACTAAGCCATGGGTTTCCTCTCACAATGTTTTCCTTCACCTTTAAGAGCACTGATATTGCGCGTATCAATTTCAAACCCACAACTTTAGGGTCAGAAGCCGAGGTCACTTTCACTAAGCCACCGGTGCTTGCAAAACTTAAATTTTGTTGAATAGCCACATTTTACAGTAGTTAGTATTTTACTTGACAGATGGTGCACAACCGGATTTTAACCCAGTATATTAGGATCAGGAAAGGTCACTACCAGTTGTCAAATAATAAATCGTGGACTTGTAAGTATTTACACGAATGATAAATTCTATTTTAAAAGGAATCTTTAATTAAACTTGTCGATATTCACGGCGAGAATTTAGCCAATTCGGTTCTATTTATTGCCTAAGTCACAGTTTTATAAAATAGCTGACTCAGTTTAGTGCCACACAAAGTAATGAGTTTTTCAGTAAATCATATTTACAAATTTCAGTAAGTCTCATGCTAGAGAAGAGTATTTTTCATTCATTTATACCAATGTAAGAATCTTTGTCCTGACCGACTGATTGACTGACTGACATATAGACAAAGCACAGCCTAAACCACAGGTTGCAGTGACTTGGAATTCTCAGGGTATATTTGTTTTGGTGCGTAAAGGGTGTACTAAGAAAGGAATTCTCGAAATTCAACCCCTAACTGGACAATCCACACAGCCATCATCTAGCCCCAAGCTAAGCAAAGCTTGTGTTATGGGTACTGGATGACTGATATACTTAATACAATACATTACATGCATGGATATTTTTATTATACATATAAAATACCCAGAACACTCGGAATAAATATTTGCAGATCGTACAAGCATTCATCTCAAGGCGGGAATCAAACCCGCAACCTCCTACGTCGCAGGGTGACATTCGTCCGGCGCGCCACATCGGTCGTCAAAAAATATAATAATGATTAAGAGGTTTAGCTATTTCAGACTAAGCTGTGCAAACCTACGTCTTAAATAAATATTTAGCTACCTATGCTATAAATTTTAAGCCAATATTGAAATAGTATGCCTAGAACATAGTTTAAGAAATAACTGTTTTAACCCGTTTTTATTTTTTTAATAGTTTATTTGCATATACACGGGTTAGTTTGGGTCTGTTTAATGCTGTAACCTACACAACTTATTATTATTAAACCATGCGTATTTTTTTTAGTATAAAAGTAAAAAGACGTTTTTAGGGTTCCGTGCCCAAAGGGTAAAACGGGACCCTATTACTAAGACTCCGCTCTCTGTCTGTCTGTCTGTGTGTGATAGTTAGAATGTTGAAATTTTCACAAATGATGTATTAATAGTGCCGCTATAACAACAAATACTAATAAACAGAATAAAATAAATATTTAAGGGGGCTGACAAACATGATTTTTTGCCGTTTTTTTTATAGAACCCTTCGTACGGGAGTCCGACTCGCATTTGGCCAGTTTTTTCAAACCTTGAGGCCGTCTGCGTGTTCGATCAGTAAGTTGTTTAAAAGGAAAAAAATACATGACAGGAAGATGTGGAATAAAGGCGGGAAGATGATTACTTTGATTCCTTGCGCTTACAAAGAGTTTTCTGGGCCTTTAATAATGAATCATGTAACACATTTCACTTGCTTTGTTGTTGAGATGTGATAATGAAAATTTTCCACTTTGCGACTAATTTTCAAAGCTTCTGTTGTATTTATTTGGGTACAAACCACAGAACCACAAACAGTAACAAAGTATTACATTGTTCACAAAGGGTAAAACGTGATCATTTGGCTTTTAATGGATAATATTACAATGACAATTTACAGGGATCTAGTGGTCTAGGGGAAGTAACTCTGCCTTCTAATCAGAAGATCGTGGGTTTGAAGGATTTCGGACTGACATTGCGTATAATTATATACTTTCGAATAGTAATTCGAAAAATATATTGTGCAATGTCAGTGCTCTAAAACAGGACAAAAAAACATGGCGAGGAAACCAGTTAGTATTCTAAGAGCGGCGATGAGCTTACAACCTGTCATGTGTGAAATACTAACAAATACAAACTGTGGGTATGTGTCAAATGTAATATTTGGACCTCTGACTCAAAGTCAAAGTCAAAAAGCATTTATTCACTAAAATCCGCAGGGATCACCTTGAAGCGTCTTAAATCTAGGTGAATCTAAGCGCCAGTTCCGGACTACCCCCTTAGATATCCTCAAAGAATCCTGCACTCCTAATCCCCTCAGATCTTTCAGACCTACTAAGTAATACCTTCTTTTCTTCTATATGGCACCTTTTCGTTAGTCGACAGACAATTTTTTGCAATGTTTTTGCAAAGTTTTTAGTCAAGACAGTCGAATTATGCTAAAAAAACATTTTTTTGAGTTCAAGTGGTCACAGTCCGCACCTCAGTCAGGACTGATGGAATTATTATTTCTCGGCGAGATAATCCTCATGGTTGGATTTCATTTATCTAGGCTGTTTAGAGGACAGGCACTGGGCACACACGGGCTGGAAAAACAGACGAACACACTTTGGACTAAGTAAGTTCATAATGATTTGGGACGATTCATTTAACTAGCCTCACTGCTGCCTTTTGTGCTGTGGATTGTGGGTTTGATTACCACCGAGGACAACTTTAGTGTGGCAGTTTCAAAATATCTTCCCGTTGTCCCCGTGATTAATTTTAGCGGGGATAATGACACGTTACTTTTTGTCTGTCTCCATTAATGTATTTTTTCCGTTGTCCTCATTATTCTTTATTGGATTGATTGGATCCTCCGTTAGCAATCTGTTATTTAGTTTGTTTGAAGTACCTACTAGTCAACATAGAACTAAAAATAACAAGAATTTTATAAAAAAAAAGTTATGTTGCTTCCAAAGATGACAAAAAATGTGGCTAACCCTAAATTAAGCAAAGCTTGTACTACGGGAACCAGCTGGTGATGAAAACGATACTAGCTTGAAATATGTACATTCAAATAAAAGTGAATTTTGTCATTCCGGTATGTTTGTGAAAAAAAAACAGTATACAACGTTCTTAAGCATAATAAGATCCCTGTGTGCCCAGTTTCCGGTACCACGATTAAAGTGTCGCGATCTCGCTTAACAAGATCACGCGTCTTCCAGGAAGTGAGAGACCACATCAGGGAGTTGACATTGAAGCTAGTCCTAAGTAGTAAGTTTACTCTCACGTTTTTGTAGCTATTCTGGATTTTGGAATAGAATTAAGGTCACTGATGAAGCTCGCACGTGTTTCTGTGAGAATAGTAGACCTCCGCTTACTCGTGTAGACTTTTGAGCTGTGGTGGTCCCGGCTGTTATACCTTCAGTGCAAGAGGCAACTAAGGGAAGAAGAAAGAGGGAACTAGAAGATGCGTAGCAGCATCTCCTAAGTGCTGAACATATACACACCTGGTGCCCTGTTTCATCCATTCTCTACATGCTCAACTCATCTAAACATAATCTTCCTCTACTCTCATCATTACATCTCTGTATCTAGATGTTTATTAAGAAGAGCTTATACCCAGCAGTGGGTACACTCAATGTACCCACTGCTGGGTATAGGCTCTTCTTTAAAACTATATTCTCTCCGGTCTTGTGCCAGTCTTCTCCATTGATAGTCAACTACTGCGACAGTATCATCCTATCATCGTGCGAGTGGTCTGCGGTCTCTTTGCATCTTTAACTTCATAAATTTAAAGTCTTTTACTACACTGTTAGGTTATATTTCTATCATATTTAAGTAGGGCAGTGTTTTAATAAAAGCTAAGAGTATTCAGTTTTATTATTCATGTTATAACGCCCAGCCAACGAACGGGTAACTGGGTTAAGGTAGTGAATACATTTACCTGAGATATTTTGAATATTAAAGAAAAAGATGTATGTTTAGAAGTATAAGGAGATTTTTGATTCAAAAGAAAACTGCAACTTTATTTCAATTTATCAAAGTATGGCATGAAAAATATAAGTAAATAGTCGTTAATTTTGTATTCATTATTTTAATTTTGTATCTTTAAATTAATTGATATATAGCTCATATGAATATATATTGAGTAAAAAACAGTCTAATATGTTTATTTTATTCCAGTTATACTAAAAATACTGCTTTTGGGAATTCCCGATACATTTTCTGGGCACAGATGTCGCAAAACCTCTAGATATGAGTTTATAATCATAAGGTAAGTATTACTTTTGAAATTGAGACGTGGCCGTTAATTATTGCTCTCATAATAAGCTGAAAGTTGCACAAAGAACTATGGAGAGAGAGCTATGCTGGCAATTTCACTACGAGAACTTCTCACAGAAAGACTTTTAGAAATAAGCAAATCTGTAAAAGAACAAGGTCACCGACCGTTAAAAGCAACGGTGGTCTAGTGGTAGTGACCCCGCATTCTGATTCTGGTCGTGGGTTCAAATCCGGACGTGTACCAATGAATTTTTTAGCTCCAAAAATGTATGTGTAACGGTAAAGGAAACATCGTGAGAAAACCAGTTAGTATTGCTATTATATTGTTAAATATAAATTTATAAATCAATTGATTAGTATGTAATGAATTCATTTTACTATCAAAACGTTTGTTGTTTGTCCTGTGGTCCCCACGTATTACCCCTGTAAGATAGGAGGGAGTATTAACTTGCGTGGTTTACCTATACCCAGATGACCTGTTTCACAACAAAGCATTAGAAAAAAACTTCATAGTGGTTCTAAAATGAAAATATTGATTTCGCTGATATACACTACTTCTTACATACTAAGCTTGCAAGGGCGGTCTGAAGAGACCAACTGATGGATAATATGTACAATATATCAGAATAATGCAATTTTGTATGTAAACAGATTCTATGCGCAATTCATAGTACATGCATAGAACTAAGGAAAACGTACAATAAGGGTTTGTAGCATACAAAAAAGTGATAACAAACATTATTTTTATTGTACTGTTGGCAAAAAAAAACAATAAGTTCTTTAACTCGTAGACTAAGTTAAAAACTTGATAGGAGAAAGTGTTCCTCCTTATGTATGACATTATCCAGACGTAAGAAACAGTTCAAGTTTTTAAGTGGTTCGGTAATAATTAAATACGTACGTACATACAAACCTACCTTTCTAATTACATACCCTAGGTACCTGTTTATTTTACTTAGTTTATACATAGTACCATAGTTACATAGTATCTATTTCAATCCGTTGTCATACAGTATAGCAAGTTCAAAGCTGTCTATAGCTCTATCAGCACCCGTTTGCCCACACTGAATGAGGAAGCTGGTGGTATGTTAGTTCAGCTAACACACCTCCAAGAGCTTTATACAAAAGCGATTTTAGTTTGTATCTGTATTGCAGTAAGGAAGATAGTTGTTTGGTGGTGTAAATGTTAACAATGTAGAATGTTTTGGCTATTTGCCGAGTGCATTAGATAAGTAGGTGCAATTTGGCGGAAACTCTAATTACTTTAGGAAACTCTCTGATTATTGATTTACTCGTTGGAACTTGTTACAGATTTTTTCTGATTCGTGCTTCTTTTGCTAAATAAAAACAAAAAACAGTTGTGAAACTATTTATTTGAAAAAAAGAACACAAAATTTCAGCCAACCAGCCATCATTATAAAAAGAACTTTTTTTTATCGAGCTTCTGTTTATTATTTTCTTGTAGGTATTCTACCAGATAACAAAGCAGCGGTGGTTGAGTGGTTACAACTACTTTGTAGTCGTAGGTCGTAGGTTGAAACTCGGTCGTGTGCTGTTGTATTATCTATTAGGACAACATAATTATGTGTGCAATGCTTGATGCTCTCAAAATAGCTAAGGACAATATCGTGAGGAAACTCGGAGCAAGCTGGTTTCTGTGTACGTAGGTATTGTACCAGGGTTTTTTGTGGATTATGCTGTTTAAGGTGTAACAATGATCAAGCTGGGCAAGCATACTCCATCCAAAATTGTACCAGGCATTATACCATCCTGTAAATACAGGTATGAATGAAAAAGTGACCCCTATTTCTATATTTTAATTTATCTTCGACGACCGATGTGGCACGGCGGGCGAGTGTCCGCCTGCGACGCAGAGGTTGCGGGTTCGATTCCCGCCTTGGGATAAATGTTTGTACGATCTGCAAATAATTATTCCGGGTGTTCTGGGTATTTTCTATGTATAATAAAAATATCTATGTATGTAATGTATTGTATTAAGTATATCAGTCATCTAGTACCCATAACACAAGCTCTGCTTAGCTTGGGGCTAGATGATGCTGTGTGGATTGTCTAGCATTATAAAAAAAAAAGCATACTTCATCCAAAATTGTACCAGGCATTATATCGTCTTATAAATACAGTTATGAATGAAAAAAGTGACCCCTATTTCTATATTTTAATCTACAATAGATTCAAAAAACTCTGCAAATTCGTGTATTGACTGGCATTACAGCTTTGTTATAGAAGAAAAGAGAGGTGTGTCATACGTGTTAACTCAATTTGAACCGACCAAGTCTCCAAAGTTGAGTTTCATTTGCTCTAATTGAGACTTTTCCGGCATACACCCACCGCAGCAAGCTGTGTAAAATATGCAAGGCTCGGCAAAGGTCTTATCGACCATATTTGTAAGTATGACTGTATATGTTTGATCCCTGTATAAAAACAATAAGTAAATTACAGAAAAGCATAAAATCCACGTAGTGAATTCATCATCAGCCTGTAGAAGTCCACTGCTGGACATAGGCCTTCCCCATACGTTTCCAGGAAGAACAATTCCAAGCCCTTTCCATCCATTGACTTCCCGTGGTTCTAACAATGACATCAGCCCATCGGGTAGGAGGACGTCCTACGCGTCGTCTTCCGGTTCGTGGTCGCCATTCGAGAACCTTTACTCTTATCTTTTCTTTACTTCTTCTTACTTTTGTTGGTTTTACGAGCTATATGTCCATTGCCACTTCTACTTGCTGATAATAAGTGTCGATGACCTATTAAATCTGTTGACATTGAAGTACATGAACAACTATTTCAAGAAGGTATATCATGCATGTATGTGGGGTTGCCGCCCGAAGCTCTGCGCAAAATACATAGCAATATTTAATATTGTGGTGCGGGACTCAGCTCAGCTCATAAATAATTTTCTTCCATAAGAATCCGAACGACAAATGTAAATATTTGATTTCGGAAACATTTTTGTTATTTGTCATTATTTCAAAGGCCCTTAGAAGTAAGATAAATAAAAATTAAAAAAAAATCTTCTTTTCTTATAAAATAATAATGCTGGACAATCCACACAGCATCATGTAGCTCCAAGCTTAAACAATAAGCTATAGGCCAATACAATAATATGAAAAACACTTGTGTATTTTTTCCTGATTTCCACCCTTAACCCAATAACCCTAGTTTATTTCTTATCCCTAATTCGCCTAGAAACGTTACTATCCCATAAAAATGAATTAGTTCAAAATAAAACCGGTAAATTAGATCCACAGACCATAAAATAGAACAAACGTCCGAAAGAAATAGGTTTTTAAGCCGGTAAGATCAATGGTCTCAAGCACCGTGCCGGCTTCATAGCAAAATAGTAACACACGAGATGTGAAACTTGACTGAATGTACCTGTATGCCACTAAGTTAAGTAGCTTGCTGTGTTCCGGTTTGAAGGGTGTGGGTGCCGGGGAATACACATGAAGCTTAATACCTTCCCGCACCGAGGGATACGGCAAAGTAGTGTCAGAATTATAGACTCGTCGACTCAAAAAAACCACGGCTTGTGACGTGTACTCGGTACTAAGAAACACACATTTATATTTATGTAAGTATAATAACTGTTAGGTAATGCTTTTCTTTGTTGCTTGTATCGTTAAAACGTTTTAGTGCGTGTTTTTATTTTGTTTATTATTTCTGTTTCATTATTGAGTGTGTTATGTATTGCATGTTTCCGTAACAAATAAAAGCATTTTTCTTTCTTGTCTTTATAATTTTAAACACTTGTATCAAGCCGCAAGTCAGCAAGCAATGCATTATATAGGTGATGGTTGCCACTTAATATGTGGGCATCTGTTTGTTCTGTCAACAAGTCAAAAAAATCTGAGTGACTATATGTTTCCTGCCCTCATGTCAGATTGCTCTTACACTGCGTGTTACCCAACTTCGAGAAAAAACAAGCTTGCTGTTCTTTCTCTTTCTCGCAGATGCATCTCTACCTATCATTCATTTCCAAGCATCAAAGAGTTTCACATCTATACAGTAAGTATTACCAGCCTAGTTTTTCCACAGGATAGATTCTAGTAAGTAGGTGCAGTTGTAACTTAACGACCACTTTATGGAGAAAAATTCCTGAAGCTTCCTTCAGTATTTATGTTGCTAGTTACAAGTGCTCTGACGAAATAGATTTTCTACGTGCAATACTCTACCTACTGTATTTGTTGAACTAATGGGCTTAAGAGTACCGATGATTTAATAGAAAAGACCTTGCCTTTTGATTCTAAGGCTGTGGGTTTAAATCCGTGCACCAATTATCCGATCGTGCACCAATTTTTTATTTAGTAGTCAATATTCCATACGTGACTATTCGGTTTACTTTTTTACAGATTTTTACAGTCATGTTAGAGCAATTTTTCCCACTGAGTGTAGTTTTGTGAGGGGGCAATATAAGCCTAGTGGGATCTCTATTTTTTACAACTGAGTTATTTTTATCTTTATATTGGTTAAAGTTTGTGTACCGCTACAGAAACCAAACCAGCAACTCTTGTGTAACAGCATTTTCTTATTAATTTAAAAACTGTTCTATACGTGGTAATGCTCCACCAGACGGTAAGTGGTCACTGTTTCCAGTTAGTCGCCAGCTGCGTCACAGAGGTAAATGATTAACTTGTGGCCCGACCACGGAATTCTGGAACGTGGCCAACTACGGAAACAGGAAATTAGTTCTCTGCGACGATTTAATTTAACGCTATTGTAATAGCATTTTATTGAGAAGCAATATTTTTAAAGTTTCTGACTAATTAAGAACACATTCTCAAAGTTATGGCAATACTAAACTCATCTTATTATATTAAGTTTATGTAAATTCTAGTTTTTTAATTAATTTAACTAAAAAATTGCGTTAGCGTTTAAAATTTGCGTTAATTTTAAGCTCCTGGCTTTAAATAGAAGCCATTCATTACCGGAACAATGTTGTGAGAGGTGCCTAAGAAAACGCACCTGGGGCTAGCCAAGAAAAATATGAGAAGAGCCTGTCTTTTTTAAATAAAAAACATATACATTTGATTCAACGCCATCTAGGCCTATACTAAGCGACGGTTGTAGGTACTAAAAGAGAACCAGATAGATAGATAGAAAACACTTAGTTGCACATTACATTACGATAAACACTACAAAACGAATACACACATAACATAAATAATTAAGCGAAATACAATTGGCGGTGTTATCGCTAAAAGCGATCTCCTCCAGACAACCTTGGGATGGACAGAATTTGTGCCAAATTTTAAATATTTATTAAATATATACCTTCACTGAACATGAATATCAGAAGGGTTTTAGTTAATACATGCACAGTATAGAATTACTGCTACTATAACTGAATTACCAAACAAATCTTAGCAAGCCTTTTAACCTTAATATTTATCTTTTTACAAAATCTGTTGTGCTCTGCTCCTTTTACTATAAAATATAATACTCATTTTCTTTTTCAACTCATGCTTTGTATAAAACTGTACGTAAAATATTATAATTTAATATGCCTAGACAAAGTTTTTAGTAACCAATAAACCAAAATAAGCAAAAAGTTCTATCCACAGAAAATCTATTGTTATAAAATGTAAATACGACGATTATTTAAAAATAGTACTAAGAAAAGAAATAAATGCAACGGCGGTAAGTTTGTATAAAAATTATTTTATACAAACAATAAATATATTTACCTATAGATGATATTTCTAGATACATAGATATTTTTTTATTATATATAGAAAATACCCAGAACACCTGGAATAAATATTTGCAGAATTTATTCCGAGGCGAGAATCGAACGCGCAAGCTCCTGCGTCCTCACACGCCGCGCCACATCGGTCGTCAAAAAAAAATAGCTTCACGCAAACTAAGTTGTGCTCGTTCTTCCAGTAAGTAAATAGGAAGTTCACACTGAGCCACTTGCAACGGTATTTTTGCATGAATTTCCTTGCTAGGATTCAGCGTTTTTATCGCTGCTAAATGCGCTGTCAACGTGCGGTTACAAAAAAATTACATGTGCTTGCGCTCAATAGCGTTTTTGCAGTGTTTGAACCAAACAAGTGTTCAATCTGAAAAATACAATTTCACTGTTTAAAGCTTCCTCTAATCGAAATTGTCACTTGGGCATTTGAAAAGAAAAGCAATTACCAGTGAGTTCGTATTTTCTTGAAGGCGTATTGTGCGCCTTTGCACCGTGCCAGCAAAGGCTTTCTTTTCTTCAATGTAATTATTATAAAATGTCTGGTGCCCAGAGCCTCCGGCATCAGCCTACAAGCGTGTTTAGACTAAGTGAAATATTTCGCATATTTATCTATTTATTTTGTACTAACTAACCCACCCGTGACTTTGTCTGCATTGTTCTTTGAATCCCTTTTTTACACTCGGTTTAGGGATGACAGCTTTTGGACTATAAGCTAACTAATTCTGCAAAGCGCATCAATATTCATTCAGTAGTCTTTAAATAGATTTAGTTTTCTTGCTTTTTTTAAGTACTATTTCAAGCACGATTTCCGAAAATTTCAGCCCGTTCACGCCTCATGCATCTGTAATTTAACCGGCACCCACACCCATCAAACCGAAACACAATGCACAGACAAAAATAAACATGGTAGTAGTACTTCCCCGGACAACCCTCTAAGAGTTCTACTACTGCATTGGTTTCCTCGCGTATATATCTTACCGAGTACTGAAATTTATAAGAAAATAAGTTCAAGCAAACAAAGGCTTTTTTTTCACTAGCCGTCGGATATACAATTTACTCGGATATGAATCAACGTTGATTCTGTTTACTCGCCAGAGGGCGCTGTGAAATATCTTGGATCCTGCGGGCACTCGTCAAGGGTGACTTTGTGGAACAAGTTATGGGAAAATCACTGGTGAGCATATTTTTTTGAGACAAATTTATTGCCAATTTGGTATTGAGTTATATTACATTGAGCTACATACTTAGAATACAATATAACACCCAGATACAGAACTGAGCTCTGTTCGTAGTAGCCCTGTATTCTGCGTTACGTGAGGGATGTAAAAAATATTATAGTAAAGTAGATAGGTAGGTCTCCTAATGCCTGTAAATGTACCGGCACATAAAGCTCTTTAAACTGGGACACAGCACAGTAGTACTTCAACACTTCTCAGAACGATCTCTTTCACGAAAAGTTCTACTACAGCTTCATTATTAAGTTTCAAATTCAAAAGCCAAGGTGCATTTATTAGAATTTTTTTTTTTGAGGATCTGAAACTTATTGTACCTAGTAGAACAGACATAAAAATAGACAATAGAGTTTTTGGACCAACCTCTAACTCAGTTTTGAGATTGAACTGAGTTTTAAAGTTGGCCAAAAAACTATTTTCCAACCAATTTTGACGAAAATTTGCACTCAAATTCCTTGATTTATTTAATTTTTTAATCGATTGTTGTAGCGTTATTTATTGATGGATTTTGGAGACAAATGCTGCGAAAAAAAACTAAAAATGGAAAGTGGAGGGGAAAATACGGTTATTGCAGGGTTAAAGTACTCGCGAGGTCTACTGTTTTTACAGAACCACTAGTTATGTTCTTAGATCATCACTATACCCCGCTTCAGCTTTTGACGTGTTTTAGAAGGTTTTATACTAAATCATTTCTTCGGCTCGCTGTATCTGTTGCAGCATTCATGGAACGTAAAATCTTTTACTATCCATAAAGCCTGGCTCCGAAGCCAACTTAAATTTATTCTTGGTTTAGACCAGGGCACAGTTTTATTTTATATCGTGTTTTGGTAACATATTGAATTAGTGCTCACTAGTTAAGCTTTAGACATGATTGCTTTTTCATATTTTTCTTTTGCTTTACCTATAGTAAGTTGCAAGATTGCAAATTTATTGATTGTGTGAGGAAAAAAACGCTTGGGAATAAAAAACGTTTCTTGGTTTGGCCGCATAGAACTGGTGCTTTGTTTATCAGTCTTTGTATGTCAGTCAGACAGGATCAAGAATCTAATATTTGTTATAGATAGATTGTTAAAAAAATGCAAAAAGCAATAGTTACTTTAGAAGTAACTTGAAATGACTTGAAAGTTACTTTTGCACGTAGGATTTTTTAAACCAATTCTAAGATCCTTTATCCTTTATCTTAACAAACTAACTAACATCTGCTTTTTATCACTTTTTCTCAACAAAAAACGACAAAACGTTTTTTTTATCAAACGACTTTCTGATGGCACAAGCAGATGACCCACCTGATTTTCAGTGGTTACCATCTATAACCAAGTACTGCCTTGCAGATTACGTTCTTCACTGCTCTGCGTCCTTCAACCTGAGACATACAGGTGTTACGCCTCATGTACTTGTACTTTCACCGACATCTACACCCTAAGCTGCTTGACAACAGAAATAGGCATGGTGGTAGTACTCCCCCGGACGAGCCCCCTTCACAAAGAGATCTACTACTACTAGACTAAGTTTATGCATGTTTCAAAACAGCCTCAAGCAGATCTTCATACATACAGTATTGTGCAAGTGATTATCTTATCGTATCTTTCGAACGAGAAACTCTCCCCATGTTATAGTGATTTTAATTGGGTCACATACGAACTAAGCAATTAATTCACAGTGATATGGTAGATTTGTCAAGGTAAGCCAGACAAGACAAGATGAATGCTTATAAATGTGAGTTCCGAGTGTTTGTCTTGTCTCGTGGCCGGAGTTCTTCAACGAGACGAATGACGTGTGTGGAGTGCCTCAATGCCTTAGTGGGGCAATTAATCGAACAGAGAAGCCTATCTCGAACAGGGAGGACTATCTCTAGCAGTGGACTTATTAAACTTATGCAATGACGTCACAGTCAAAACTAAGAGAATTCTCGTTTCCATCTTATTTACGGAAAACGAGTTAAATAAACAATTGTTATAGTGCACTACCAGCAATGCTTTTCGACAGGAGAAAGCACTTAAGTGCCTCTTAAGTGCCACTTAAGAATACTTAATATTTGGCCCTGAGTGGTTTCTTGTTAATATTGTTATTGGGCACCATTATTATAGTTTATAGGACATTACCCTTCACCTAGATTGTATAGACATAAACATTTATTTTATTTGCAACGGTGAAGGAAACATCTCTTATTGTACACCATAAATTACATTTAAATTAAACTTAATCATATGAAATATACATAGGCGAGCCTAACCCGAAAAATAATTCTCTTCCAGTAAACCTTTGAGGAAAGAGTGAAATGAAAATAGAGGTGGGTCCGTGTACAGTCAGCTGCTCTAGAATGTATACAATTTGTCTCTTTCAAAATGGTTTCAAAGCGGTGCTAAAAAAAATAACACTACAATTATTCAAAAAATAAGTGAGACCAACTAATTTCATAACTTTTTAGTTTTTGAGGTGTAAGAGTTCATTGTTTTGCTATAATACCGTTGTAAAGTTACAAATTGTAAACATTATAGTGCAGCTGACTGTACAAAATAACTTCTACCTATATAAAACATCGTCAGAAAAGCAGTTAGTATTGTGATAGTTTGACTATTGACAGTAGTAGTAAAGCTGTTTGTGAAAGGGCTCGCCCGGAGAAGTACTACCACCGTACCTTTTTCTACCGCCAAGCAGTGATGCTCGCATTGCTGTGTTCCAGTTTAAAGGGTGTGGGTGCCGGTGAAATTACAGGCACATGAGGTTAAACACTAATATACCTCAGGTTGGTGGACGCAGGGTAGTGCATTGTAGGACATGTACCTAACGTGCGTGTCCTATAAGGTTATAGGTGATGGTTACCACTAAGCATCAAGTGGGCCATATGCTTGTACCACCTACATTAGCATAAATAAATATATATCGCAAATAAAAATTTCAGACAATATTTGTCTCAGTCATTTTTGTTCATAATTTGAATTGAAATGATGTTTGAATCAAAACAGCAGGTCTCTTGAAAACGAAAAGCGAAGTTTTGTATTGTCGCTTTGAGTTACACTTCGCAGCATGTCAGGCAGTGACAACTTGGCTGTGAAATGGGTTACCGAGGCCCCGCAGTGTAACTCAAAACGTTAATAGGAAGCTTTGTTTATCGTTTTCAAGAGTAAACGTGCAGAGTATCTGATACTAACTAAATCGTATATAATTAGCAACAAGGTGTATATCTCGGTCATTGCAATGGCACATAGAATAAACGACACAAACTTTAACATAATAATATGACAAAATACAAGGTTTGTTGAATGTTAATTTCCAACCAATCCTGCAAAAGTGTAAATTGTGAAAGTAAAGGACTGAAAATTAAGTTTAAGCGGTAATTACCAACTTTTCTTAATCCACTGCTGGAAATGTTGGGTGTTACCACTCAACGCTGATTTTCATTTGTAACCAGGGAGAAAAAAATATCAACAAGGTTACGTAAAAATAATTAAGGACAAAATAAAGTAGGTATCATATATTTCATTTTAGAATTTAATTTCGGTATTAATTTAAATACTTATTATTATTGTCTAGCCTCACAGCTCAGTTAGTAGTAGCTCGGCCTTCGGTGCTGTAGTTTGCGGGTTCGAATCCTACCGAGGACAAACATTTGTGTGAAAGTTGGGGGTTTGGTTGACAAAGATTTGTGTGATGAACATCGATGTTTGTTCTCTATCTGGGTGTTATATTGTGTTCTATATACATACGTATACATATATATAAATATTTACGAATCTAGTTCCCATAGTACAAGCCATGCTTAGTTTGGAGCTTAGTGTTGTCGTGGGAAAATGTCCACAAATATTTACATTTTATTTATTTATTATACTGCGTTGCTGAAAAAAATATAGTTCTTCAATACGTAATTTTTCAAAACTTATGATGTGCCTTCACAATGTCAGAGCACTGTGTATAGAGCCCTGTGTGTTTAAAGTTAATTAACCCTGGGCTAAACTTGAGGGACAAACTCCCCATGAATATTAAAACTTTGCATCCGAGCCGCGACCATAAACAATGGGGTTAAACATGTCTAAATTGGAGTTGTTGTAGTGTCAGACTGAAAGTGTAGATAATTAGTAAGAGTTACCGAGGAGGGTTGGCACCCTTAATTTCAGCTGTTTTTTTCATATAGGTTTTTGATGGAACAAGCAGATGGCCACCTGATGTTATTATTAATATAATTTACTAAAAACACGCGCTATTTTGTCCCCGTAAAGTAATTTTCATACAAACTACAACCCCCGTTAAGGGGTAGAATTTTGGAAATGACTTTCTTAGTACACTTCTACGCGCTTAAACAAACGTGAAAGGTAGCAAAACTATCGCCATTGCTTCAAAATTTTTTTTTACGCTCAATAACCAACCTAAAGATGAAAAAGTTTTAAAAAAGCACTTATAAATAATTGCGAGGAAAATAATGAAGTCATTAGGAGTTAATAGCATAGTAATTGCTTCCGTTTAGGATATAAAGTACTTTAATTGAAGTAGGTTTGTTTATTGTTCATTTAAATAATTACTAAAAGCTGGGCTTTGACAAAAGCTTGAAATTACTTCGCCTAGTTTTCTTTATACGTGATTTAAAATCTATATCAATCTATACGAATTAGAATATATGTCCTGACTGACTGATTGACATAATAGAAAACTTACAGCCTAAACCACAGGTCGTCTTGAAATTTACAGGGTGTATTTGTCTTAGTGCGTAGAGGTGTACTCAAAATTTAACCCTTAAACGGGTACAGCGGGAACTGATGTTTGTATGAAAATAACTTCACGTGGAAAAAAAAATGTGCGCAGTTCGCAAATAAATGTTATAAGAATCTTTACCCTAAACTCAAAAGTACTAATAAAACCGCCAGCTGAAACTATTGACTGAATTCACAGCTCAGTTAGTTGAAGCTCAGCCTTCTATGTCGTAGGTTAGATCCCTATCGAGGACTTGGACTTCTTCTAGGCTTGGTCGCGAGGAACTGGCGCTTAGATTCACCTAGATTTAAGACGTTTCAAGATGATCCCTGCGGATATTACTGAATAAATGCCTTTTGACTTTGACTTTGACTTTGACTTTGGACAAACATTTGTATAACGAGCATAGATGTTCTCTGTCTGGGTATTAAATTGTATTCTAAGTATTGTGGCTCCCATAGTACAAGCTATGTTTAGTTTGAGCTAGATGATGTTGTGTAAATGTCCACAAATATTTTATTTACTAGCTGACCTGACAGACGTTATTCTGTCAATTCTATGTCAAAGGTTACATTAAAAAAGTTTATATTTTCCAAAGCGCTAAGGTTAGATTACAAATAATTATATACGGTGGTATTTTTTCTAAGTTTTCAATTTTCTAAGTTTCCGCGCAATTTTCTTAATTTTTTCTGTTATAAGAACCTTCTAAAAATAATAAACACAACAAAAAAAGAATTAGCAAAATCGGTCCAGCCGTTCACGCGTGATGGCGTGACCAAGGGAAATAGGGATTCATTTTTTTATTTATATAGATTAAAACAGCTGGTGTATAAAATAAAGCACACGACTACTAAGGTTAGTAAAAACTTGTAGAATATTTTATACATATAAAGCTATTCAAACCTTCTGAAAAAGGGAAAATCTGCAAAGCATGAAGGCAGAAATTCAGGATCCTTTCATAAATCATCTACAAATAGACAACGCATGAAAAGGCTGGGCGGGATGAGAATTCATCTTTTATGTGTGCAGAACCCTAAATAAATCGGCCAAGTGTGAACTTTTTCTTTGTTTGCTGTGTACCCATGCAAGCTGACGTTAAAAGTGGTAAAGTGATTCAAAGTCAAAGACAAAAAGAATTTATTCAGTAATATCCGCAGGGATCATCTTAAAACGTCTTAAATCTAGATGAATTTAAGCGCTAGTTCCTCGCACCAAGCCTTGAAGAACCGGCAAGAAACTTACGGCTTGGCTCCTACCGTTTTTTGTATGATAAAATTAGGTAGGCCTTAATGCTTGTTCCACCAGCCGTAGCATAAAAAAAGTTATTGGTCACGGAACCCAAAAAGAGGCGTGGTCAAGGTCAAATTGTCTCAGTCAGGTTTCACACTCTCATAGAATTGACTGATTTATGGAGGCATTACATTTTACTTAGCGCCTAAGCCCATTGCCCAAGAATAATACTGAATTTCCACCCATGAACTTCTATTTAACATCAAGTGGGCCACCTTTCTGTTATATTAGAAAGTTTTATGAAAAAACAATATTTTGTTTAATTATGAAAAAACTTATTTAGAGTAAATAGCTTTTCTACGTCTTCATAGATGTATTTGCACTTTCGTCTCGATGAATATTTTAGTAAGTGGTGCACGTGGATTAAATACAGTTGCTGTAAAAATGTAACGATCAGACAAACATACTTCCTCGGTATAATGTAAGACACAGTAGAAAAGTCCAAAATGTATTGCTATCATTGCTCAAAGAATGATCATAGTCTATAGACAAATAAATAATAATAATAAATTGTCAAAGAATATAATAATAGTATAAAAAAATAGCATTACGACTATAATCCCTGAGCACGGTGGACATCCCCTCCGACCTCATAGTACCAAGTAGGTACCTAATCTAGATTCTTTGAGGATTTCTAAGGGGGGTAGTCAGAGGTACGTCCATACAGTATATTTGGTACGTACCCACAATTTGTTAGTATTCCAACCAACAGTTAGTATTCCATACGTGACAGGTTGCAAGCCCATCGTCACCACTACAATATTAACTGGTTTTCTCACGATGTTTTTCCCACTGTTTGAGAACACTGGAATTGCGCAGATACATTTTTCGAACTGAAAAACTCATTGGTTTACGATTGTACGATTGAATTTGAACCCATGATCTTAAGATCAGAAGACAGGGTCACTACCACTAGACCACCGATGCTCTCTAATAATAGTATGTATTTATAATAAGAGCATAGAAATAGAAGTGTTCAAAACAAATGAAAATTGCCTAGGCCCATCTCACTACAGCTTTCAGCAATTGTAATATTCTTAAATTATCAGACGCACCAGAAATCAGCTTACTCGAGAGCAATGAAAGGCAACCAGCGGCGTGATTAAAGCAATCCTCCATTATCAGCCAAAATCCCTGAATCATCAGAGTAGAAGGGTCTTCATTACGCACTGACGCAAGTTTCAAGCAATAAGCGTTTTCAGCTTAACTTCAACCACAGACTTCAACTTTATTTTTATACCCTCAAAAAGGAAATTACAACTTATATCTAAGCTAGAGAGATCAAACCAGACAAGGTCACCAAAAACCTCTGTTATGAAATGTTTATGTACCTATTTCTCAGTGGCGTAGCGTGCTTTGGCAGGGCCCCGTATAAACATTTGTTTAGGGGCCGTTATGAAGGGTAAAGATTTCTCACAAAAGAATAAAAATGTTTGCTAAGCCAAGCTGTGATGCTTGCGTTGCTGTGTTCCAGTTTGAAGGGTGTGGGTGCCGATGAAATTACAGGTACATGAGGTTTAGCACCAGTATACCTCAGGTTGGTGGACGCAGGGTCATCGTGACCTACAAGGCAATGCTTTGTGCTTTGGTGATGGTTACCACTTAACATCAGGTAGCCCTATGCATGCTCCACCAGCATTAGCATATAAAAAACGATTAATGATAAAATTGCGTAACCCGATGTTTTCCACACTGGACAACCCGCGTAAACCCGCTTTGACTGTCTCAGACATTTTGTACGGAACAGACAGAGACAGAGAAAAGACCCACGCCGTTTGCTCCGGACGAGCCCTTCACTAAGAACTCCAACTAAAACTTGGCTTTCTCTTCGAAGTCGAATTAGATAGTATGAATAACGGAACTTTGTAATTTTTTTGACCTTTGGTCGGTATTTCTTATTCTTCTATATCGCGTAACTTGTATCATACGGTACCCTTTCTTGTAAATTCTTTGGACATAAAATTCTTTGCTGACTCGTATTTTTCCCCTAACGCTATTATTATAATGTCAAACTATTATGACCTTTGCCAACAAGGTTGTTAGGTCACAATTTCTTTGAGAAATTTGTTGGAGTTATTTGAAGTAAAGGTTTTTTAACTTGGATTGTTTTATAGTGTTTTGCTAAAGATCTTTATGATGGGATGCATTGTCATACTGTATTGGTTTTGAATGTCTACAATAAAACAAATCTTGTAACACAAGCATGCTATGTAAATTAATTATTTAGTAAAAATGCATAGCTATCTTTTTTTTATAATCAATAGACTTTGCCTATTATATATTACTATCTAAAGTTTAGTATACTTTTGTTACAAGATTTAATAAAACCTGGTTCCTCTACTCATCGGCAGCTGCAATGTCCGTACCTACTATTCTTTAGATGTAGGTATTGCATTAAATTGTATCTATTTAACGGCCGATATGGCGCAGCGGGCAAATGTCTGCCTGCGACGCAGGAGGTTGCGGGTTCGATTTTCGCCTTAGGAAAAATGTTTGTACGATCTGCAAATATTTATTTCAGATGTTCTGGGTATTTTCTATGCATAATAAAAAATACCTACGTGTATAATGTATTGACTATTATCCATCATGTCATCTAGTACCCATAACACAAGCTCTGCTTAGCTTAGGGCTATGATGCTGTGTGGAGTGTCCAGCATTATTATTATTATAACAATAACAAGTTATACTTATTATTTTATGAACTTGCCTACTGTGGACACAGTTATTTTCAGTTATTTAAAAATAATTTCAATTTGAATTTGCAATATTCAAAATTTTGGAGTGTGGAAGGGTTGAGTTAGATTTGTTTAGACTGAGGTTAATTAAGTTTGGTCGTTCTGTTATTTTGTTGAAAGTGTTTGTGTTTATTTGATGAGGTCCAATAACTTAATTGTGGAATAAATTACTTAAAATTAAAGTCTGAACTTGACTTAGCAAAGCACAGGCTTACGGTCCACCTAATGTTAAGTGGTCACCATCACTTTTAACAAAGCATTACCTCGCACATCACCTTCAATAGGAGCGTGCACCCTGGACCAGCCCTTCACTTAGCACTCTACTTGACTGACAGCCATCACAGCTCAGTTTGTAGTGGCCATGCGCTGTAGGTAGTGGGTTCAATACCCACCGAGAACAATAATTTTGTGTCATGAGTACCTATAAAGTTTTTCTGTGCTATATGCTTTATAAGTATATATTTCCAAAAAAAAAGTACATAAGTATTCTATCAGGTTTCTATAGCATAAGCTTTGCTTAGCTTGGGGCTAGAGAACGTTGTGTAAATGTATGTTAATATTTATTTATTTATTTACTACTGTTAAAATGATCAGTAGGATAACGCACTAATTTCGAACTTAATTCTGCTTATAGTTTCTCTGAATGTTAGGAAATTAACGTTTCATTAACTCTCGCATCGAACTTCCAACTTCTAACTTCCGTTTCATTAGTTGACCACAGAGTATGTACAAGGAAAATGCACAGATAGTGCTTGCTTTGGACTGGAATAAATTAACCAACTGAAAAAGACCTCTTATGAATCATGTTTTGAAATTATAGCCGCTAACGGTTTGCCTGCACGGCGCTTTGCTAAGATCAGAACTTTGCGTACTTTTCCTTCAGACTTGTTCGGTTTTAATTTTTTTACGGTTTCCTGTACATTTCTACAGGTAAAAAAGTATTTTTAATCTAAGTTAAGTTCTATTTGCATTCCAAATTCCATCCAAATTAGTACAATGGTAAGAGTGTAATTGAGCCACAAAAATCTATACATTTGCATTTATCATATTAGGTAAGAGTATACATTCCAGTGCCGTTTTGTTATGTGGCTATATCTTTGGCTGTCAAGACAAATAACAATACTTTAGGACGCGGGTCTTCCATTCTATCAAAAGATCATGAAAAATCTTAGTTTTATTTCAGAAATAAATCCATATTTCCGTCACACTTCCGTACATTTGGACTAAACTTGATACATCGTTTTGATGTTCTCAAATTTCGCCTAGCTAGTAGGTCTACTCTAACGATAAACGATGTTTCGTGTTGTCGTTTTAAGGTACACTACGCGGCATGTCAGGTATTGACAACATGACTGTGGAACGGCTACCGAGTAACCCAGAAGTGTATTACAAAACGACAGTACGAATCTTCGTTTATCGTTTCTAAGAGTAGGCATGCAGTGCTGGGCGTGTCACCTCTGTATGGTGCTACTCTATGGCCAGGTGGAGGACGCGGCAAGAATTTCTAATTTGAATCTTGAGCCCGGCGCAGTCTTAAGGCGATCATTTGTAACCAAATTCAACTTTCGGGATTATAATAATGAAATAATTTTATCAAAAAGGCACAGACAAAAATTAAATTAGACCGGGTCGGGGTTCAGGTATGCTAATTTTCTTGTTTTGAATGTTTAGCATAAAACCCTTGGAATGTTTAAACTTGTTTTACTCTTTCTTTCAATACTTTTGTTTTTTTACTTACACGGCTTCAACTCTGAAGTTGAAATAAGAATAGCATCTATAAAAAATAATATTAACATACATTTGACACGGCACCATTTAGCTCCAAACTAAGCAAAGCTTGTACTACCAGAAACATACACCAGACACAGATAAATATCTGTGTTCATCGCACAATTATTTGACACGGGTTTTTATCGCGTATTACCTTATTACCAATTACCCATTATTTGTTTTTTGTGGGGCTCGAACCTACAACCACAGGACAAATAAGGATAAAAATAATTTAATGTATACAAATAAATAAAATTGAATTGTATTGTATTGTGTATGAATGTATGTACAGTACATACAATAAAATAACATTTTTTACAATTTTGTCTGTTTGTCTGTCTGTTTGTTCTGGCTAATTTCAGGAACGGCTGGACTGATTTCAACGGGACTTTCACTGGCAGATATCTGATGTAATAAAAAGTAACATAGGCTACTTTTATATTAGAAAAAATTCCAAATGTCCAAATACTGTCCAATACCGCGCGCAGCCCACGCGCACGCCACCACTGCGCCGTCACGTCGGGCGCCTCTCACCGCTTCTATCGCGTGGGTTTATTTTGCAATAAAGCTAATACAAAGAACTAAACATAAATAATAATAAAAACATAAACGCAAGAACGAAAAAAAAATTTAATCATTTTTTTGTTAAATTCCGCGCGGACGAAGTCGCGGGCACAGCTAGTCAGAAATAAAATCCTTTGCCGTACCGTGCTGTACCTACTGTGACATCAGAAGCGCTACTGTGCGCTGGCTGGGTCACTGAAAGATTTGTTATCAGTAATTGAGATGTTTCCTTCATCTTTTTGTAGATATATATATTTTCTGCCGATCTTCATCTAATATTAATCTTAATTCTCTCTTCCGTAACACGGATGATTGAGAGTCGTATTTACTCGGGTATTGTTCTCTTTGTTACGAATAGGAAGATACGAGAATACCTGGGTACAGGATAATAGGCTCTATTGTCATGATTTACTATGCCTTTTGAGTTGATTGTTGAGCCAATGTAGCCTGTCTTACTGTGACCCATATTACAGAAGAACTAATTACTACCATGTTGCCTAATTTGTTTTATCATGTCTTTTTCTGCTTAATAATTTAATTCTAGGTTCACACTTACTCATGCTGAAGGGACCAGGAGATATCTTAGCTTTTATGCTACTTGCTGATGGAAATAACAGATGGCCCACCTGATGTTGAGTGGTAACCATGTGTTATTGGTTCACGCACGGCTTCGGTCACGCTCGTTAGGAACGTAGGTACCCGATGACCCGACGTCATGGTGGTAGTACTTACCTACCCAAACGATAGATGACTGATATACTTAATAAAATACATTACATACATAGATATTTTTTATTATACATAGAAAATACCCAGAACACCCAGAATACAAATATTTATCCCAAGGCGGGAATCGAACCCGCAACCTCCTGCATCGCAGGCGGACATACACCCGCCGCGCCACATCGATCGTCTACTACTACTAGTCCACAAGAAGCTCATTAGTTGCGTTAGCCAGAAGAAAAAAATCTTTGAGTATTTTTGATGATAATGTATCTTGTGACCTAACGTTAAGACGTTCCTTATATAATTATCTGTGTCTGTCCTCTCTCGTTATCATTCATTACAGGAAGGAGCAAGCAAGCTATACCACACTCAGATTGATTAATATTGACTCGAAAAATACCGAAACCCCAGTAACATAATAAATTTCTATAACTCATGTCTCACGGGGAGCCCGCGCTTTTCAAATGTTGCTACCGTTACCGCCTGCGGCCGCCTTTTTTATTGTACACGAATCAAAAAGAAACTTATACAGTTGAAATCAAATTAATTTGAAATTAATATTTTGGATAGAAACGGGATATTTACCATGATTTTTGAGTTTGATTGTTTCCCGATATTTCGGCACAGTTGCATGCGCCATGATCACGGGTCGAACTAAACTAATATGCATATATGGCGCATGCAATAGTTTAAAATGCATGATAGTTTAAAAAGTTAATTTCAAATTAGTTATTACTTGCTTATTGCGCGTAGATTTATTTTTGTATAATATTAATTTTATAATTAATGTAGTACCGAATATTCAAATATAAGTAGCTGGTATGACTTCCTTTCTGTATTGGTTCCGAAAAGAACATTTGAAAATCGAAACTCACTTTCTATCGACATTGTAATTAAAGATTAAAACATGCAAGTAGAAGCCACTTTAGCCTCATTTGTCTAAAGAATAAGGTGTATTTTTGCTTGCATACTTATACTCACACAGTTCTTGTTAGATTCAATATTTACAATGGTATGAATACGATTTGAATTCAGAATAGAATTTTGAGTGCAAATTGAAGTTATTCGTGATCGATAGTTTGGTCGCTTGTTTCATTGAAAAGGCTTGGTTTTAAAATTATTATATTCTCATCTATAATCATTATAAAAATGTTTGTCCTGACTGACTGACTCAGTATAAAACGCGAAACTTATGCCGCTGGTCATAGAGATTTGGTCATGATTTTCTTTTTTATGCATTTATATATTTTATAGCTAAGTACAGTCAACTGCACTAAGATGTATAGAATTCATAAAGTTCAAACAAGTATAACAGCATAACTGCAGTAACATGTTTAATAGAATATAATATTTATGGATATAGTGTACACAGCCATCTAGTCCCAAACTAAGCAAAACTTGTACTGTGAAAGCCAGATAACTGATAGAATAATATTTTTGTAGATACATACATAGATTAAAACACCTAGACACAAAAAAAAACATCTATATTTATCGCAGAAATCTTTGTCCAAAGCGGAGATCGAACCTACAACCTACAGCGCAGAGGGGCAGAGCATACTACCAACTGAGCTGTGGCGGCTGTATGTATAATAACAAAAAGAAACTACAGTAAAAAAAGAAATCCTGAAATTGATTGAAGTTTATACAAAAAAAATCACACGGGCAAAGTTGCGTGCGATTAACTAGTTTAAAATAATTTCCTTAGTTCAGTGAGTACTTTGAGGTTGGGTTAAGCTTAGCACAGCGGTTTGGAAAGGTCGCAATTAATCGTTCATAAACTACCTGATGTAGGCGTATTATATAGATCGTAAAATTGAAGTAAATTTATACCTTGTCCAATATTTAGAACACTTATTTAGTAGTAGAGCTCTTTGTGAAAGGGTCGTCCGGGGAAGTACTACAAACTATTTCTGTCCCAAGCAATGATGCTCGCATTGCTGTGTTCCGGTTTGTAGGGTGTGGGTGCCGGTGAAATTACAGGCACATGAGGCTTAACACCAGTATTTTTTAGCTTGGCCTTATTGTACCCTTTTGGTACCGAGCCCTAAAAAGCAATTCAATTAAAAAAACTTACGTTTATTCCATTTTTCATTCATCTTGTCACTATTAGCATTCATGTCAACAGAAAGAGATGACAACATCAGTCATTTTAGCTCAGCATTGAGACCATTATGAATAAAATAATAAATGTTCATGAACTTCTTCTGCTAACTGTACTTATTTTTTTGGTACAATACTTCATTTAAGATCGTTAGAATATAGGATATAAAAGAGAAGAACGTAATGTAAGGCACATAAAATATATAAGTACAAGACTTGCGCCCTGAGGGACCCAACCTTGATTTCTGAACCGCAAAAACCTCCAATCAGTGGTTTTACGCAAATTTAGACTTGTTTCGTTCGCCACAAAGGCTTCAACCGTTTCACAATTGTGAGGTTGCTGAGTATCTAAGAGATTTTCCTTTTTTTTATGCTACTTCTGGTGGAACAAGCATATAACCCACCTGATGTTAAATGGTAACCATCACCTAATACAAAGCATTGCCTGGTAGGTCACGCACGTTAATTACGCCTACGATGCACTACCCTGCGTCCACTTACCTGAGGCATACAGGTGTTAAGCCTCTTGTGGCTGTAATTTCACCGGCACCCACACCCTTGAAACCGGAACACAGCAATGCGAGCATCACTGCTTTGCGGCAGAAATAGGCATTTTATTTTGTTTTATTTTATTTATTTAACAAAATCCACAGCTCATAGAAATTACAGAACGTTTCATACATACATACCATATAGCCAATAACGGATTTATTTTTTATTTATTTCCATAAAAGCACCGGTGCGGTGGTCTAGTAAAAACCCTGCATTATGATACTAAGATCTACTACCACTGTACCTATTTTTGGCGCCAAGTAACTGTGCAGTGATGCTTGCACTGCTGTTTTTTTAGTTTAGTTTGAAGGGGGTAGGTGCCAGTGAAATTACAAGCATTGATGAACGCTGAACAGTGCATCGTAGGGCACGTTCCTAACGAGCGTCACTTACGAAGTAATACTTTGTTATAGGCAGTAACCACTTAACATCATGTGGGCCATGTACTTGTACCATCAAAAAAACAAAAAATTGAGATCGGAACATCATCTAGCCCTAAGCTAAGCAGAGCTTGGGTACTCGATGACTGATATACTTAATACAATACATTACATGCATAGATTTTTTATTATACATAGAAAATACCCAGAACACCCGGAATAAGTATTTGCAGATCGTACAAACATTTATCTCAAGGTGGGAATCGAACCCGCAACCTCCTGCGTCGCTTGCGGGCATTCGCCCGCCACGCCACATCGGTCGCCATAAGGGATTAAAATCATGCTATTTCTTTCTCTTTTTATAATTCTACCGTGCAATAAAGATGAATTACTCTATTCCTTTGAAATGAAAACAATTCCATCACATTCAAATGTTACGAGGGATTTCAATGAGTCATTTGACCCACGCGTCACGAAACCCATCACCATTCAAATCCATTCAGAGGAACGTTATGAAACATACCTAAGTTCAACAAACCGAACGAATCCACAAAACGAAAATTTGACCGTATTTACAATTTGATATACACTGCGCCGTATTGTGGCTACAACAACTCAACTGTAGTACCACAGCACGCAGTGTAACTCAATCGATACGAACCTTCGATTATCGTTTTGTGGAAGAACCTTTGTTTGTTTCAAAGTTTCCGATATAGATTTCCAATACTCACACTAGCTTTTCTGCGTTGCAAGACTGCTGTAGAAAATGCATTTCGCAATTTTGCCAGCGTTCATATGTTTTGCAGAGCGTTGAACGTTAAACGTTGGGTCCGCTGTCAACTAAGTATTAAGTAAGTAAATTTTTATCAGTCTGGGATGTATTTATAAATGGCTATTTAATACATAGTGAAGTAGCAAAGAGCGAGACCCTCTAGCACAGGTATTTCCATACTTAAAAGAGGGTCCAAACCCCATAAAATGTAACCTAGATTTAGTTTACTGAAATAAAATATTTGTATTTGTATTTGGCTATAAATTACCTACTGGTGGTTCAAGTGAAATGCCAATGGGCAGGCCATTTAGCTCGTAGAATCGACAACCGTTGAGGGCAGAGGAATAAAGGTTCTCAAATAGCGAACCGCAAGACGAGGCGTAGGTCTCGATGGGCTGACGACATTTGTGGAATCGCGGGAAGTCGATGGATGGTAAGGACTCAAAATTGTTCTTCCTGGAAACGTATGGCCTATACCCAGCAGTGAACTTCTACAGGCTGTTGATGATCTTTGGATGGTTTGAAAATAATAATAATATAATAATAATGCTGGACAATCCACATAGCATCATCTAGCCCTAAGCTAAGCAGAGCTTGTGTTATGGGTACTAGATGACTGATATACTTAATACAACTCATTACATACATATATTTTTTTTTATTATACATAGATAATACCCAGAACCCCCGAAATAAATAATTGCAGATCGGGAATCGAACCCGCAACCTCTGCGTCGCAGGCGGACAATCGCCCGCCGCGCCACATTGGTCGATCATTATCTTTGGACTGTTTGAAAATGAAAGCTTGACTGTTTCAGCGGATTTAGTTCTTGTTATAAATTAGATTAATTGGTATTTTAGAGGCTTATTTTCATCTCAAATTGCTGAGCAATTAATGAAACAACTTCAATTATTCTAATTTGGTTCGAAATAATGATAAGGAAGTATCCTGTAAGTGTATTTTTATGTAAAAATCAAGTGAATTCATTTGAATTGAGGCAGTCTGCCGGTACATTACAGTTTTACCTTTATAAATAACCAGGGAGGTTCTTGCGTCCCTTTCTATCAGTTTACAGAAACAGATGAAACAAGGTTAAATATTTTTTATAGCGATGGAATAACTCATGATCAAAATTTTGTCCTGCGTTGGAATCAAACTCAAAAGCTACTGTGCAAAAGGCAGATGTATGAGGCTAGTTTTTGATACCTCAGTGGACATGCTACCTTAATCTATTCATGGTTATTGACAAACCAGGTGAACCGTATGACAGAGTAATGAGAAAATCTTTATTAGAATACTAGTGGAATCGTTTTTTAAGGGGTCCGTACCCAAAAGTGACGACCGATGTGGCGCGGCGGGCGAGTGTCCGCCTGCGATGCTGGAGGTTGCGGGTTCGATTCCCGCCTTGGGATAAATGTTTGTACGATCTGCAAATATTTACGCCGGGTGTTCTGGGTATTTTCTATGAATAATAAAAAATATATATGTATGTAATATTGTAGTCTATTAAGTATATCAGTTATCTAGTACCCATAACACAAGATCTGCTTAGCTTGGGGCTGGATGATGCTGTGTGGATTGTCCAACATTATTTAAAAAGAAAAAATTATTTAATATAAAAAAAAAGGTAAAATGGGACCCTATTACTAAGACTCCGCTGTTTGTCTGTCTGTGTCTGTCTATCTATCCGTCTGTTACCAGACTGTATCTCATGAACCGTGATAGTCAGAGAGTTGAAATTTTTAACAGATAGACGCTGGGTAGTGCATTGTAGCTCACGTTTCTAATGTGCGTGACTTATAGGTCACCTGCTTGTGAAAGTAGTTAAGTCGTTAGAAAACCTTCTTATCAAAATGTTTTGAAGTAAAATGTAAAAATAAAAATTATAACTAATGCTGGACAACCCACACAGAATCTAACCCCAAGCTAAGCAAAGCTTGTGTTATAGGTACTAGATGACTGGCATTGCATACATAGATATTTTTTTATTATGCATAGAAAATACCCAGAACACCTGGAATAAATATTTGCAGATCGTACAAAAATGTATCCTCAGGCGGGAATCGAACCTGTAACCTCCGTAACCACATCGGTCGTTAAAAATATTATTAAAATATTTTTGCTCTTTGTTTTACGGTAAAACGGTTTGTAACCTTCTTGGTTATTTCCTCGCTGCACCACAGAGGTCGTCAAAACGAGGGTTGTTGGTAGATTTGCAAGGTCCTATAAAAGTGTATGCAATGTTATCGCGCTATCGTGCTCGCTAGACTTCAGATAATCGCAGACTGTCGTCTTATTGTTGCTGGCAAAGTCTAAATTATCAATGTCTTGTGATGAAAGCTGTAGAGTAAAGGTTACCAGTGGTAGGGAATAAATAACATGCACTAAGGCTGAGGCTACAGTAAGCAGCAATTTGCGATGCGACTGATGATGCGAAATGATTTTGAAGCCAAATATTTAATGGTTCGATTCCCGCCTTGGGATAAATGTTTGTACGATCTGCAAATAGTTATTCCGGGTGTTCTGGGTGTTTTCTAACTATAATAAAAAATATGTATGCATGTAATGTATTGTATTTATATCAGTCATCTGGTACCCATAACACAAGCTCTGCTTAGCTTGGGGCTAGATGATGCTGTGTGGATTGTTCAGCATTATTATTGTTATTAATGTACGTGAGCATTCATTTATTTGTTTTAATCGTTCATGTTTCGTAGGTCGCGTTGCGGCCTAATGTAGCCTCAGCCTAACACCTGTATACCTCAGGTTGATGGACGCTGAGCAGTGCATCGTAGAACATGTTCGCAACGAGCGTGACTTACGATGCCATACTTTGTTGTAGGCGAGTAACCATTCAACATCAGATGGACTATCTGCCTGTTCCATAAGCAAGTTGCACGAAAAAAAAGTAAGTTCGTAATATTATGCGAAATTAGTAAGGGAGGGCTGAGCCACCCAAAAGTTTTTGTAACAGCTGAAGAATAAAACAATAGATTGAGGTGTAGCAGAAGTCCCAATACAAATATTATGATTGATTGTGTCAACTCAGACCTCAGAGATACGCTTGAAAACGATAAACCAAATTTCCTATTCGTCGTTTTGAATTACATCGCGTAGCATATCAGGCAGCGACACCTTTCCTATGGAAAGGGTTACCGAGGCTCCGCAGTGTAACTTAAAACGGCAATACGAAACTTTTCTTATCGTTTTCAAGAGTTAGACCTGCAGAAGATCTTGCACTTTCACCCAACATTTGCCAATTTGACTTTTGTGTGACAACCATTTTGTCTACGATAAAATCAAAAACCGGTATTGGCGTTAACTCACCAATTAATAGACAAAAAACTACTCAAAACAAAAACTGTTACTGAAATGGCGCTAGAAATATGACTTTACCGTAGAAAATGCTCATCAGACCGTGAGAAATGACTTATTAATTCATTCTAAGTCGGGTGAAAATGAGTAGAAGCAGAATTCTAGAAACGTATCCTTTAGTGCCACGTCAAGTAACATCAAAGCTAGCTAAACTTTCAGTTACTTCACTGTAATAGTAGACGCCTGTGGTTTTACCGACGCAGTGGAGATACCTTTGCTAACATCGACATTTAGGCGTTTTGCTATGATAAAATTTAAAGCACTTTTCCTCCAGAGCTTTTTCGGTTCTTTCACTCGTTTTCTGTAAATTTCTTGACAAGAAAAGTAGTCTATAATGTTAATCCAAGTTATTTACAATATATGTTGTGAATTCAATTTAAATTGGTCCAGTAATAAGAGCGGGATCGAGCTTCAGACAACCGAACCTCCTTCTATTTTTTACCCGTCGCTCCCCCCCAGTTAGGGGTCGTGACTCCATGCAAGGACTCTATGCATTAGCTTGATGGATTGGCGACATTGACTGGGATCTCCAGCTGTTTGGACACCTGGTCAGACCTGCGCTTTGGGCTCCTCTCTCTTGATGCCTTCTATTTTTCTTGTTATCATGAGTTTTTCCATGTTGTCTGCCTTTTTTTGAGCAAAATGCTTGAAGCAGGATAGGCAATGGTAAGTTTTAGTAGTACGTATAAAATTCAGCCGCAGTTTTATAACTAATCTTGAAAAACTTCGTCAATATCTACAGGCATTTAGTAATATTCCCATCTTCACAGTATAATAGCGACAGTTCCAAAGGGTTGTTCAAGAGCTGTCGACTCCCCGATCGCGTTGTTCAGGGATTAGCTGACGCTCAACTTTACCCTCAACCGATTATCATCAACAATCTTGAAGTAACCGCCAAGGTCATTTGACAGTTATTTGATTCCACCTTCACAATGGAAATAATAGAAGTAGGATTTGGTTTCTGTCATCTTTGGAAGCAACGTAGTTTTTATCTTTGGATTATTTTTGTCGTGTTAGTTTTAGTGCTGCTGCGTAATTTCGTTAGCATTTTAACCCACTTTACTAAAGGTCTTTTAAAATGATAATTTATTTGACACTAAAAAAACTATCTATCGAAAGACGGACAGTTGCCTTATTAGAAAAAAAGAAAAGAGTTGAAATAGCTCTTTGTAAAGGGCTAGTCTTAGAAAGCATTTATGCTATGAATTTTATTTAGATTGAAAAAATTTATAACATCTTTTTTTGAAGCTCAACATAGCTAAGAGTACTTAGTTTCTAAACAAAAACCTTGGCTATTGCTACCGTAATAAATTTCCAAGAGTAATTACGCCACACCGTGCCTCCTAAAATTCCTGTACTATACTCATAGGTACAAGTTGACGTCACTTCCTCAACCAATTATCCTGTCAACGGTCTCAAACTTGTTGAAGGGGTAACTTACTGAAGATAATAGGCTTAGTAAATCTTTGAATTAGCATTAGTTTGATTGCTTTTGATTAAATCAAATGTATTAAATCGCAAATGTAGATTCCTAAATTTGCTTTTTGGTGAACGGATTCGAAAAGCTTTAGAAATTTTGGAAATGACGCTTGAATTTAAATAAAATATAGTTAATTTTGTCTAAGTATCAATTCTAAACGTGAGCTAACGGCCATGATCATCATTAATTTGAGATCAAGGTACAAACTTCAACCCCCGTAGTACACGTTTAGAGGTTGAATTTCGGGAATTTCTTTCTTAGTACACCTGCACTAAGACGAATAGCCTCCAAATTTCAAATCTCTACGACCAGTGGTTTAGGCTGTGTCAGTCAGGACAAAAGTTCTTATAATATGAGCCATTACGCTCTTTGTCAAATACTGAGTAGATGCCTTTTTTCACAGTTTTGCTTTTGTTTTTTCTTTGTATTGTTTTGTGAGGTGTAAATCAATTTTTTTTTATTATTTTCTAATTTTCATTTTTTAAATCACATTATATCATTTTCTTCGCGCCAACAAAATCCTTGAAAAAACCTTTTTCCGAGTTAAACAATTCAACCGAAAGTGCTGCATATAACAAATGATCGCGATGTAACGTGTGATAGTAATCTGCAAATCCTAGCGCTTTCGTGACTTTCTAGGCCTGCGGGTGCCACGCGAAACTAGACCTTGAACCTTCAAGTTACCATGCTTACTTTTTTCATTTTACCTTGACACTTAAATTTATTTTGTAAAAAGATTTAAATTCTCGATTAAAACACTTTTTTTATAGTTTTTTTTTTATTAATGATAACTAAGCGTTTGGCTGCCATCACACCTGATTTAAAGTGAAGATGCAGCCTAAGGTGGAGCACGCTTAGCCATAATCCACTTGTTCACTCTTGACTTGAAAATTCCGACGTTGTAGTGATCCGGAAACACTGACGATGGTAGGGAGAAGGCACAATAAAATAGGCTAGGAGCTTTACGACTACATCTATATTTGACTAGGCAGCAGGTATGACTAGATCGCTTTAAGACTAAATCGCGATACGACTATATCGCGTCGAAGATGTCTAAGAGGGTTAGTCAAAGGTACGTCCAGATAATACATTTGGTACATACCCACATTTTGCCGTAGTCTGAAACGCCAACTACTGCGAAATGTAGGTATATGTAATAATTGGACATGCCTCCGACTACCCCGTTAAATGTCCTCAAGAATCTTGAATCAGTACTTTAGCAGTTCAGCTTGGTACTAAGATACCGTAAAGTAATAGAGTTTCTCAGCATATACGATAGTATACAATCCTATAAACCTAACCACCTTCCTATATGAAAATCTAGCATCGCCTAAGACGAGTGCCATAGGCTATATATTAACCTGAAAAATTAAAAGACGTACGATATAAAACCGTGGTTCATCTACCGTCCCTTTTAGTTAAATTCGTAAGCCTATTTTATATTTAAAAAGTTTTTTAGTTTCTAAAACTTATAATTAGTTTTTAAGTTTAAATTACAATCCACTAAACTCGGATTACTTAGTTGAACAAATATTTATTACAGTATTTAGTTTGTTTTGCAATTAATTTCTCAATACATTACAAACAAATTCAGACGATCACTTTCTGATACAGAGGAATTCTGATACAAGGGTTCAGGTTAGATACAAGCATAGCGACTAGCAGAGTGAAAACTCTTTAGACCGTGTATCAATGCACTTTGACAGCCGTCACAGCTCAGTTTATTGTAGCCCTGCCTTCTATGCTGTAGGTGGTGGGTTCGATCCCCACCGACAACAAACATTTGTGTGGTGAACGTAAATGTTTGTTGTGTCGCCTATTTTATATTTAAAAAGTGATTTAGTTTCTAAAACTTATAATTAGTTTTTAAGTTTAAATTACAATCCACTAAACTCGGATTACTTAGTTGAACAAATATTTATTACAGTATTTAGTTTATTTTGCAATTAATTTCTCAATACATTACAAACAAACTCAGATGTTCACTTTCTGATACAATATACAGAGGAATTCTGATACTAGGGTTCAGGTTAGACACAAGCATAGCGACTTGCAGAGTAAAAACTCTTTAAACCGTTTATTAATACACTTTTAAGACTCATACGAATTTTTAGTGAAATTCTCGTCCGGGGTTTTACTACCACCATGCCTATTTCTACTACCAAGCACCGTTGCTGTGTTCCGGTTTGAAGGGGTTTGAAAGGATATCTACCGTGCTTGTAGCTGTGCACAGGTATTTAACAAAAATGATAAAATCAGTAGTTTTCCTAGCGCACGCAATGTAAAGAATTTTTTAGGTATTTTTTACTCCTTGAGTTAGGTACATTATTAGAGTTTTGGTACGGATCCCTAATTTTTTTGAAAATATAATACAGTCTATGTCACTCGGGGATAGTGTAGCTTACCAACAGTGAAAATTTTTTTCTAATCAGTCCAGTCGTTCGGAGCCTATTCAATGCAAACAAACATTATTAGTATAAAAGTATAGATAACCTGTTATGTTGTCATTGCATTACTCGCGATCGCTGGTCGCTCATCCCCTGTACACATCAAACCCTGACTCTCGTGTGTGAGTGGGTATCGGTCCGTGCCCAAGCACCCTGACTGTATCTGCCGGCTGACAAGGTTGATTGCACTGAAGATCTGTCGAGGTCAAGTGCTATTTTATATTCTAAATTAGTTACGCTAGAGTGCATATTAGGGGTTAAACTTTAGGGCAAAGATTATATTTCAGGTTCAATGTCTTGAACTAGTTGGTATTTGACTTAGTAAGGTCTTTGTGTCTTTTTTAAATGGTGCTTACCGCGTTAAGGGTAAGTTTTCATTCTTACCTTCATTTAAGGGATGCAAAGAGGGGATGCATTTAAGACCCAATACTTTCAGACAGACTAACCTGCGGGTTTTCAAACGATGTTTTCTGTCACCGTTTGACCATTACTAGGTTCATGACTGAAAACATATGCATAAGACTAAAAACTTCATTGGATAATTAATTATATTGTTAAAATTTATTAGCAATCATTCCTTTAACCTATAACAAATCTGCTGTAAATAAATAAATTGTTACTCAAAGAGTGATTTCGGGAAATCGGTAATCAGAGAAAAAAAGTTGTGATACTGGCCGTGAAAAAAAGCTATGGCCTAGAATAGAAGTTACTTTCTGTGTATCTCTTGGGTACTATACACCAATACTCCGGTCATAAATCCACCTGCAAAGCCTGGTAATTATGAAGCTACTAAAATCTTGTATCTGGCAAATTCGCCCAAAAATGAGTCAGGTTTACGCCTAATAGTGGATCCATTTAGGCTAATGAAACACTCGTCATCAACCCAAACAAGTTACAACAAGCTCTACGCGGTTATTTTCATCATCCGGTATAAAATACAATATTCTGGAACCAGTTGAAAACATCTGGCAATGCACTCAGTTTACTAAGCGAGTGATGTTCCGTGTAAACACAAGCCCAGGCTTTTATTGTGAAGCTGGCCAACTGATTGCACGGTACTCGCTTGCCTCTTATACCGATTTACATGCAGAGCCAGGACAACAGCGGGAGCACATAGTTCACCTTGAACTGAGCCCCAAGTCTGAAGTTTTTAGGTGTAAATGGTTAGGTCCACAGTTTAAGTGTAATTTTGACTAAGAAAATCAGTTCTTCTAACACCCGATCCCGATAGTACTTATTATATCTATCTAATCTGCCCACATTCATCCAATGCTGAGTATATAAACTTTCTCCCTAGCAAGCCACTCTTTCGAGTGCGCTAAGTTTTCGCGTAATGACTGCGCGCCGCCGCTGGCCAATTTTTCAAATTGGTCCAATAGTTTTGAAGCCTATTCAATGCAAAAACCAACAATCAAATCTTTCCTCTTTATAATATTAAGTAGTATAGATTTTCATAGCCCCACCTTACAATTACATCTAGGTATAGACATTGTCTGGCACTATAGCGAGCGTCGCAGGTGCAGCTCATTCGTTACCGTTCCTGTAATTCCTGTGTTCCTGTCTCCCATTGTTACTTGTAAAACAAAGTACCGAGGCGGAATATTCTAAAATGCATTGTTGTGTTCATTTATCTTATAAAAGAGCTTTTAGCGTCGTCGCACACGGGCCAAACCTCACAGCCACAAAACTGCCACCACAACAAAATATTTCGTACCGGAAGCGCGCAAAACTTTGTTGTGGTGGTAGTTAATAAATTTTTTATATATACTAATGTTATCAATATGTGGATAACTTTTCTACTTTTTATAGTTACTGTAGTTCTAAACTTGTGCTAATTACATATTATACACTCTCTTTCTTTTTTCATATAATTTCGTATTTTAATTCGTAATTACGTACATTTTTACTTTTCATTTTTCAGGTTAAACTAGCCTATAACACTCACAAATAACGCGGCTTTCTAATTAGTAATAGAATATTCAAAATCGGTTCAGTAGATCCAGAGATCTCTTCAACCTCACAAACTTTACCTCATAAAATATTAGTGTATTATATGTATTCTTAAGTAAGTATATATTTACAAAAAAGTAAAAGAGTATTGTATCAGCTATCTATAAAGTATATAGTTCATTTGGGGCTAGATGATGACAAAAATGATAACAATTATTGTTTTTAGCTATCTAGTTCAAATACAAACTTTGTTTGGGTTGGGGATAAGAGGCGTTATGAGTGTTTATTAATATTAATCTATCTATACCAACTATAAGAATCTTTATCCGGAGTGACTGACTGATTGGGATATAGACAACGCACAGCCTAAACCACTAGTCGTAAGGACTTGAAACTTTCAGAGTATATTTGTATTGGTGCTTAGAGGTGTACGTACATAAGAAAGTAATTCCCGAAATTCAACCCCTAAATGTGTACAGCAAGAGTTGACGTTTGTATGGAAATTGCTTCATGCGGGCAAAGTCCCGCACGTTTCACTAGTTTATTATAATAATTATTATTATGATTCAGAATTCCATTTTTAGAATTCATATTAATTTCATTTGAATTCGTTCGACAGAGACCTTTATAAATACTGATGTTCCGTAAATAAATAAAAATAAGCTGTAAAAACATGTTTCCGAATAAAAGATTCATTTCAATACGATCCCATTAAGCTTATCCGTAAACATACCTCTGAATGAAACCTGTATCATTATGTAGGCCTCAAGGAATCCATATCAATCTATATATTCAAAGGTGTGTTTGTAACGTTTCCACGCGCACTGCACTGATATGGATGAAATTTGGAACTCGATAGCTTTCATTTTGGAGAAAAACATTCGCATATTTTAGTTATCATCTTATCAGTTATGTACAGTCAGCTGCACTAAAATGTATACAATTAGTAACTTTCAAAAAAAATATTTACTTACACTCATTTAATAGTTTTTGATGTGAATACTGTTCTAAATGTTACAAAATGTATACATTCTAGTGCAGCTGACTGTACTTTGCTGCTGCTATACGTCTATCAACCTGAGGCATACAGGTTTTAAGCCTTTCGCGTCTGTAATAGCACAGGCACCCATACCCTTCTGACTGGAACGCAGTAAGCCGCTTTGGTGGCAGAAGACATGGTGGTAGTACTTCCCCGGACAAATCCTTCACTTAGAGCTCAACTACTATTTATTTATTTATTTGCTTAATTAGAACGGCTACATCCAATTATACTAGTTAATTAATTTACAGTTTAAAAGAAAAATGATAATAATATACTTAACAACTACAAATCAAAGTTACAGGTACTTATTATTCAATTGGCACATGTCTTTTAATCTTAGTAACTTTTTAGATATTTTTTTTATATTTGTGTTTTCTCAAATTCAAATAAAAAAAACGAATAATAAAAAATGTCTTATCTTAGTATGTACTAAGATTACAAACTACATGTGCAAATTAAATAAAATATCAAAAAGAGTAAAAATCAAAAGAAAACAATATAGTCATCATAATAATTAGAGAAAATAAAGCACAAACACACGTCAATAATTCACACAATCTTCTAACAAAAATCCAAGGACTCTGATAACATTACCTTTTATTGTACGAACAAAACAGTAGGAACCATCTTAAGTTTTTTGCTGTTCTTGGCTTGGATACGAGAAGGTTATTCATAATAATAATAATAATAATGCTGGACAATCCACACAGCATCATCTAGCCCCAAGCTAAGCAGAACTTGTGTTATGGGTACTAGATGACTGATATACTTTATACAATATATTACGTACATAGTTTTTTATTATAGAAAGAAAATACCCAGAACACCCGGAATAAATATTAACAGATCGTACAAACATTTATACCCAGGCGGGAATCGAACCCGCAACCTTCTGCGTCGCAGGCGGACATTCGCCCGCCGCGCCACATCGGTCGTCAAAGTCAGTCGTCATAATAATCCTAAGATATAAGTCCTATCCTAAATAAATCCAAGATATCCTAAATAAATATTTTACTTTGACTTTGACTCAGCCAAGATGAGCTTACTAGTTTCAATATAACTCTGAAAATTACGCATTTACTCACTCGGAAACATGTAAAAGCCAGTCGGTCCTAAGCCAAATTCGAATTCACTAAAGCCTGTTACCACAAGTTATTTTACGACCCAAGGTGCCAAAGCTTTCAGCCCAGAAAATTTCCTGAAACCTCGTAATTAATGGAAATTAATTTTCAGTTTTTGTTTGATGTTTTATAGAATAAAGGTTCTACATTTAATTAGCGACGGACTTCGTATTTTTATCACAATGCGTTTTATAATAAAAAATGTGTTTGTAGAATAAGTGATAAAATTAAAACGTATTTACATCAAAAGTATCATAATGCGCAAGATAATTAATTTTATATTCAGATAGAATAAATGATTACCGCAAAAGACTACAGAACAATTAACCTAAATAAATACACTGCTGGATATGTCCAGCAGTGGAGGCTTGGTCTTAACGGTCTGGATTTAAAGTATCATTGTGACTGATATTTCAAGATATGAACTTAAATATAAAAAATCGGCTAAGTGCGAGTCAGACTCGCGCACTAAAGGTTCCCGACCATAGTCTATAATAAAAACGGCAAAAAAATCACGTTTGTTGTATGAGAGCCTTCTTAAATGTTGATTTTATTCTATTTTAGTATTTGTTATTTAAACGGCAACAGAAATACAACATCTGTGAAATTTTCGACTCTCTAACTATAGCCTGGTGACAGACGGACAGACAGATAGACAGACAATAAGCGAAGTCTTAGTAATAGGGTCCCGTTTTACTCTTTGGGTACGGAACCCTAAAACTCAAGATGAAGATGGCTCTGCTTAATCATAATAATGACGAATTATGTTGACTTGCACAAAAACGGCTTAGAGTTAATTTATAATCCAGTCTAAGCCACAAGGCAGTCTCGTGTCTCTACCACAGCTTTCAAAGTTACTAAGTCTACAATATGTGTACTTTGATATTAATCATTAGGTTATTGATCTGTGTCTCAAAGGCTGACGCTTCTGTCATGTTTGTCTTCACATATCTCAATATTGCCTACCCTTTACTAAGTTAATAATAATAATAATGCTGGACGATCCACACAGCATCATCTAGCCCCAAGCTAAGCAGAGCTTGGGTACTAGATGACTGATATACTTAATACAATATATTACATGTATACATATTTTTTATTATACATAGAAAATACCCAGAACACCTGGAATAAATATTTGCAGATCGTACAAACATTTATCCCAAGGCGGGAATCGAACCCGCAACCTCTGCGTCGCATGCGGACATTCGCCCGCCGCGCCACATCGGTCGTCAAAAGTTGTGTTGACACCACATTGGAGCATCACTGCTTAATTATTTTGCGATGAACATAGATGTTTTTTAGGGTTCCGTACCTAAAGGGTAAAACGGAATCCTAAGACTCCGCTGTCTATCTGTCTGTCACCAGGCTGTATGTCATGAACCGTGATAATAAGAGAGTTGAAATTTTCACAAATGACGTATTTATTTTGCTGCTATAACAACAAATACTAAAAAACAGAATAAATTAAATATTTAGCTGGGCTCTCATACAACAAACTTGACTTTTTTGTATGGTATATTTATTTTATCAAAATCAAAAATTCTTTATTGAGGGCTAACTTATGTAGAAAATGTGCACTTAACATAGATAATTATTCATGAACAAAACCCTGCAATCGGCGGTCTTATCGCGCACAGCGATTTCTTCCAGACGAGCGTTTCTAATCTAAATCTTAAAACTAGTTACAAAAGTTCCCATTGTATAGCATCACCACTCCTGACAACGGCGTTGAGCGGTCCGGACGTTCATCAACCCCTGAACTAGTGATTTATTTTATGTATACAAAAACCGCCTCCAAACTCGCCAGCACTGCACGTAACATTTTCAGAACCTCTTTTGCATTTTTCTGGTACGAGAGGCTCTATTACTCTCAAGAGGCGCACAAATCAGCATTTTGAAAATCCAGCCTCATTTGCGGTCAGTTATAATGGTCATGATATTATTGAAATGTAAAACATATTCCGGGAATTCAAAATTAAGCTCTATCTAGTTTTGTTTGGTTATTTAATGAACATAATAATTATTATAATAGAAGTGACCTACATGTTTTGATATAGTTTTTAATTTCATAGAGTTGATTGGAATGGAAGTGAGGCATAATAATTTTACAAGTGGATACTTGTGACATTACTCTCGTGACGTATTTTGAATTATAAAAAAAATGGCTAAGGATTTCGTACTATTTACCAATAACAGCAAAGAAAACCACGTTTGTTGTATGAGAGCCCCCTTAAATATTTATTTGACTGTGTTTTAGTATTTGTTGTTATAGCAACAGTAGAAATACATCATCTGTGAAAATTTCAACTCTCTAATTATCACGGTTCTAAAGATATAGCCTGGTTACAGACGGACAGACAGACAGACAGACAGACAGACATACATACAGACAGATACACAGCGGAATCTTAGTAATAGGGTCCCGTTTTACCCCTTGGGGACGGAATCCTAAAAACGGCAAAAAAATCACGTTAAATATTTATTTTCTGTTTTTTACTATTTTTTGTTCTAGCGGCAACAAAAATACATCATCTGTAAAAATTCAACTCTCTAACTATCACAGTTCGTGAGATACAGACTGATGACAGACGGACAGTTAAACAGACAAACAGCGGAGTCTTAGTAATAAGCTCCCTTTGGGTACGGAACCCTAATAAAACGCGGTTATATGCCGAAAAAAATCACAAAAAGCTACAGTAATCATTGAATAACAGATGGCAAAATCTCTAAATATGTAATATATTTATTAAAACAACCTTTTAATAATAAGTAAAATGGAATGGAACAGTGAAAAATGTAAACAAAGTATACAATTCAATCCCCGTAGCAGCGTAGCATTTCGTACCGCTACGCCTACGCTACGAAAAAAGGATCGTAGCACGAGCGGAAACGCAATCATAAAGGTATTTTTTTTATTGTGACTTCATAGTAATTTGACACATTTTTTTTAAAAACCCGGACACAGAACAAACATCTATTTTCATCACACAAATGTTAGTTCTCTATGGGGATTTATTCAGGCGTGAAACGAGACTATAGAAAAATACAGTCAGTACTCTTTAAGCTTAGAAAGGTTTTGATTATTGGCAGTGAAAAAAAACAGCTTTTTGAAATCTTATTGCTTACGTGAACTTTAAAGTTGCAACAGGAAAGTGCAAGTCAAGTTTGGGTGAAGGCGCGAACGTTCAGTAGCCGTTCGCGCGTCGCGCTGAGCGGACGTCATGTCGCCGTGAAGATGCGTCCGATCCTCATAATATACTTCGCGACTCTAGTGCAATGTTACAGGAGTGAAGTGGGAAAAGTGAGGCATAGTCGTGCATTAATCAGGCATGGGAGGTCCCGCGTGCATTTCGCGAGGTTCCATACGCGAAGTAGGGACCTCATCGCGCAGATTGAGGCGGAGAGAAGCAGTGAATTGGGTATGTTTTTTTTACTCTAATAAAACTATTTTATAAATATTTATTTCACTATAAATAATTGTTTGCTAACTGTAATGTGTTTACAATAGGTGGAGTTTAAAACACTAACCACAGAAAAAAAAAATTAACTAAAGTTTTTTTTCAATCTATTTGTGTATTGTAGGTATGTTATGTGCGTTTGCTTTTAATATGAATAGTTTCAAACATCTTTAGAAAAAAAATATTTCTAGTTTTATAATTTGTGTATTTTTATCTTACCTATCGTTATAATGTTTTGGGAATTAGTAAATGCAATTTGTAAAAAATAGGAATAACGAAAAAAAAATCGTTCAAATCGGGATGCTACATTATACTTTTATTTCCACTGCTTACACTTGTGCTAAGACTTTAAGTTCTGTTGAATAATATGCCACAAATATACACATAAGTAATGTTTGATAAAAAACTACCAAAATTACACATCATAACTTAAAATAACACTAGAAAAACAACAGTTAAAATGAAACAGTTATGCTGATTTCAATGATGACAGAAAACAAATCCATCGCTGACACTACCTTGAGAGTTTATGAATGAATGAATGAATGAATGAATGAATGAAAAATACTTTATTGTACACACACCAGACACTAGTAATATAAAACCAAATAAAAAAACAGTTATAAAATTGAAGGCACAATGGGCGGCCTTATCGCTTAGTGAGTTTATTTGACAGATCAACCCGTAATATTTACTAACGGATGCTTGTAGGATATTTAAGCCGTGCAGTCTTAATAGTCCAGTCCAACAAAGTTTACATCCAATCGCTAATCTCTGTTGTTGGCACTTCATGAATGAAATGATCACTGTATGTATTTGTAATGTCGAACGGCTTTTCTCTAGCACGTTCTATTAGTCGCCAATTTAACCACATCGTAAAACTGGCATTTACTCTCTTCAAGCTACTCTTAACAATAAGCTTCTTTATATGATGCCTTGAAAACCAAAAATAAGGATAGTCATTGACCTCGATAAACGATGCTTCAAAGGAAATGACTACACAAATTTCTACGAAACTTTTTTCCTCTCACTCCCACATGATCACAACAGCTCAGTTGATAGTAGCAGTTTTCTACACTAGTTTTAGCAAAAGATAAAAAAAAAGAGGTCCAGCAATGGATTTCTGCAAGCTGATGATAAATAAAAAAACCGGCCAAGTGCGAGTCGGACTCGCACACGAAGGGTTCCGTACGTTTGTTGTATGAGAGCCCCCCTTGTTTTTTAGTAATTGTTGTTATAGCGGCAACAGAAATACATCATTAGTGAAAATTTCAAGTCTCTAACTACGGTTCATGAGATACAGCCTCATGATAGAGGGGCAGACAGACAGATAGTGGAGTCTTAGTAATAGGGTCCCGTTTTACCCTTTGGGTCTGGAACCTTATTATTGATACTGAGTGTAGTCAGCAGTACATTTAAATATTACCATTATTAGCGCATATCCATACATTTCAGTAGTAAGTGTACGTGACAGTTTGCAAGCTCATCACCGCTGCTAGATGAAATGGAATGAATGGAATGGATGGAACTAGATGGCTGATACAATACTTGTGTATTTTTTTTGTAAATACATATTTACTTTACAATACAATATAACACAGACACAGAACAAATATACATGATATAGGTCAATCAATAGGTAAAATACAATCAAATCCAAGTGCAGATGCTATATTCAGCATTATTAAACCTCAGGGACCCACTTCATCTCAACGGCGGCCACCTGCGACTTTTTATGATTTTCTAGTTAAGTTTTTATGTCTCTTCGGGCTTCTTTGTTAATATAAATAAGTACCTATGGTGCATGGTAATGAAACCAGCCAAGTGCGAGTCGGACTCGCGCACAAAGGGTTCCGTACCATTATCTATACTAAAAACAGAAAAAATCACGTTTGTTGTATGAGAGCCCCCTTAAGTATTAGTATTTGTTGTTTTAGTGGCAATAGAAATACATCATCTGTGAGAATTTTGACAGACGGACAGACAGACAGATAGACAGACAGCGGAGTCTTAGTAATAGAGTCCCGTTTTACCGTTTTACGTTTTACCCTTTGGGTACGGAACCCCGGAAATAATGTTTTGTGAGAAAATTTCAAGCCTCTACGACCATTGGTTTAGGCTGTGCGTTGTCTATATGTTAGTCAATTAGTCAGTCAAAACAAAGATTCTTATAATTGGTATAGATAAATTAGAAGTGTTTCCGGAGAAATACTACCAACGTACCCACTTCAGCCTCCAAGCAGGAATGCTTGCATTGCTCTGTTCCGATTCAAAAGGATAGACCGGTTTTACTGAACAAGGTCGCATATAGGATGGAAGTTTGTTCAGGCGATGAGAAAAGTTTACATTTTATTTACACATGCAAAAGCGTGTTTGTTTTGTTTACATGGCCAAACACTGAACCGATTGAAATGCTATTTATCTCAGAGACAAGAATAGAATACAATAATCAGATCAGAAAAAACATGTTCATTTCACAAATGTTTGTTCTCGGTGGGGATCGAACCCACCACCTACAGCGCAGAAGGTACAGCTACAACAAACTGAGCTGTGACGAATATAAAAAAGTGCAAGTCGGACTCGCTCATGAAGGGTTCCGTAGCATCAAGTAAAATACCTAATATAAAAATTCTTGTAGTTCATTGTAACTTGTTGTTGTTGTTTTTATTTTTGTATTTGAGTTGATTAAATTAAAAGTAAATTGCGATTTACGATTTATGACGTATTAAGAAAAAAACTACTTACTAGATCTCGTTCAAACCAATTTTCGGTGGAAGTTTGCATGGTAATGTACATAATTATCATTGTATGTTTATTTTAAACTGTTAAGTATTTCTGGGTGAGGTCTGTTCTAAAACTGATCAAAAAACATACCCCCAGAAAAATAAATAAGCTACTTGCTTAAAAGTCTCACATGCCCTTTGAAGCACAAAAGAGTCTAAATTAAGGTGACCACGCAAAAGTTGTTTAACTCCATTGATCGGTAAAAAATGACCAAGCAAGCTACAATCCAAACAAAACCCTCATTTTACGAGCTGATTGAGTCAATAAATAAGGAAAATTGGTTTATTTGGTCCAACAGTACAAGAAAAAATATATAAAACTGCTAACCCTACATCCGTTACATTGGCTTTACTTGTCTTATATATAAAATAAAATATATAAATAATGCTGGACAATCCACACAGCATCATCTAGCCCCAAGCTAAGCAGAGCTTGTGTTATGGGTACCTACTAGATGACTGATATACCTCATGCAATACATACATAGATATTTTTTATTATACATAGAAAATACTCAGAACACCCGGAATAAATTTTTGCAGATCGTACAAACATTTATCCCAAGGCGGGAATCGAACCCACAACCTCCTGCGTCGCAGGCGGACACTCGCCCGACGTGGCAAATCGGTCGTCTTGGTTTTTTCATGCTTTTTTTTTATCACCTGATGTTAAATGGTTACTATCACATTGCAAGCCTGCACTGCTTTGCATCCATCAACCTGAGGCATACAGGTGTTGTGTCTCATGTAATTACACAGGCACCAACACTCTCCAAACTGGAACTCAGGCATACTCGTCGCGAGGAACTGGCGCTTAGATTTACCTAGATTTAAGACGTTTCAAAATTATCCCTGCGGGTATTACTGAATAAATGATTTTTTACTATGACTTTGACTTTGACTTCTTACTAATGAAAATATATAGCCCAATTTTCGTAACGATAGATCGTCAAATTTTAATTTCGTTTGTGTCAATCTCCAAGTTTTCTTTGAAACTGACATTTCAGACAGGCCCAATTTCAGCAATAAAATTCTTGTTTCAATCTTGTCCTAGCTCAAAACAATACCAGAATTGGCCCAATGATGTAAATATCTAGACAATCTAGATCTAGATCTAGACAACCGATATGGCGTGGCGGGCGAATGTTCGCCTGCGACACAGAAGGTTGCGAGTTCAATTCCCGCCTTGGGATAAATGTTTGTACGATCTGCAAATATTTATTCCGGGTGTTCTGGGTATTTTCTATGTATAATAAAAAATATCTATGCATGTAACGTATTGTATTAAGTATAACGGTCATCTTGTACCCATAACACAAGCTCTGCTAAGCTTGGGGCTTGATGATGCTGTGTGGATTGTCCAGTATTATTATTATTATATCCATCGTATAACAAAGTATCGTAGATTACGCATGTTAAGAACGTGCAACACATTGTACTGCCCTGTGTCCGTCGACCTGAGGTATACAGGTGTTAAGTCTCATGTGCTAATCGGCAGCCATACCCTTTAAACAGGCACAGCATGATTCTTGGCAGCAATGCAGCTTGTACCCCGGACGAACGGCGAATTTTACTATTACCGGTTGTACAAAAATAAAATCGACACACTTTTTCATTATACCAGCAATAGGTACTTCCTACCACTCCTAAATCTGTTCCTAAGTGGTTCAAATAATAATAATAATAATAATGCTGGACAGTCCACACAGCATCATCTAGCCCCAAGCTAAGCAGAGCTTGTGTTATGGGTACTAGATGACTGATATACTTAATACAATACATAACATATATAGATATTTTTTATTATACATAGAGAACACCCGGAATAAATATTTGCAGATCGTACAAACATTTATCTCAAGGCGGGAATCGAACCCGCAACCTCCTGCGTCGCAGGCGGACATTAGCCCGCCGCGCTACATCGGTCGTCAAATTGCCGCAAAGTTTAGCTTACACGCCAGCACTTTAAAACACAATCGAGTTTTTGCGCAAGTGGGCTATGAATGCCAAAAAAGTAACAAACCAAGGGTTAATAAAACAAAAAAAGAAGCAGTTCTTTTAGTCTTGCATTATATAGGTATCATATTGCTGTGTGAGAATTTATATTTATACCAATTATTCTTAGTCCTGACTGACTGACTGGGATATAGGCAACACAGCTCAAACCACTGGTCGTAGAGACTTGAAATTTTCAGAGTATATTCGTCTGGATGCATAGAAATTCAACCTCTAAACGTATACAGCGGGGGTTAAAGTTGGTATGAAAATAGCTTCACGCCGACAAAATCGTGCGCGTTTCGCTTGTATACAATAAAATTATGGACTTGCCTCTACCCTACGCTTTATATAATCTTCCAGAGTCTACCAATAGATCTGAGGAAATATTCGCTAAGCCTAAGTATTAAAATAGCAGCTATTAATGGTTTTTTTTTTGACAAAATGTTTCATAAAAACATAAAACTCTCTGGTCAAGTCAGCATTGTTTGTTTTTATGGAGTTTATCAGAAATGTGAAGATAAAATACCCCCAAAGTCTCGTGTTTTGAACATCAAAGTCTTATCGACTTTTATCGAGAAAGTTGTTGGTTTTATATGACGTCCTCCATCTTTTTCTCTTTGATCGAATACATCAATGACATGAGGATGAAAGTTCTGTGTGCTTTTAAAAGGTTTTTTGAAAGGTTAGGATCCCAGACAGAATTTCTACTACTGACTCTCAAAAGAATTGGTAGATTTCAAAGGTAGTTGGTCTTAGTTGGTAAAGCTAAACCTATTAGTGGCTGCAGGTTTACTCGTAGAAACGATAAACGAAGTTTGTAATATACTGCGGGGTTACTTAGGTAGCCATTGTACAGTCAAGTTGACACTGCCTGACATGTAGCGTATTATAATTTAAAACAACAATACGAAACTTCGTGTACCGTTTTTAAGAGAAGAACTACTAAGCTTTTTTTAAATATCAGTCAGACAGGATAAATATCCTAAAATTGGTATCGATCTAGACATGTGGCATGTGTGTTTATCACACTGTTTTTTTTTCATAACCTACCACGCCCAAGTCAGATAAAGGCCCTGATAGTATTACCTACTTACTTTAAAGTTTTAGATATCCCCTCAAATCTTTAACTACTAAGTACTTTTAAAAAAAAATTAAAATCCAATCAAAATTCGTTTGAGAATGTCAGGAGGATGTCAGAAATACGTTAAAATAATACATTTAATACATTTTTGAAGTAATACTTCTTATGCGACTTCCAACAAGGTTGCGTTAAACGTTTAACACTACCATGGAGGGGGTATGAAAGAACTGTTTTTTCTCTCTTTCTCTCATAGCCAGTTACGTTTCGTATATTAAAGAAGTTTTACTTCAGTCGTGTGGTCTAACTAAAGCACACATGTTTTTTTATTTAATATATTTCTTTTGCTGTTATCTAGAAATTTATAAAGAGAAATCCACGAATTCTGAGCTAACATTCTCTTCCAACCTCTATTTAGTGAACAAGCGCAAAAAAAAGTAAGTTCCTCTGTTACTCTAAATTAGGAAAGTTAGAAGTGTTAGCTAAGTTTTTGTGCCTCTGTTTGTTCCACAATACGTGTCTGACTGCTTACAGTTTGGCAACAGAAATACTGCTGGACATTCCGTACAACGCCATCTAGTGCTATTTAGAAGTAGTAGTAGATATTACTTTGCGTGCAATTCCATACGTGACAGGTTGCAAGCCCATCGCCGCTACTAGAATACTAACTGGTTTCATCACAATGTTTTCCTTTACCGTTTGAGAGCACTGATAACACATAAATTTTCGAACAGAAAAAATCAAACCCACTACGATCAGAAGGCGGGGTCACTTCCACTAAGCCACCAGTGCTCCCCGCTGTTATAGGCCAAAATTCATCTTTACAAACAAATCTTAATTATTGCTAATCCAAATCATTCCAATATTACACCTCGCCCACAAAGTTATCGAGATAAGACACACCCTTGTCCTACTGAGCTAAGTTGCTGTCAGATAGTCGGTTTGGCCAGCATTGGTTCATAAGATTAAAGAATCGTTATAACGTTTATTGCATACTAACTGGCCCGCAACTTCGTCTGCGTTACGTTTTTAGGATTCCGTACCCAAATAGTAAAACGAAACCCTATTACTAAGACTCCGCTGTCTGTCTGTCTGCGTCTGTCACCAGGCTATATCTAATAGTTAGAGAGTTGAAATTTTCACAGATGATATATTTCTGTTGCCGCAATAACTAAAAAACAGAAAAAAAAATGTTTAAGAGAGCTCTCATTCAACAAACGTGATTTTTTTGTCGTTTTTATTATAGATAATAGTACAGAATCCTTATAAATTATAGCCTATGTGTTATTCTGATGTATCAGGTATATTATTGTAAAGTTTCATTTAAATCCATTCAGTAGTTTTTGCGTGAAAGAGTAACAAACATACACACTTATTTTCACATACAAACTTTCGCGTTTATGCTTGCTACACCAGCAGTAGCATAATATACAGCAAGTAAAAACGAAAGTGACTTTAAAAAAAACGCCCTAACTAGTGCTAATAAAGTCGAGAATTACTCAGCAGAGCTCAAGAGCTCCTGATAATTATAAGATTACCTACGCTATTTGTCACGAATCGTCGCTCAGCTTACGACCTACGTTTTATTTGTTCTGACAAGGGGGTTCAAAGTTTTCCTTTGCAAGTTATTTGCTTCTGTGCACTAAAAATACGTTTACAAGGTGTATTAATGGGGGTCAAACGCTGTGGGTTATGGTAAGGGGCTTTAACACCATCGTTCACCTCATGAGAACACCTGGGCGAACTGTTCAAAAGTTTTTTATATATACAGGAAAATTAAACAATAACTTCATAAGCACTAACACTGTGTTTAAATTTTTCATGTTTTTGAACGAAGTGCTTCCTTTGTTTTAAAGTTTTTAGAAGGCGTAATTAAACTACGAACAAATTGTGTTTCTGAAAGAGATTTCATGCTGCGATAAGCTCGTGCAGTGCAAAACAACGTGACTCGTTAAGCCATCGTTTCAACTAAAGCGGCAGTAATAACCGTAATATAGCGGAGATGTGGCAAATACTGGACCTTGCCATTTAAAACAAGGCTTAGAAGTTTACTGGTGGACCAAGCCTCCTCAATTGTCACTTCAACTCAGTCCTGAGTTTGTCAATAGGCCGTATAGGCCGCGGCCTAGGGGCAGCAACGTCCTAGGATAAAAGTCAAACAAGTTCACTGGTTTTCTCAT